>CM023455.1:79508390-80068946 GCA_013339765.2 Haemaphysalis longicornis | reverse complement strand
TCTTGTGCATTTTCTCAGCCTATCCTTGTTTTTCAGTGTACGTGGGTTTCAAACGAATGAAAACTTTTTTTGAGAACCTGTGGTGAGCTTCCAGTGCTAATATTTTTTTTAATGTATCAAGGCTGTGAGTAGTATAAAATGTTTTTAACGTTCACTAAATTTTAACGAGAATGTCAGAGGGCCATAATAAATGCCGAGTAATGTTTTACTATTACCTACGTCAAGTCCTTGGTCATCCAGAAATACTGAAACATATGACTTCTTCTTGACCTCTAGCTGTACTTGGCCATTTACCTCAACCATTGTAGAAAAGACCTTTATTCGGCCGAAGCTACAGGGCGCGCTTGTCGACCGCCTGGGCGACCAGTCTGCGCTGTTCTTCTTCCACTTCAGAGCCAAGCCAGTCCCTCAACAGTGATCTTAAATTTGGAGTATCATTGTCGGGCGGTAGCACTGCGTTAAAGTTCCGACTGGAAACTTTTCGGGCTACGCTTCGAGCTATTAAAAGGTTTTATTACCTCCTCCAATGGGCTGAGCTACTATCCTGTTATTTACAGCCAGAGTTTAAAAAGTATACAGCGTGGTTCTTTTTGTTGAAATTACACAAAATGTTTTTTTACCCCTTGCAAGGTGATCTTTCATTCATTGGAAAGACTGCAAGTGTGCCGCTATTTATAAACATTATTCTGCTCATTTTTTATAAGTATTTATGTAGCAACACCGAGAGTTGATGTTGCCTAAAGAAAAATATAAGGACTTTCTCAAAAGTAGTAAATTACATGTTCTTCCTAAAAAATACACTTTGTTTTGTTGCCGAACAAAGAAATGCCCAGTTTCATAAATTATCAACGTAATGTTCATAAATTTTAAAACATCATGTCGCGTCTGTTCAGAGAAACCACGCTGCCTGCTTTTAAGAGCCGCTAGAGCGGGTTTGCAAAATTTTCACAATCCAAAAGGCGTATATCTACCTCAGACGTTGTCCACGTCTTCTATACCGTGATCTAAGACCGAACCACAGAATTATCGCTGTCTTTCGTAAGAGAAAATATATAAATTTCCACTTAAATCTTTTTTCTTGTTCTCATGTTCCCTGACAAGATAGCGCCGTTTTTGTGCCTATGTGTGGCCTTAGAAGCGGTATTACTTTTTTTAGCGATGTGAAGTTTGGTTAAAGCAGGCACATCATTTTAAAGTTGCATAACAAAGAGGTAAATGAAAACAACAAAAGAAGTTTGGTGCACCTAAGCCCTCAAGATATTGAGGTGATTGCGAACTTATTAGCGTTGTGATGTAGAACAAATATGCTAGTGCTGTTCCCCCTGCTACATTCCACAGGTGACGTTGATGTAGACGTTGTAGAGTACACGCCGCACGCACCGCAACAATGCAATTTGCAGCACATGTGTTGCATGAACGGTTGAGCATTTTTCCATATCCGGAATGGCGTGGTTCGTAGAGTGGCACGTCCAGATTGGTACGATTAGGTCCTTTTACATAATAATTAAATTTCCTTTTGATATTTGTGTTCTTTCCCCCCCCGTTCAGTTACTACGACTAAAACGTTCGATCAATCGCAATTCATAGCACCCTGTAGACACTATCGCAGGGACATGATTTTCTAGGGAAGTAATGGATTTATGTGTAATGAAAGGAATCATAAAGACAAAACACAAGTTCGGTTCATTCAAAAAATTGCCTCGTTAGAATCATACTGACACCACGTTTACCGTAAACGTCGCTCAAAAAGCTATATAATTAGGAAAAAACGGAATGGCCATGCGACGCACTCGCTCACTTCCCGCAACAGGGCCTATGATGTCATTCCAGCCTGCTCTGCGATTGGCGGAGGCGGACAAAAGCAAACGCAAATTAGGCTGAGCTTATAAGCTTGCAGAACGAGCTATTTGTGCGTAAATTTAGGCCACATTCTTTTTCAAGCAGTACGAATTGTGGGACAAGCAGTGGACGTACAAATCTCCTGCAACCTCCAATATGATGCTGTTTAAAAGAGCAGATACCGTTGTCATCCTGGAACATTGTTTGTTCTTCAAGCAATAGTGAAAAATGGCATTACAAAAGGAACTGAAAGTGTTCTTTTGAGTTTCAAGGTGGACGTTCGGAAATATACTACTCGAACCAAAACTCCGCTAATTTTGGTATACTGTAGTCCTCAAATCCTATGTGACCACCAACAAATCTTTACGGGCACAGTTTTGGACGTATTAACACTAAATGCATTTGCCTAGGGACGTGTGAGAAAACGAAAACGTAACACCTAAAACCCACAAAACTGGTGGAACCAATATGCTCTGAATGAAATTAAGCTTTCGCGGAATCAACAAATAGCGTGAGATGGAGGCCAACCCCACGATGTTTGCGTTTGAAGATTGAAACAAAATTCAACCCCACTTGTTACATATCGCAGCACAAGCTGGAGATTATATAAGACATCGCTGAGCAAAATTAAACCGAACACGCCTAACGCCCCGTAAACTACTTCTATCAAGTTTGAGGGAGAGGCGGAATACGAAAACAGGCATTGTGCTTGTGGCATGGGCACACGCTGTTGGCCTGTCTTTGTCAACGACCGTTTCTACTATATTCTTCAACTCAAAGTAGAATTTCTAAGCGTGCTTGTGAGATTTTAAATGTGCATTTATAAGGTTGTGGCAGGCCAGAAAACGTATGTTGCGAATCAACAGGATTGTGACGAAATCGCATTGCATTGCTTTTGGTTCTGTGCAGCGCGCATTTACTAAACCCTTGCAACGAGATACGCGCTGCAAATAAAGCGTTTCAGAGTTCCTACAATCTGCAAGCCGTTATTAATGACTGGTTTAAGTTAAGGCATTTTTTGACCGGCACCCAGACGACTTCAGAAATGAGACTTTGCACGTAAGAAATAGAATGTTTCGGGACCGCTTGTACACCTTATCGAAACTATGTTTCCAGAGGCCCAGCCATAATCGGAGTCCTTCAAAAAAATCAAAACTGCAAATAATTTACGTGTCTAGTTATTTTGGGAGCTGAAAGCAAATTGGGACAAACGTTTACAATGTGAAATAGTCTCCTAATGCCAGTGTCCTTCACATGAATGCAATGATTGCGAAAGAATAGCTGTTTTTATTTGTCTACCCACACAACCTTCTAGCTGAAAAGCGCAATATATTTGCAAGTAGCAGCACTCAATAATAATGCGGGGAAACATATTTCTCAACTTACCATTACAAGTAGAAGCTACGCCACCGTATAGAAAGTGTAAGATTGGTTCTATAAGAACGATGATAACAGAATTGGGCAGCTGGCGTCCGTTAGAACAGAATTAGTATGGGAACGTGGCGGCACCTGTTTGGCAATGTTAGTGACGTGTATACTATTATCGACTGAATCCATCAATGCACTTCAGTAAATGAAGGGTACTGTAACTGGCGAAAAACGTGGCATCACAACAGGGTGTTCCAAATCAATTAATAAATACACCTTGTCTAGTATTACACAGGAAAGATGGATCCTGCCTTTGTGGTTACGACCGGAATCTTGTTGCATAGTTAACATCGTAAGAATAATGGACACGTGTTTATTTGCAGCTGAGGAAGAACAGAAGAGAGTGGTCGCCGTTGCGCTTGTCGTTGATAACCTTTTCCGCTGAAGCAAAGAGAAACAGCGTCTAACAATGCAATTCAGGTGCACGCGAGTACTTCACAAACGAAACAGCTGCCGTTTGAAATGACGCATTGCAATTTCGATTCGCTTACTTCGTACAACCACGTAGTCTGCACTAGATGGGTATGATAGGTCATAAAGTATACTGAATGACGCCGTTCAGCACGAGAAATGGGAACAGTGAGAAGTTCCGTCTTCAAAACATTCAAGCAGTATTTTTCAGATGACGTGCATATAAGTAGAAAGATCCAGTGCAAGAGTGAGCGAGGTTTCTCCAAATGTTTATGTTTGTACTATTGAGGAGGCTGTTTGTGTTCGTACAGGTGATTATATGCGACTGATTGCTACTCCTCTTGGCGTGACCCTGCTACCTCGCTGAGAAACATTAAAAACAGATAGCTTATAACGATGCCCCCTCATCGTAAATATCTTTTTGCTGTGAGAACCCATTCCCGTCTCGAACTACCATAACGCTGCAGAATACTACAGAAAAAATACAAGCGAGTAAAATCATTAGCCGAAGCCCATTTGGTGTATGCAGATTGCTGAACTCACAAATAAAATTTACAAAAAAAATGATCTCTTTCCGATTATCGGGGCAGGTTTTGCGGGCAGCTGTTGGTGGAACAAAAGGAAAGTTGATGGTTGATATTACAATTTTTAGTTTCGCTGCTGAAAATTATACGTCGGTAGCGCGCAAACAGCCAACTTCATCTTTCCTAAATGCAGTTAGCGCGTCTTCTACGTGCAGAAGTCTCCAGCGGGAGGACAGAAAGCACAATTTGAAACGACCTCAAATCCTTCGCTGCATGCTGTGCTTTGGGGTTGCCCGATTTATGACCTTCGTGCGGGTGCAATGTTCTCGGCGTGCTTTATAATGCAACTTCTCGCTTTGTCGAATTGCTGCACAGTGATGTGAGGCTGCGTATGTGTACACTGTTTACGTCTACAACGCTGTGCGACAATTTGTATGCATAGCATGCATGAAGTGGAATGAACCTTTTTACTATCGAAAGTTATTTCGCATTTATTAGAGCGAAAAAAACCTAGAAAAGCTTTGCTTTCAACTTCATATGCCGATATTAAATAAGCGCGAATCTCCAGGAAGCACCCATTTGCGGCTTTTTTATAACGAGAAGCCATTCCTGCCGAGCACCAAAAGGAAAATGAACCTGAATAGATTAGCAACGTTGTCCCAGGAACTTCAGATTTGTCACCTGTTGAGCGAGGTAATGTCTCAGTTACAAACGTGTCACTTGAGTGAGCCGGCCTATGATGCATTGACAAGCGGTGCTCTCCAATTGCTGAAGGACCTGCGCAAAATCAAAGCTTCCGACCCTCGCAGCGAGATGACACCGTGTATAGAGCAGGCTCTGCGCCAGGGGGATGACGTGGTAGTTAACGCTAACCTTCCACTTCCCTTTGATGTCTTACTACTTGTAAATCTTTTACCCCAGCCTTCAACTGAACTAATGATCGAGTGCCCAACGATATTCGGAGCAGATAGATACCTACATCAATCAGGTGCGACCTTTGGAACTTGATTACCTAACCACGCTAAGTTCCAAAATCGGCCGGACCGTGAAACCAACGAACAATGTATGACGATGACGACGCTCACTCACAGCCGCCGTTCCTGCAAGGTGCCTCTGTGGAAGCGGACACCGGCGAGACGGGCTGGAGAGGATCCACCACGTGTAATCTTTAAGGTATTTGGGATCACATTTCTTATAAATCACAATAATGTTGGCATATTGCAAGGACATGGACCGTTGTTGAGTCTAATGCTGCATTGGGGTGGTCGTTTTAGTGTGCTCTGGAGCACTCCGAAAAGCGACTCCGCGTTCGGGTGGTCGAAATCAAGCGCTCGACGTATGTTCGGTTGGTCGTCTCAGAGCGTCGTCCTCCACTCCGAGCGCCTCCATCTGGTCAGACTCTGCATGGAGCGCCGCCGAAATCTGGAGGCGATCGGGTCACGTGACCCAGGCCGCCGTGACTCGCCCATACTCGCCTGCCTAGTCAGTCGCGTTCTCTGAGGCCTAGCCGGAGTTTTGTGGTGGGATTATTTCGACGTTTTTGCTTTTACTGAAGGCCTCTCCGCATCATGTCGAAACTGAGACGCCTATTGAATGTAAGGGAACCGTATCCGCTGCTTCTGCAGGCCGAAATCAAAGCCGAGGAGGACAGCAGCTTCGAACACCGCAGCCGGCCTGGTCGTTTGCAGTAGCCGTGCTGACCACGCCGCGGCGCCGCGGCGCCACGGTCGCGTTGGTCGCGTGCTGCTCCAGATTGGTTTCACGTTCGGTTGGGAGCACGGTGGTTGGGAGCAGTGACTTTTGGTCGGATTGGGGGAAGCGGCCGCATCGGCGTACTCCGAGCCAGAGTATCATAGCGACCACCCAAATAGAGCATAAGCATTCAGAAAATCGCTGAGCAAACTTTTCTAGTATATTATCTCCTGCTTCCTTTAGAACTTCCGCAGTTAGGTTGTCGTAACCTGCCGCTTTGCCTATTTTTATTCCTTTGAGAATCTTCCAAACTTCCTCTTTAGTTACATTAAGGACATCGCAAGTTGAGCTTGTATTCTCAGTAGTTTTCCCTGGTATAATGTCACTTGTATACAGCCAGGCCTAGAATCGTTCTGCTAGCTTCATTATCTCGTCCTCATTGTACGTAATTTTACCCTGCTCGCCTATGAGTGCGTAGATCCTGTCTTTGGCAATGGATCGCTTTCTCTTAGTTGATTTCAAAGCGTTTCCTTATTTGCAGCGTTGCCGCCATCACTGCCATGTTATACGCGCGAATGAAGTTTGTTTTACTTGTGTTAATCAGTGTCAAGCGTTCAGCTAATTCTATACGACCCGCTGTACTTGACACTCCAATTTTCCAACGTTTGGAAATCAGTTCCAGTTCAACAGTTCAGTTCAACAGTTAGTGCCCTAAATGTTGTTTTTCTCACAGCTGCTGCTGATTTACTGAGAGCCGATGTTAGGTCGTCATTTAACCTGTATACGCTGACCTCGTTCTATCTCATTCAGAAGCGCGAATTTGATTTGGAGAGTTATTTTAAACTCTTGTACTCTGGTTCTGACTGATTCAAAGGGGTGGTTTTATTTTTCATAAGTTTCATTATTTCTCTTTTGAGGCTCAGCCGTAACTTGCATCTAGCCATCCTATAATCGCAGCTCCGAATCTTACTTAGCATCTCCACGTCTTGAGCAATACCTAAAATTTCACCTGAAAAATCAATTTCGTGCTTTATTGCACCTTCCGGTCTTATTTTCTATGTCCATTTCCTGTACTTTCGTTTGTAGAAGAATGAGTTCATCAACCTCAGGTTACTTCTTTCTGCACATCCAACCAGTCTATCTCCTCGACTGTTGCGATTGAGTATTCCGAAGTTTCACAGTGTCCTTTCTCTCGTTTGCTTCTTACTGATCTGTGCGTTAAAGCCTGTCATCAAAATTGTCAACTGCGGTGTTGCCTGCTTCATTGCTGATTTAACGACCTGTAGAAGCTGTCTGCAGCCTCATCATCATCGCGTGTTGTTGGCGCATAGGCCTGTGCTATCTTAGACCTGTATCGCTTGTTTAGCTTGATCACAACTGCCGCAACTCTCTTGCTAATGCTGAAGAACACTTCCTTGTTTCCCGCTATTTCTCTTTGGATCAAAAATTCAACCCCGTGTTCTTTCTCATCTTGGGGTTCACTATAGCATTAATCTGCCCGCTAGTGAGTTCCATGAAGACTCCTCCTGTCCTTCTAACTGCGCTTAACCCTACAGTATCCCACTCAATGTCACAGAGCTCATCTAGTAGTAGGATGGCTGAGCGTTCCTCGCTAGACAGAGTGCGTGCATTGAATGTTGCCAGGGTCCAGCTACAATGCCTGCCCGTCCGTACCCAGACATACTTAGCACTTTCTGCTGTCTCGCTGTTCTGGGGGCCGCCCTGGACAGGTGCTTTTCAGCTGCTGCGGACTGAAGACCAGAGTTGAGTGGTCCAGTCATGGGATGTGGTGGCCAGCCACTACACCAGGGTGGCCAGATCCTTCTTTGGTGAAGGAGTAATGTTTATGTTCCTAAGAGCCTACCTTGCTTGGTTGAACATTTGTAGTGTTGCTCCTTACTTCCGGAAACGGCAGCACTCAATAACTGCCTCGTCCGGTCTTGTTACACAGCACGCTTTTTTATGGGACGCACAAAAATTTATCGCAGGCGGTCATCGACGCATTGCTACACCATACACTCTTAATTCTTGCACTGAGATGCTGGTCATTCTAGCCTCTAATGACATGCACAAAGCTAAATCAAGACGTTGTGTATTAGTAATGCGAGTCCCATACGTCGGCAAAACTGGGTGCCATTCACTCACACTAACACAGAAGAATATATTTTTCCACATGAACTCAGCCACACTCACGCTCACCAGTCGCCCTCACCAATCGCACCCACTCGCTCTCACACTGATCACTCGCCGTGACCACTCGCACTCGGTTGCGCTCAGGCTCACTTCTCGCCGTCACCATTCGCACTCACTTGCGCTCACGCTCACTACTCACTCACGCTCATCATTCGCCGTCACCACTCACACTCACCCGCTCTCGCGCTCACCACTCGTCTCTCCTCGCACGCGAGTGTGGACAGCAGACGCCTCATTAGTCATGAAACCAAACAGTATGATTGCATTACGGCATCAGAAGGCCATCGAAATTATATTCCTAAATCAACACGCCACCAGAGAAATATTTCTCTGTGCCCCGTACCAGGAGCTCAGGGGCGACATACTTCCTAAGCCAAAAGAAATCCCACCATTAATGGCCATCACAGCGAGCGGCTCCTCCTACGAATAGCCAACAGCAAATACAAGCGCAATAGTTGCGCTCACAGCGGTAATCCCTGCAAATGGCGATAGCAGCGCGAATGCCATCGCGAGCAGTGAGCGGGGCTCACCGCGAGCGGCATTCGCACTCGTGAGTGGTGAGCGGGGCTTCCTGCGAGTTGCTCTCGCACTCGCCAGTGGTGAGTGGGGCTCAGTGTGAGGGGAGCTCGCTCTCGCGAGTGGTGAGCGGGACTCACTGCGGTGAAGGCGCTTCGGAAACGCACAACGAGGGTCCACCAGGGCGTGCGGAGGTTGCTGGCGCATGGACAGGGCTGCACACACACCGTGGCCCTGAAGGTGTTCCACGGGATGGCATCGTCCGCCATCCTCTATGCTCTGCCTTTAGTGGAACTCAAGCCGCGCCGGTGGGAGGAGCTGGAGGTGGATCAGCGCCGGGCTATCCGCCTCTGCTTGGGCCTTCCGAGCACATCTCCGGTGGCGGCGACATACACGGAGGCAGGCTTCTGGCCCATCCAGATGCGGGCCCTGCAGGTGGGTCTCCACCACATCCACCGCCTGCAGGGCACACCTGACGGCGTGGCACTCCTTGAGCGCTACCGCAGCCGGCCCAACTCTCGGATGGGCATGCTACTGAGTACGTACGAGAGCCACATCGCGTTGCCGCAGCGGCCACGCCTGGAGCCACCACCCCCAGGCACGGGGCAGGCTCTACGCATTGTCACCACATTGCCGGGGGTCCGTAGTAAGAGGTCGACTCCACCCCAGGCCGTCCACCAAGAGGTGGCTGCCCTGCTGCAGGGCGACGCTGCCGGACATCTGCAAGTGTACACGGATGGATCTGTACAACAGCCGATGGGCAGAGCCGGAGCCGCCTGCACGGCCATAGAACTCGGCACCAGCCAGGTGTGCAGCCTGCCCTTCCCTGCCTCATCCACCCACGCAGAGCTGGCTGGACTCCACTTGGCTGCAGATCTTCTTCTCAAGCAGGGCACCCAGGCCCGGGGGGCCATCATCCTGACTGACTCACGGTCTGCCCTCCTCCGTCTGCGTGCCGCCGACCAGCCAGCCAGCTCTAGCGGCTACGTTGAGCGGTCGCTGGCGGCCAAGCTTCATGCGGTGGAAGCGCAGGGGTGTCCACTGCGACTTCACTGGCTGCCATCGCACGTGAACATCACGGGCAACGAGGTTGCAGACGCCTTGGCCAAAGGTGCTGCTCGCCAGGCAGGGGTTCCAGCCTCCCGGGATGTGGTGTCATTTGACGCTGCAAGGACTATCCTGGCACGAGTGGTGGAGGCCATGCATCCAGATGCCCGAGTAGTCAGTGGCCAGGCCCCACGGGTCTTGCCCGGACGCATTAGCAGAGACGCCCGGTCGCTCCTTCTTCGCCTGCGGCTCAATTGCTGCAACGTGGGAGCGCGCTTGCACCACCAAGGCCGCCGAGCATCCCCCACCTGCGCTGACTGCCCAGAGCCCGAGACGCTAGAGCACTTGCTGTGCTCTTGCCCGCAGCACGACACCGCAAGGGCACAACTTCGAGCCGAACTCCAGCGACTCGGTGCCCCAAGCCACAAGCTAGAAGACTTCCTGTTCCCCACGGGACCGGACGCCATCCGACGGGAGGTCTTCCAGCACCTAGTCAACTTCCTGGTTACAACAGGACTAGCGCTGCGTTTGTAGCCATCGAGTCATGGACTAAACGAACGCGATATAGACTATCTCCCACTCTCCTACCGCTCTTCTCTTCCCCCTTCTCTCTTCCTATCCTTTGAAGCCCCAATCCCCTTCCCTGGACTGGGTCGTATGAGGGTGAACTTCCCGTTGAGTTCAACAATATCCCCAGGCCTTTTCTCTTCCCTCCTTTGTTAATAAATCACCACCACCACCGTGTAGTGCTCGCACTCACTTGCACTCACACTCGCCAGCCCAAAGTTATGGCGAGAGTCACTCACTGCTCACTCATGAGGGGTGAGGGGGGGTGAGTGCCCTTATGAGGGAGCGTGCCGACCTATGAATATGACACACGCTCGGAATATAAGGTGTGCCAGCTATCATGCGCCAACAAAAAAAAAAGAATTGGCATTACTCGAACACAACCTAGCGCATGTTTCAAGCACACCAGAGTAGCGGCAAATTTTTTTGTACTGAAATTTAATTGAATAAATTTAAATAAATATCGAACTTGAGAAGGACTGCCGTAATCATTGAAGTACAATGAGACACTTGTAGGTACCCAAGAGAGGAATCTAAATGTGGTATTTTCATCGACAAACTAATTGCAAACTCATTTATTCTGAGTGATACAGAAACACCACGAAATAGGAATAATACCACGTGACGGTGCTCCCGCGCGCATTATGAAAGCAATTCACTCGAATAGACTGGGTCTAAGTCAGCCAGAATAAAAAAAAAGAAAGAAAGAAAAAATGGCGACCGCGTTTGCCCCGGATCTCCCACACGTGCCCCGCAAACTTGCTGTAGCTGCTTCGTGCATTACTACCCTTATCAAGGTGTTCCGCTACCTTTTCGGACGTGTGACGGGCAAAGCAGTTGCTTTCAATCAGCTTACTTGAGGGCGCGTGGCGATGATGCGCGCGAGAGCGCCGTCACGTGGTATGTTTCATATTTCGCGGTGTTTCATTATCAGTCAGAACAAGTGAGTACGCAATTAGCTCGTTGCTGAAAATACCGCAAGTAGATTAATCTCGTGGCTATCTACAAGTGTCTCATTGACACTTCAACGAGTAGGGCAGTAGTTCTCGTGTTAGATAATTATTTATAATTATTTAAATAACTCTTATTAACGAAACATATACTGGCCGGTAACCCACAGTACTGGAAACGTTATGCGCTAGGTTTTGTTCGAGTAACGCCTTTGTTCCTTTTTAAAATCCTGGTGCATGATAGTTGGGACCCCTTTTATTTGGTTTGTTAGCATCCCGAGAGAAGTAATTCGGTTCCATCTCTAGAACGCCCTATGTGCCGTTAATGCTGAGTTCCACGTGTGGCCCCGCACTTGGGTACGTAACCATAAATGTTTTAACAGCAGTGGTCGCACGTTGAGTCTTACAGATAGTGTAATGTAGAGGATGTCGGGAAAGAGGACGTGAGTAGGTTAGTGTGGCTTTGTTTCATTTCTTTTTTTAAGACCTATTTCGAACTTTCAAACAAACTAGTGACTCAGCGCCCGCGTTCCTCGTTCGCTTCGTACTCTGCGGTGGTGCTTTCTCCGCATGAGGGGAAGTGAGCTTGCACTGCTTGCATTGCTTTTTTATTGTAAGCGGTTGAGCAAGCTACGACGAAGCCACCTTCTTGAACAAAAACAAATAAATACACGTGCCTCAACCACCACGCCAGGCTGACCAACCTTTTGTCAAACAAAAAATTTGTGATTAAGGAGTGAGTGAGTGATTAAGTGATTAAGAGCACTTTTCAATCAGGAGATTATTTCCACCATTATCGTGGGATGATTACCGTTTTATTTACGATTTATTGATTGCTGCCTCTGCTTGGTGAGCAAGGGGTGAAGGGAATATTCGGAAACGTTGTGCCAAAGTGACAATTTCGAAAGCATGTTAAACATTGTTGACGAGTGTAATGAAGTCCCGTGCAACTACTACTTGCGTTTCTGTGTGAGCCAAGACCCAGAGCTGCTAACGACGACACCATTGTGTGCTGTGGAACCGGCTGGCCTTTTGTGTTTACCCCGATGTAATAAAAAACCATTTTTGTTCCTGCCTATACATGTCAAGGATTTGCATGTAAAAGCATAGTTCTATTGGGAACCTTCTAGAAAAGGTGGCAAACCGAGTGCTGGCTTGTTCTTGGTTGCGCGGCCAACCTAACAATCTGCTGTAGGGGTCACACATCAATTACCTGAATGGACCTCAATATCGTAAAACCTGGTTATTGGTGACCGCCAAAGTTCTGGTTACTCTGAATAGCAACACCCGGAACCTGATTTCGTAGCTTGTCAAGAAGCCGGAGTAACGGTGGTCGTTGTGGATGCTCAAACCTTCCTAATCGTGTTCCGTGGGGGATTCAGAATCGCCGGCGTACCCACCTTGCTGGTGCAGAACATTAGAGCAAGAAAGCGGGAAGAGACGCCCAACATTAGGCTGGGTCTGTCCCACGGTATAACGCAACTCTTCCTCATGCAAACATTCTCGTTATATAATAAACCGAGACTGCCGATGCTGTGCGAGAGGCTCTCCAGCATGTTACTTTAAAGCATGTGGCCGGTAGGGCAAGCGAAGCTTACGTTATTCGAATGCTTATACTCAGTTATTTCATTGCTTATTTCTAAGTTGAATGCCTTGAGAAGTCCACTAATAAGTTGGTGATCCCTTTACCTGAAAATCAAGACCCTGTAAAGAACTGAGGGCTCAAACTTGCATGGACTCTGTAGCGGGCGGCTAGCCCCGGGACCCAGTGGCTGAGCCGCAACCCTTGGCGGCTTACTCCTCCGAGTTCTTAAGGATTTTCCTAAATAATGAACTACCTTAATTAGTGCACATATGTCCAAAAAGAAGGCAGGTAAAACCTCTTCAGAAGCCAAAACGTGTGGTCAACATTGTTGATCTGCCATACGAGCTGCACCGTGTGACGCAATTTTATAAGTCTACATCTGGGATAAAAGTAGCGGTGTTCTTTATGTGTCACAGTAGTGGTGAATCTATTGTAGCAGTACATTATTCTGTTATGAATATTTTCAACGGTGTTAGATTGTCCCGACGTTAATTATAATCCTTTGTTAGGAATTCTTACTGGCCCTGCGAAGTCTAAGCTGTCCTGCACACCACAGAAAGCTACTATGCACAAGTGCAACACATTTACGGAGGGTCTCAAGTGCAGAAACCAACATTGCACCACCAGGAAAGTGTCGGGTCACCTGGCTGTCGCTTACGGCTTAGAAGATCAATATAAATCGAAACGTAGGATTTAGCCTTATGTGGCCAGCAGGTGGACAGCACCTGAGAAAGGCGATGAGCACGGAAGCAAGTCCGCGAGATTCTAAGCGTCTCTGGTACTATAAATGTCGAAATAGGAGAATGAGTAATGTTATTTAACACGCCCGAATAATCTTAAATGAATAAAGTTCCGAAGTGTGCCAAGTAATTTATTGGAAAATAAATATGATAATTTTGGGTGCTTCCACAACATACGAACACTGCAAGAATTCTGGATGCTAATTATCGGGTATATCTTTTTCTACGGCGGGAATGTTGGCAAAATGGGGGTGGGCCTTATGACAAATGATCACACCTCAGGAAATTGTGTTGGTGTTCGCGCAATATTGCGCCCAAATTATTAAATTTTTGCAGATTATTTACTTCTCGGACGTCTGCTCATCAGGTTGAAATGGCTGTAAGCGGAATGAATGACCGCAAATATCTACCTAATGACTAATTAAGGACCAGTGTAATATACTTCATTGTGGCCACACCTCATGCAAGCCCTCGCGGGCTATTCTCGCGATGCCTTGGTAGCAGAACGCTGGCGAAGGCAATCAACAACGCAAACCAAATCTTGATTCTGTACCAAAACATGGCGTAAAATACGCGAAAACAGGCCCCTAAACAGAAGGAATGCTACGCGCAAAATATTTTTAAAATTACACATATTATATTTTTTGTTTTTTAAATTATCAATACACTGGGTTGAACATCTTCGAACAGCGTAAAAATACAGACACTAGGGGAAGAAATGGATAGGACGACGCTGAATACAAACCAATACCAACTCGCCCAAATGTCGATCCTTCTGCACTGCATTAGGCACTTAAGAATTACTTCCAAAAGGTTTTCTACACAAAAAATCCCGGACCATATCCGCTAACGTGAAACCTGGGAAGGGGCGAAGCAAGCCGTATATAAGTGTATTACTGGCACTTTGGCGTTTTTGCCCACGGAGATGAAACCTTTGGGGATAGAGGTACACAGCTTTGCTGTAAACGTATCGCGTCTTTGAAGCACGAAGCGTTTTAGCGCGAGGTATAAAGAAGTGTTTGGGTGTTTATTAGTACGTGTTACGTTCCAGCGCGACGCTTAAAAGAGTGTCCCGGTGTTTTAGTACCGTGACTACATGATACGACGCGTACGATGACGACATGAGAAGCCAAAAGCCCGAGCCCCAAATGGGCTTCACCTATTATAGATAATATTTGCACTCCATCGAGTTAATTTGTAAATGTGCCGAATATGAAATGCCTAAATAAGCCACAAACGCACATGCTTTGTAGCAATATTGAATTGCAGAGTGACATGTGGCTCACTTGCTACAACTGGTGCTACAAATATTAGAAGGACAAAGAATGGATTATGTTATGATATCAGAATGATTGAGAGATTATTGAATAGAGGAGACGTGCGCAGCACTGTTCCATGATATATTCAATGATGCACGGACACAGTTACCTGTCACACCAGGAATAGAACGTTCCCTGTGCGAAAAGCGTGTTAGAAAAGGACACACAATTGCACTGCAATTATTTACATACGATTTTGAAGTGGTTATTAGGAACCCTAATTTGCACGAAAATATCACGGGCCAGTAAAAAACCAAGAAAATATAGGTTTGCCGATGACTGCCTAATTTAGCTGGATTTAGGCAAAATGCTTCCAGAACTGCACTCTGGCGATGCTCTCAGCGGCTGGGTTAAAATAGGGAAACAGGTTGAGAGTCTCAATGAACAGACATGCGGAGGGAAGCGATTTTACAATTGTTTAAAAAATGCCGTAAGAACTACATGATTCCAGCAGTATTAACATAAGTGTCAGTACCGATCGAACCCGCCATCGGGAAATTATGGTCAGCATTTTTTAAAGTATATAGCGAGTCTATTATAGAATTTGGGCAGTATTGTACGTTGTTCACTAAAAATACTGCTAAGTAACAAGTGTTTTCGCGTACAGTTCACACATATGGAGGAAGATTGGCGTTTTAATAAGCACGTTTAAAATCATCCTAATTTCATTAAGTGAATATTGGTAAAAATGCTTGGGTTTACTTACTTACACTAGTACTAATTGGAAAACAAACTTGCGTAACGACAATGCAGTTTAGATCAAGAGATGCAAGTAGGCTTGTGGAGAGCATGTATTGCGGATAACAAAACAATTCAGAAATCATTGTTCAAAGCAAATACAAAGAAAGGAGAAGTTAAGTAGGAGAAGATGAAAGATTCAGTGGAGGGAGCAACTGGCAACATACCAGGCATAGAGTGCGCTTGCCCAAGTAACCATAGAAACGGGCCAAAACCTTCCAGCGAGATGTTGGTCGTGCCAAGGACGCAAATAAGATATTTATAATGAAAGTTTGTATCGTAGCCAGTGCTGTAAAATATGCGGTGTTCCTAAATATCTGTTGGTATTCTGTGGATTCGGTAAAGAAAAGTGGCCACATTTTCAGAATACCATTTCATTTTCTCGTATCTGCTATCAAACCTTTTTGTTTGCTTTTTTCTGTTCCAGCTTCTTAAAAGCTACCAAAATACGTTGCCTTACAACATGCCAGTTTGGCGAACTCAAGTTCCTACGAAGGCATAAGCCTCTGGAAACGAAAGGCATTAAAAGGGCGTTCCTGAGCTCCCGTGCACCAAAACCACACTAATTTTTAAGCGGACAACGTCAAAACAGCCAGCAGCTTTGCAAATGTCCACAGCCACGTACGTCTTTTAAAAACTCTGCCAGAAACTTCGCCATCATAATATTGTGTTTGTGTCCGTATTCTTGATCTTTTAGCTTTGCAAAAAAGCTTCAGGTTTTTGTTCCCTGAGAAGGTTGAACAGTGCGCACACAGTTACCTTTTTGGCTTCGTTGCTTTGTTTTCTTTTTTTGGGGGGAAAACAAAACGTTATTCTTTTAGTGCACTGAAAAGGTCACTATGCGCGTGAGTGGTACTTTCTGTTCGCTGCAGGAGCTGTAGGGCAAAAAAAATTTGCTTGGTTAGGCAAAACACTTTCATGTATTCCACAAGTTTTAGTTCGAAAATTTTATTAGGTGTCATTCTCTGGAAGGGAAATATTATTAATACTTGAGGTCTATGTGCACTTGTAACAATGACATGTGCTCATCGAAAAAAACTGCATAATAGTCGGCCCACAAGAACATCCCCTTAGTTTCACTTCTCAAAAACCGCTTAAATGTCTGCGGGAAAATTAGAAACCTGACTTATTTTAAGTAAAACCTTCTAGTTTCAAGAAAATAACTTCTAGAGATGTGAAACCCAGTTCCACATATTCATGCTACAAATAAATGAGACAATATTTTTAACATCACTTGTGTTTAAATGATTTTCTCCACTGAAAGGTACTGAAGCGGTAAATTGAACTCATTTAAAACCTTCTGCGATGACAGTGTTCATCCACACAACAACTTTGAGTTTTATATTTAATAAAACACTTCAAACGCCCGTGCCCCGCTAGGTAAGCTGTTGAAAGAACAAATATGGCCCAGAGAAAGCTATTGAGTATACCGATTAAGCTGAAGCACATGTGATTTGAAGGGGGATGACCGGATAGCATGGATAAAGTGTGGCCAAATTTGTGTGACTATTTATGACTGATGTGTGCCTAAAAGTTATTAATTGGGACTAAATATGTTCGACTATGAATCACTGTAAGTGTAAAAAATAGACAATACCACCCTAGGTAAATTTCACGAACACTTCTGTTGAGTCTGTTTGAAGGAAAAAGAACGGTTAGTTTAATGAACTTGGCTTAGACAATAAAGTGGAAAACTAAGACATGGTAAATGACTAGCAAAAAAAGATAGAGAATAAATATTTTTTTTCATTGACCAGAAGCTGATAGATGAATCTCGCCCCGTGGAACGTATCCCTAGTACGGGATGCCTTGACTTCGGCTGCCTTTCCTTGCTTGGGTCGCCAATTTGATCTGGGCATCCGGGTCTGTGCTGGCCAGGGAAGCCCTCCACTGCTCCTAGGTGGAGTTATTTGGCATCATAGGTCTCTTTTAGCCAAACGGAAGTTGCACGTACGGTTGGTCGAGCGTGTATTAGGCCAAGACGCGAGGGCTTTCAGATCAGTGTTGCATAGAAGTTTGAGATGGAGAGAAGGCGTAGTCATATGTTAGTAGCTTCCTCTGAACAGTAAACATAATAAATGTCACAGAAACAGTTTTAAGAAGGTGACGCCAATTATTTGTCTGTCGCCGACGCGAAAGAGAAATGTTTCTCGACATTATTCTCTACATAAAAAGCACAGGAGCCGCCGACGCATATATTTAGTGTTAAAGTGCCAAATTATATTTTCTTTCTACAGCCTGATGGCCTTTGTACAGCCTAAGTGGGCCAATTAGAAACACCGACGACATTCGCGGTGTGATAAAGTCCACTTCAGCCTCTCATCGCCGAGTTGTCATAAGCAGTAATTGATCTTCTCAGATAGAGGTCGTCACAGTAGTAGCTTCTGTCTGAGTCCTGTACTTATTAGCATCTATGCTCAAACTTCGTCCTTTTGTTAGCACCTACGTTTGGCGGCCTTATTTTTGTAGCGTATTGTGTTGGTATTTCCCTGGCTTTCGTAAAAGAGTTGTGCAACCTGCTGAGCGCTTTAAAAACATTGTCATCATCATCATCAGCAGCAGCCTATCTACGCCTACTGCAGGACAAAGGCCTCTCCCATTATTCTCGAATTACATCGGTCCTGTGCCAACTGTGACCAATTTATCTCCGCAAACTTCTTGATCTCATCTGCCCATCTAACTTTCTGCCGCCCCTGCAACGCTTGCCTTCTCTAGGGATCCACTCTGTTACCCTTAAAGACCAGCGGTTATTTTGCCTTCGCATTACATGCCCTGCCCACATCCGTTTCTTCTTCTTAATCTCTACTAATATGTCCTTAACACGTGTTTGTTCCCTGACCCACTCCGCTCTCTTTTCGTCCCTTAATGTTACACCTATCATTTTACGCTCCATTGCCCGCTGAGGCGTTCTCAATTTAAGTTGAACCCTCTTAGTGAGCCTCCAAGTTTCTGCCCCGTAGGTGAGTACCGGTAAGATGCAGCTGTCATACACTTTCTTCTTCAGCGACAATGATAGCCTGCTATTAATTACCTGAGAATGCCTGCCATATGCAACCCACCCCATTCTGATCCTTCTAATTATCTCTGCCTCATGGTTGGGATCTGGGGTCACAACTTGGCCTAAGTAGATATATTCGCTTGCAACTTCCACTGCCTCGCCACCTATCTCAAACCGCTGTGCTGTCCCGAGGTTATGGATCATTACTTTTGTTTTCTGCATATTAATTTTCAGGCCCACGGTTCTACTCTGTTCGTCCAGTGCGGAAAGCATGCTTTGCAATTCGTCCCCCGAGTTACTTAGCAAGGCAATGTCATCAGCAAATCGGAGGTTACTGAGGTACTCTCCATTAACCCTTACTCCAACATGTTCCCAATCCAACGTTCTGAATACTTCTTGTAAACATGCTGTGAATAACATTGAAGAGATTGTGTCTCTTTGTCTGACACCCTTCCTTATAGGTATTTTACTGCTCTCCTTATGGAGGATGATGGTAGCTGTGGACCCATTGAATATATCCTCCAGTATTCTTACATAATGCTCATCTACCCCCTGGTTCTGTAATGCCTGAATGACTGCTAGGGTTTCGACCGTGTCAAATGCTTTCTCATAATATATGAAGGGTATATATAGGGGTTCAGTATACTCAGCGCACTTCTCTATCACCCGATTTATTGTGTGAATATGGTCCATTGTTGAATAACGTTTACGGAACCCTGCTTGTTCTTTAGGTTGACTGAAATCTAAGGTTGCAGAAATTCTGTTAGCGATTACCTTCGTAAGTACTTTGTAGACGACTGACAGACGACTAAACGATTGTAGTCGACTAAAAACATTGTATGAACTCCTAAACGTGTGCGCTAACACCATCGCCTTCAAGGTATAGCAAGAATCGTTCATAATATACGCAACTCTGGGCGGCACATGAACACGAAGACTGTGATGCTCGTGTCGCTTTTTCAACGGACGTGTCTTGCGCCCACCTGCATCAAAGGAGAATTTCGTGCTCACAGTGGTGTGGGGGCCGTCGACGTGCCGAAACATTGCTTAGAATGCTGTCGTAGGAGCAATTATCACATGTAAGGACAGAGCCTCCGCAGAAACCACTTTTCCCTCCGGCGAACAGAGTAGGCAAGTATGCCGCACTCGTGGTTCTTAAATAAAAAAAACGCCAGTATCATACCACATGTGCCGACAACGCTTCCTTCTTTCTTTTATTTCTACCGTTCTTAACCACGTAAACGTCCTACATTCATCCGCTGCTACGGCGTTTTGTGCCACAATGCACAATATGTTAGAAACGGAATATACTGCGGCCAACTGGTTGCTAGTTACCACAATTTTTGATGGAATGCAGAACTTAGCACTCTGTTTTGCTTAAACGCCAACTGCACTCAAAATTTCGATCTCTTGAAAACCATATTTCCGTATAGTCTGCTTAAAAAGAAACCAGCATGCAATATACAACTGAAATACGCGCGTGGACGGCGCAAGCGGTAAGCGAAAAGTGGCGATTTTCCAACCGAAACCGAGGAGAGCGCGGCCATTGCAGTGACGTTGAAGCCGTCTAGCGAGCGGCAGGACGGTCAGCTGCTAAGAAGAAAGTCTGCGCGCAAGCTTTACGCGCACAGGGTGCATTACATGGGTGAAGCCAACGCAGCAGAGCTCAACCGTTTCTCCAGGTGCGGCGCTGGCCAGAGGAAAAAGCCCCCTCCGGCTGGAACGCCAGAGGGGCGTCACGGCTGTTGACGTAATCTGCAGGTCGGGGCAGCGAGGTCTGCGGCGGAGCTTTTTAAAGACGATAGTCTTTCTTGGGCTACTTAAACCCAGAAATGTTGGTCTGTCTGTATATCTGTCTGTCTGTCTGTCTGTCTGTCTGTATTTCTGTCCGTCTGTCTGTATGTGACTCGATTCAGCCATCCGGCCAAAGCAAAACAATGCCTGCGCAATAGTCTCATATAGTCACAGCTAAATCTACCCGTCTATGTCCGGTGTAATGTTCATACTTGTCAACATTGTTGAAGTAGAACAAGACATTACACAAATATGAGACAACAAATCAATACAGAAGTGATATTTGCAGTGTTCCTTTATAAAAAATCAAACATGCTTGACTTCTCGGAAATTAAATACTTCATCAACTGCAGAAAAATAAATATTTCCGCCGTCGCCTGCTGTCGCCCGCACCACTATAGCTTCTGGCGCCATTTTAAGAAATCAACCGGCAACAGATACGCAAGGTTCCACTAGATAGGTTCCACGTTCTGCTTGCAAGGCACGTGGAGTAGGGAAACGCGGTTCTATAAACGTTGAAGTAGCGCGCCTCGATTAACGCGCGGCTTCGCCGTACGGCGGCTTTCGCATCGAGACATCCGGTTTGGAGCAGTGGAATGCGGGAAATTTAAAATGATTTAGGCAAACCTTTGGCGTCTTTACCTTGGGAGGAGCGCGACGCAAGAGGAACAACATGAGAGGTGAGCGGGAAAGCGAAGGGAGGCATTTACTTCGCAAAAGCCGATAAAGGATATTGTCTTTTGACGGCATTTGCAACGAAAGGAGCAGATACGCGGCCAATTTTTTTAAATGCTTCTGACTGACCAGGCGTTCCACGGGGCTACCACCCGTGTCCCAGCTGAATTGGGGCACTTACTACACAAAAATAAATTTCGTCGAGGTGAAATTTGAGTGCGCCTGACCTGTGAAGTTTATTCAGGATTTCGCAATCTAGGTAGGCTTAGGATACACAGCATGCTTTATTGCTTGTACTAAAATTTTTAAAACCGTCAGCATGTACAATTAGCCTCCGCATTCTTAGAGAACGAATTAAAGAGAAATAAATATTTGCGTACCCTTCTTTATGAAGTAAATTTTTTTCTGTTTGGTTTCGTTGAGGAAACACGTTTGAACTGCTCCAGCTGGTTTCAGAACATCATCGGTAGCAGCCTACTCAAGTCTACTGCAGGACGAAGGCATCTCCCATGGACCCCCAAATGCTTTTGTCCTGCGCTGCTCGCGACCATAGTTTACTCGCGAACAAAAGGTATAGAACACAATTGTAGAAAGACAAGGCATTGGTTTAGAGAGCGCTGGCATTGTGAATAGTATTATAGCCCTTAGTCAGGGCATGTTTAGTGGCTACCTAACTTTTATGTCAATTTCTTGGATCGGCCTTGGTGACTTAGTTTTGAAATTTCGGTTGTGTGTTCATGGGCGCCTTGAGCATGAAGGAACGCAGATTTCTAGTAACCTACTGCACAAATGGATTGTTCAAGCTTTATAACACGAGTCGTTTTGTGTATTGGTACTTTGGAGAAGTTAAACTAACCGTTAGACTCAATAACAATCTATATTTTTTTCCAAATCGCCATTGAATTCTGTGATGCTGTAGATGGTGCCAGCACTATGTGAGAGGACATCACATGTCTCCTCTCTCCGAACTGGACCGAGACCATTGACAAAAGTGTCTGCATACATCTCTTGCAAATCAATCATAAGGAATATTGTGATGTGTTGAAGTTACATACTGCGGTACTCAAATCACGTAAACTAATTTGATGCCTGTTCTTGCAGCGACACCATAATTGGTTTAGGAGCGACCTGTTTTTTGGTGACCCCTCCGGGACGCCGTCGAGAATAAATATATGCCCTGGTTACCTGCATAATCCATGTCACATCAATAAAGACGTACCCAAGCAAACAGTACCACCCTCATTTTCTGCATATGTCGCAGAGACAATCGGCTAACTGGTTTTGGTGAAGAGTGATTGATTTTCAATTCTTCCCTCTAAAAGAGTTGTAAAACTTCGCGCCGCCACCGGTGCTTCTTTCCACAAGGGCGCGCGATCCAGGGTTCGGCAGTTTATTCGGCGACGATGTCTCAACGGAGAGCGCTTGGCACGCGAAGTATTCTCCACTAATGTTACATAAATTATTTCTTTTTTATTATCAAACGTTACATCCGACATGGTCGTCACGTTGGGTACTTAGGTCGTAGCAGGGCAAGTGAAAATCTGCCTGCCACTAGAATAAACGGTTTTTTTAATACTCTGCTTTCATGTATTAAGCGGGTGCAACAAACTATGGCGAAAAATTACACAACTATACTTGCGCAACTATTTATGATTGCTAAGGTTAACAAGAGGTGCATCGTGTTGCAGTACGGGTGCTACCATCTGTATTTTGACCTCGCCATTCTATACCCAGGTATTTTTCCGCTCACCATGCAAGGCACTCACAGCTTGTAGAGGACGTCCCTTAAAACAGAGACGCACCATCCTCGTTCTTGAGGAGTCAGTTTGCTTCTCTTAGGTGTGTTTTTACAAAACGAACTGGCGTCATCTAAGTGGCACTGCTAGTGCCCACCCACCTGAATATCCTTCATCAAAACGTGGCTGACAACTGTGCTTTGAGGGCTCCTCACGCTTCCGTCATATAGTGAAAACTGGTTAAATGCACCGTGCACCTGAATCTATCATTTGAACAAGCAAAACTTGGAGTGGCATTTGAAACAGCTAACCCCGCACTCTTTCAACGTACTACGTTCGTGTTTCTGATTTTCGAATATTTGTTTATTGTTGTGACTTACTTCGTACTTTAGAAGCCCCATAACTCCAATCTGCAAAAACAAGTTTACAATTCGTGCCCTATCCGGCGCCATATAACATGGTGTGTTTTCGCTACACGTTGCCCAGATCGAGTCATGCGCGTTTGTACGGTAATGGGCATCGGGTAATGGGCAATGGGCACATATAAAAGTTATTAGAGGTGCTCGCGGGTTCGCGACTGGTCATTTTAAAACAAAGTGTATATACTAACCCAACCCTCAGTATTTATTCCGATGAAACCGATTTACTATGCAACACTGCTCTGTGCCTCCTCGCCCCGCCGACTGCCCGTCACAAATGGCGCTAGTGCTGTTACCAGAGTTGCACGTTTAAGTGGCTAAGGGACGGGTGCGTGTCACTCACTCGGAAGAACAGCGGTACAGTAGAACAAGTAGGTGCTATACCAAAGAAAGGTCACTAACGCAAACGGACAACCACCATGTTTGCTGTCCTAACTGTTGGCGAGCCGAGTATCTGCTAATCCCTCCCGGATGAAGAGCAACTTACCCACTGTGGACTCCGACGAGAGCCGTTTTTGGTCAGCTTAAACGACATTCGGAGTCACTTTTTCGGTTGGGCTCTTTCACGTCTAACCACAGGCACCAGTTTGCAGTTTATGCAAAGATAGGGGCCAGAGTGAAGGGAGGGGAAAGAGTGAGCTCGTACAGCTAGGATTCATGTCCTCACAGACAGCTCGTTGGAGATCTGAAAGTGGCCGTTTAACGGGCCGCTGCGAACTCAGGGCTGTCCTCCGTGGTGTAGAAGTTCGGGTGGGTGTGGTATGCACAGCGTAAGAGTAATACAACGCCGGAGGGAAACAGACAGCCCCGTGTATGTACGAAAAAAAAAGCTCCAACTATTCCCAGTTGGATTTACCTCCTTTGCTTGGAAGTAGGCTCAACACAAACAACTGATAGCGTTCTGTGCTTCGGGGACGCCTTGAACTGCGCCCGGCTTCGCTGTATCTTCATTCATAGGGTGAACGGGCAATGAATTTCCTGCCCTTCATTTTCTGGTTTCAAACTCCTATTACCACCTGTACTTGCCCGTTAATACAACACACTGCAAGACACTTTGAATGGTGGTATCGATTTGTTGCAATTTTTATTTGCACGGTGATGCACGTAGGCGTCAAAAAAATTACTTGCCTTATCAACCCATTTGAACGCAGGTCAGTAAACCTTACAGTAGACGGCATAAAAAATGCAATAAAACATGCTGTGCTTACTCGCGCCTGCTGTCGCGTAGCGTTTGGCTAACTTATAACGCATTCACTACCTCGACGTCGAACTACTCAGTTCTGCAGTTTTTGGTGAATAGCGTTTTAGTTTTTTATAGTGGTTTCGCGTACAGATATCAACACAGTATATGATGCTATTATATCAGCACATAAAACAGAAATAAGCACAATATTACCGGAATCAGCCCGATATATGCCGAAAACAGCGAATTAGAGACAGCAGAATAGATGCCGAGCAACTGGACCTTTCAAGGCACTGGAATTGCTTGAGGTCTGAGTGTGGCCGTACTTGCCTCATGCTTACGCGACTTCACTGATACAACAGTTTTTGGCAGAGCCATGAACTTGTTTTGGAAAGTATGGGTACGATCTAGTTGTTACACTATTGGCTGAAGAAATGTTAAAAATGCCTCTTGAACTCAAGATTTGACGCTCAAGTCCGTCGCCCTGCATCAGCCGCATATCCTGAGAGCACTATTGTAGCTGTGGCCGATTTATTCGTCGGGAGGCAAAGAAGGCGCAGACATATCTACAATAATTGTCCCAACGACGAAAAGGACAAAAATGTAGCCGTCATCTCGTAAAGGCCTTGCATATCGCACAACCTTAAAATGACTGGCGGAAGGGCCGGCGTAAAAGCTGTCGTGTCGGCCCCTGATAAATTGTCTAGACTCTGCGGCCATTACCAGAACCAGTAAGTGCATTGCGCGGAAGGGATGGTCTGCATGTCGCCCGTTACCTGTAAAAAAGCATACGTAGACCACACGGGACGATGCCTAAACACTCGTCTATGGAAACAGTGTAGCAAACTACGGAAAGGCAAAAATAGTAATTTCGCGATTCACTGCAAAGACTGCGACCACTGCTTGCCATGCGTGCTCCGTCACATATCAAGACGCTTATAAGCGCTCGCGAGAGATTGTTGAGGCGCCCAAACGCAGCGGGTAGGTAACGGTGTCAGTAACAACGTACATGCATATCTTTCAGCTCGAAAGAGCTCGCCTTGTTGGATAACCATCTATCACACATGCGTGTATGACGGGTACGTGGTGGGCTGCGTAGGGACCTGATTAACAGCGTAGAATTTCCAGCGTGTTCTTCATTGCTATTTATATGCCCCGCTGTTGTTAATAAAATTCAGTTGTAAGTAGCGCTGGTCCTTGTCTACCACGACCCGTGTTTTCTTTGCTGTGCCTAACGGGGTTATAATGTTTTTAAATCTAAGCAGTGCATTGGTGCGGCTCGCCACTTCCGTTTTAAAACAAAGCGTTTTACCTCTACACCCAAAGGTTCTTTCACGACCGTTGGTGCAAACACAAAACAATCGCGAACAATTAAAAGGTGGTGGCACCGCCAGGAATCCAACCTGAAACTCAGAGAGTAACGGAACAAGAATTCGTTGTCTTACCGATTGAGCTAAGACGCCACGCGGAGACGGTGAAGACAGGTGGTGCCCCCACCAAGCACATCAGCGGGTTTACCCCTTGAATACTTGCCGAACGCCGCGTGATAACATCACTCGACCTCTCACGCCACTGGGCGCTCCGCCCACGGCACATGTAGCGGCCATGTGTGCGCCTTTCGCACGCCCTAGGAGTTTATTAATTACAGGAAGCCCGCACCAACGCATGGCATCTCACTTCTAGTATGCTAAAGCCTGTGGCCTCTAGTGTTCACCCTAAACATCACAGCTCCTTATCTTCCGCCCTCACGCCAAACGACACATCAAGGAAGACATTCAAGTACCCTTGATGGCCAGGCCATCGCCCCAAGCCCCAGCATCAATATCCTGGGCCTACATATCGTGCCCAACACCAAGAGTGACGTATCTTTCTAGAGCCCCAGACACAGCATCAATCAATCATACACATGATCAAGCAAGTTGCCACCAAAAAGTGAGTCCTCAAGGAAGCCGATACCTTTTGATTAATTCAAGCTTTCGTTCTCTCGCAAATCACATACGTCACCCCATATCTCCTTCTCTGCAATGAGGACATAACGATGCTAGATATAACGATTAGAAAGGCGGTTAAGGAGGCCATTGGTCTTCCCTTGAGTGCGTCTACGGAGAGGCTGCTTATAGGGGGCTCCACCACCCGGTGGAAGAGCTGATAGAGGGCTACACTTTCTAACCGGAAGCTCTGATTGAGCAGAACTGCAGTGGATCGCCGCATCCTTCATCACATTGGCTGGGCATCACAGAATATCACTCCGCGTAATGTACTCCCAGAGTCTTGGAGACAAGAAATAAAGAGGCTCCCTTTGCTTAGAAATATGAACCCCTCACACGACGAGAATCGCTGACAAAGACCGGCTGAAGCGGTCAACCCTTACCCTCGGCGGGGATCATGCATTTATCTACACAGAAGCCACCCAACATCGAGGGCAGCAGTACGCCTTCATCGTGGCTACCTTCAGAACCAACCGCCTTGCGTGTGCGTCAACCAAGACCTAAGACATGACGGCAGCCGAACAGGCAGCCGTCATGTGAGAACCTGCTTGGGTCTCACTCATCCAGTGGTTCGGAAGGCAGTCACTGATTTCCAACAAGCCTACCGGAATTACCAGTCGGGGTGGGTGTCCCGAGCTGCACTGCGTGTGCTAAAAGACCACTCCCCAACCGGTTTCATTCAGCTAATCGGGACGCCCACTCACGCTTCCATGGAGGGCAACGAATACGCCAACGAAAAAGCCTGCGCTTTTACTCCCCAGGCTATGGAGCTGCACGAGGACCGTCACACACTTGTCACGTTCAGGGACATAACCCAGCATTAGCGCCTTCAGAGACAAATCCGACCCTCGCCCAACCCTGACCTTCCTAGGGAACAACAAACTACCCTACTGCTCATAAAATCCGGCTTCTTGGCATGTTCTACGCTACTTTACTTAATGGACCAGAATCGCTACGACGCTGAAAGTAAATGTTGCTCCAAAGTAGGAACACTCTGACACATAATCGGGGTGTGCACCTGAGCACCTTTCTCTTTTTCTGTCAACTTCGCAACAAGATCAATGGGAGATGTTGCTGTCCAGCCCCTCTCTGCCTACCAACCTTCAGTTGGTGGGCAGAGCACAGGCCGCGCAGACTGCATATGGGCTCCAGTGAAGTAACCACTCCCTCGGTGCCGAAGTCTGAGCCGTTCAGCAATGTGAATAATGGCATTTCCTCCTCGCGCTCCTTACCCTTCTTTTTTCTACTCCTCCGTCGTCTCTGTCGGCGGCGGCAGAGACGGGTAAGTGAGATCGTCTAATACCGGGTTAAAGATTCTTTTAATTTTATAAAACATTTTCCACTCAAGTTCTTGACCAATACAACTCAACCAACCACCGGTCTTGAAGCATGCATCACTTCAACCTTACCAAAGAATATCTCTTTCCGGTAATAAAGGGTGTGGTTAAGTGCTTTAAATTGTGACTGGTTTCGCTGTTTTAGAGCTTTAGAGCCACGTGTGTGAATTCAAATTACGTCGTACGGGTAATTGTTGTGGGTGGCGTCTACAGCTTTGTTTTCCAACAACATTCATAAGGTAGGTTGGCGAGCATTTTTTACAAAAGCTGAAGTTTCTCACTCCCGTTGCGTCTGCCTCAGCTCTCGCTGCTTCTCTTCAGTTCTAGCTCAGAGTCTTGTGTCAGGTCCTCAGCAAAAAAAAAAAAACAAACTAGTTCAGGTGGCACGAGTGCTACAAGGGTAGAGAAACAAACAAGCTTACTGCCTTACTTACGAGGAAGTTCTTCAAGCTCTTCGTTGATCTTGCGGACTGGAACTCGCTCCTCCGTGAAGCACATGGGAATGCAAATGACTCCGTGACTCTTCTCGGGCATGTCCGGACGGAGGATCGACCGCGCGGCTTCCTGGCCCGACTGTTCACCTGCTTTGGGCATGTTCAAAGCTAGCGCCTTGAGTACTTTCCCCCGCATTCCTCCAACGCCTCGGCCACGGCCTTGTTCAGGTATACATTCCGCGGTCGGCCTCGTTGACGTAGTCGACGACGTACTTGTCACAGGCATGGTGACAGAGTATGACCTGACCGCCCATGTTAGAGTCGAGCAGGATGCAATCTAGTGAATGAATGGGTTGATCTACTTCAGACTGGGACGCCATTTGTACAGGATGCAGGGACCACCGACTCTTGCTCTGAGAATTTGGAAGTAATGACCCTCGCTATGCACGCCAAAGCGGCGATAGAACTGTGCAATATCATCGAACCTCGTGTATTCCCGGCAGTCGTGCAGGTCTTTGTGGAGGACATTTAGTATTTAAATGCATTTACACTCGCCTTTGTCACCTGCTTCGTCGTCTAAATCTAGCTTATTCGCCTTCTAAATCTCTCTGCTGCCCATCGCGAATACTTTTTGGTAAAGAGACTTGATCTTGCGCGCCTGACACAAGTACATCTGCAGAAACGAAATCTCCTTGCGGTTGTTATTGTGGAGCAGAGAAACGGGTGCCTCACCTTCCCCCAGAGCAAGTAGTGGCGAAACATGTTACGCGGCGGCATGATGGAAGACACAAACCACGGCAGATGATGTAATGGCTTAATGGGCGGCCTTATCGGCCCGAGCACTCGGGTTATCCGCTCGTCTTTTGATCGCCTTCTTCTACGTCGGGCTCACAATTAGCAGGGCACCAGTGCCACTTCTTTGTTTGCGCTCTGTATGTTCTTCGTGATCGTGGGTCCAGTGGACCTACGCTCTCATGCGATCGGCCTTTTCTTGTTATTTGTACTGCGTATGGACGGCACAACCAAGACCTTAAACAGCTCAGCTGTTAAACCGGTGTTAGTCAGTGTTTGAAAGCCCTGAATACATTGTTTATTTTCGTGCAGCTCAGTTCAGATGCCGTGCCGAAATACGAGTGACGGCACACACGACTGCGCAGAAGCAGCAAAGCGGAGGGCATTTACCCTTGGCACACGCATCCCCCCACAAGAAGACAGCGGCATGAAGTGTTGTCTTTCGCTGTTACGCAGGCTCGCGCTGATATATCCTACTTTAACAAATAAGATACGCATGTCTTCATGTATACCTAAAGCGCGGTGTATATGCTAATTGTGTATATGTGTATATGCTTTCAGATCCAATCCGGACATATCAATTGACGACACTGAGCATAGTAGGCTTGTGTTGTTTTTTGTCTTCATATATATAAGGTTATGTGATCTTTTTTATGTGTAGGCATGCCCATTTCTTGAAAGCGCCAATATGTTATGTAAAAACACCACACGTGACATATCTATGGTCACTGACAAATTATGTATGCGGACGTCGCACTGGTGACGAAGTCAGCTATGCGATTTGCTGCTAAGGGGAGGGGACCTATGAACCACTACATGTACACTAAATCGGAGCGTCATGATACATTTTTCTTGGGTTTTTTCGACCTAAATAGTTATTTTCTGATTTCCAACTTCCATCTTCACTTCAACCTGTCTGCACCTCAAGCACCGCTAAAATATAGTTCTCGAAAAGAAACGACACAAGTTGGCCTTGGTAGAAGCATACACCACAGTGCAAGAGCTCTCCTTCCCCGTGTCAGGGCAGTGTATATTGTCGGTAAATAAAGCATGTGAAACCATTCCAGGAAGAAAAAACACAACCGGCAGCGACACTCGCGCCGTATTCTTATCTTTCGCTTACCTTTTGCTCATGTTGAATCTGTGTTTATACTCTGACGGTTCCACGCCTGCCACTCAAAAACATTGCCCACTTGAAGTAATCGGGCTCAGTTTGTCTCCCAGGCAACTTGCATGCTGGTATACTTGGCCAACACTCGTTAAAAGCATCAGTCACGTCATTTTGTCCTCAATTTACTAAAGGCATAAAAATAGGCAGACAATACACAAGTTGGCCATACTCCTGATTTGTTCTTCTCTTCCCAGTGTTATTTTCTAAACTTTCGCACTTGCTTCACCACTTTAATCTGTCCATTAGCGAACCAGGTAAACATTTTTCACCTCAGTAGCTAGGCAACTCTTTGGTCTAGATGGATATCATATCTTGGTAGTAGTGGTCTTGGTACTAGTCAGGCACCGGATCATGCGATTTTGCACTTTAGTCGCGTAAAATTCCGAGTGTCGAAAAACAGAAGTTGGAAGTCGACATTTTTGTGTCGTGCCGTTTAGTTGTAGTCTAGAGTTTTTATTTTCCATTATGTTAAGGATTATTGCGACAAAATACGGCTTCTGTGTCAGTATAGTTCTTTTATCAATTCACACCGCGCCATGAGAAGTCCAGAGGAGCGCTGGGGCAGTCTGTAAGACTGCAACAGCAGAGCCCAGGTGCCTTCCACGCGGGTCCACGTAGTTTCGCACTCATCGGCAGCGCCAACCTGTCATCGATATTTGCTACCTGGGCGGTGGCCGCCACTATCGACGTTTGTGTGCCCTTCAACTAACAGGCTGTAACTGCCCTCTTCTCTGTTTTCATCTTTGTTCGAAAGCCATTACCGATGTAAGCGGCTATGCCATGCGCGTAACGGCATTACAGTTTCTTCTCCTCTTGTTTTGTTCGACTGGAATTAGCGATACGCCAAGCAACGCAGAATCATATTTTTCCAACTGGATAGCCAAGTATGACGACGTCGCATTCGCTTATTACGGGAAACCTGGACCGACTGTGGCCTTGAGCAAATATTTGCACAAAAAGGCTACCGTGTGGAGAAGTAAACATTATTATTACTTTTTTAAAACCACACAAGATGAATGCCTTGACAACCGAGGATTCACAGACAAAACACTTATCTTCGTTAGCGGTCCCGGGTGGAGTGACAGAGAGATCTTTGAACGCATCTTTAGAACTCCAAAATAGGGTATATTGACCTACTGGGTGCTTCTCGTGGATAAAAGAATGTTCGACTGGATGGAAGGTTTGATGCCGACTGAGCCTCCATATGTAAGCGCGTGCGAACTACTGGCTAACAAAACTGGTGTGCCTATAATACTCCACTGCCTCCCTAAGCGGGTTATATCGCCCGTCCTGACGACATCCCGCAGTTCCCCTCAGCAAGTGAGAGATTCCTCAATAATTGAAACTTTGTCACAGAAAAGCGTACGTCTTGGTTGTATATCTGATAAATACACTGGACTATGTACACCTGCATACCTCAACGATTTATTTGACCTGTTATTACACAAAAAAGTTAACGCACAATTTTTCGCTACGACAGTTCGTACGAAATGAGTAAGCATTTTTTTACACGTCGTATTGATAATATCTTGCTGGATGTACCGTATGGCTACGAATATCTGAATTGGTCGTCATTTGCTGACGCGAAATTGGAATACAAAACATTTTATGCCTTGGCTAACACCACTCGCGTTGTTTCGATGATAGAGGCCATAGGAAATTCGTTTTGCATAATTCTGGCATTGTCATGCCTTCTGCTTTACGCACTGATAATCTGTGCCACAACAGTCGCACTAACATTGCAAAATATTGTATTTATCCTAAATGAGGAGGTGCTGTTCTTGCTGGCCGCTTTATTAAGCACGTCTTTGCCAGTCCCCCGGATACTGAGGCAGGTGACCACGCGGTACTCAGTTTATGCTTTATGGCTAGCTGGATATTTTCATTGTCAGTTTACGTAAGGAGTGAACTAACATCGATGCTAACAGTGCCTCGTGCAGCCGATCACATGGACACGCTTTCGAAATTAGAGAAAGCACTGGACGACGATAAAGTCCTTGTGTGCGTTGCGAAGGGCTCCTCTAACCAAGCTTACCTTCATTATTATGGCAATTGTTCCGGTTTTCTGCCCAGCAAGCTACATGCCAATTACCTACGGAATATTAATAGAGGAATTCTAAAAAATTCTATGGTTGATTGCCTTCACTGCGCTCTTCGAATAAACCGTGTGTGCTTTTCTTATCAACGTCTATTTTGTCCAGTTAAACAACAATTTCCTGATCAGGGCTTATTCAAGGACCAGCTGATGTGGGATGTAGAGGCATTCAGGGTGGAGAAGCACTTGGCTTATAAGGAGGCCTTTGCAAGATTTATGCTCTCAATGAGGGACGTGCTCCTTATTAAGGATATTTACAGTGACTGCAGAGGGGAGCAACACACATCAAACAGTACCCTGGAACTCTGGAGTTTCTTTCGCCAACTTTTTTTCCTTCAGTGCTTCGCCGGCCTTGTTTTCGTTGCTGAGTTACTATTTGGAAGGATCTTCCGGAGGACCCTTAGCTATTTTAGACTCAAGAATCCCCTTCATTTCTACCCTGCAGAATGAGAACCACACAAGTAACTCGCTTTGCTGAAAATGGATCAATGGTGAAAAGAACGACGCGCAACCAGGATAGCACTTGGGAGGCAAACCACTTACACAAACCTGAAGTTTCTAATTAATATTGGCCTTTCTAAGGACCGCATCGTGCCCTAACCAAATAGCAGCTACGGGTGATTCCAAAAGATGCTTATAACGGGACCTGCAGGGTTACGACTCAATGATTACAAATGGCGGCGGATGCAATCGCTTCAGAGCAAATACTACCCAAAAACAGTTGTTTTCTTGCCGGCGCTACCGTTTTGCTCCTCCAATTACGGATCCAACTACTTACGATCATTCCATTCCCTCTCAACCTTTTCGACGTAAATTCTGTGGAGATTTGCTGTATGCAGACTGATTTCATCGTATTCCCCTTGCGCCTCCGTCGTGCGTCGGAAGTGCGCGAATGCTTTTCTTTGACTTATGTTCTTGATTGTCCCGGGAAAGTACTAAGGACGGATGTGTTGTTTTTCCTTTTTTTTATATTTCAGAGCTATAGTCATTTTTCCCGACATTTACGCGTTTCGTTTTTGATTGCTGTCCCAAAAACCTACCAAAATACTATTCCTAAATAAACGAGCGGGGGAAAACGGTTATGTGGTTACATTTTTCCTCAAGCGTAGCTGGGATTTTCTTTTCGATAAATTATCTGTACATGCATGACAAATGCCAGTTTTGATAAATCGGAATAGGTTTGTATGACTAAACTTTACCGAAACGAATTGTTTCACATTTTTCCGAGAAAGGTGAATTGAGCGAGAGAATTAGACTCATCTACACCAAAATATTTGGGTTTAGAAAATCAAACAAACATTAGAGACTTTCAAAAATGGTTTCTTAACAGAGTTGCATGACACTCGTAAGCACTATTTAACAATAAAGATGACAACCCACTAGAATCGAATAGCAGTAATTTCCAAAAACCCACAAGAAAATATGGGCAATCTAAAATTGTGTGGTGATCCTGTTAAACTGGTAGAGAATTCGGGTTTCACATATTTTCCTGGAAATGTGACTTGAGCGAGAGAATCAGACAGACCTGCACCAAAATGTTCAGGTTTAGAAAATCAAACAAACGTTATCGAATTTCAAAAATGATTGCTTAACAGAGTTCTTGACACTCGTAAGCTATATTTTCAAAATAAAGATGACAACCAACAAGAACCGAATAACAGTAATGTCCAAAAATACAATATGAAAATATGGGCATCCAAAATCTGGGTGGTCATCCTGTTAAATTGGTAGAGAAGTCAGGTGATTTGCTCTTAGACGCATCTATTCACGTTTTGGAAACAAAACGTAACAGCATACTTGAACTCCACAGTCTTAACGTTCCGCTAACATCATGATTTTCCGAAGCATTCGGGTGCCAAGTCTCCCAATAACCACTAAATTAGGTGGTGTACGACCCCAAAGAAGGAATGGCATGGGTACTCCTGGCGTATGACTGTAGGCGATAGGTCTTGCTTGTACTACGTGCACATGGCACAAACAGGAGGTGGTTTCTTGTCGCAGCAGTCAACATTTTTAAGTCAGACATTCAATGATCTGCATTTACCACAAAGTTTCTCTCAAAGGCCAACCCTCTCCGGTGTTCTGAGCGATGTTTTTAAGCTTCTGGGCCAGCTGACACATCCATGACCAAGATCGTTTTTTTATGTTGGGTGTGTGACTTCTCTATCCTTTCCGGGAGTTATTTTTACTATGACAAAAACACACACGAACGGCTGATAGCATGCTCGAATGGTACCTTGTCAAAGCCAGGCACTCTGCTTGCTTTTTTAAGCAATACCCCTGCTTTCACAATTTTATGCTAGGCGATTAATTTCTACCTTGCTTCAACTTCGCGGGAATCCCTCGGCAGCGTGTGAAACATAAGACAGTGCTAGCGCTCGAAGCAAACGAGATGGCGCAAAAGCGGGTGACAACATTCTGCGCTTGAGATTCAGTACGTTCGCAGAGGCTAACGCTGCAATTACCTCACGCAGAGTAACCCGTTTATTCAGGACCAGAGCATTGTGGAGGAAAGCTGGTCAGTAGTTATTTTTAGAATCTATGGTTACATTTTCCACCTTTCGGCCTAAAAATGACACTTTTATGTCGTCTACCATATTAACGTCCTGCCAGAATGGTATTCAGTAAAATAAACACGTTGGCGTGCTTTTCCCTCATACTTCGGGCCATTTGCAATATGGGAATTATTCACCTGCGTGGGTTTTACTTACAACCAAAATTTTCCCAATACTTTCCTGTAACTCCAGCAATGTTCTTAATGTGGAGTTGCGCAAATTTTGCAGCTCCAATGTCATTCATTGACACGGGTTTATGCTGATCTGGCTGTCCTGCGTTCTGGAATTATCTTTCCCAATACTTTCCTGTAACTCCAGCAATGTTCTTAAAATGCACTTGCGCAAATTTCGCAACTCCAAAGTAATCCGTTGACACCAGTTTATGCTGATGCGCTTGTCATGCGTTCTGGAATTAGCTTGAAGGCAGTCGCTTTCACCCTCCAGTAGCGACAACACAGTTCGGATGCAGGCTTTTTATTTTTATTCTTGCATCACCCTCTAAAATATCTCCCAGCTATCGCTGGTAGGCAATTCTTCAAGTTAACATTTCACTTCTTTAAGGGAACGTTAGTTTTCTAAGGTGGGTGACAGTTATTTTAGTCATCTCAGCACATTGATTCAATCATTCAGTACGTTGGGACGTGTTCACTGCGACACCATTCAACGAATACGCATCAAGACTCGTAAGTTAGCGGAGAGGTATATAGCACCCTCAGGCCTAATGCACATGTAGTACGCCACGGAAAAGCCTGGGGTTACTGTCGTTTATCTCGCCCAGTCTTGCTGACCTGGCCACCCTAGGGCCCACGCCTTGCTCTGGACGGTTGTATTATTGCACACAGGTGAATGGTGCTCTATAAGCCACCATAAAATCTTTTATGCCGATGCAGTGTACGAGAGGGTTTGTGCTGTTTTATACCAAACTTTAATATGAAACTTTGGTATATACCGTTATAAGAAGGGATCGCCACGAGATTCGGCTGCATTAATGGTGTCACACACCGACTTTAATTGTCTAGGGTGATGTGCGTAGAGGTCTGCTCTAAGCGACTCGCAATTGGGATTCGGCAGTTTGAGCCCAGCAAAGACCAATGCAGACCGAAAACTCGGAACACAGGAAATCATTCAAGCGCGATGGCGCTTCAACACTGGTGTGGCGGAGAGCCTCTTATTGTTCTTCAACTGCCGTGGTTTGGGCACGTGGTACCTAAGCCCACAGCAAGTCGGATAAAACTCGCATGAAGCAAAATAGCTCGTATTTCTTGTACTATCAAACCACGACGGGAGGCTGCAGCAAGGTTCACGGGAACTCACTGTTAATGCCATGCAGCGTAAAGGGTTACACGAATCGCGGGAGATGTAGAGAGCGCTTGAATAAACCAGACCCAATGAGTGTGGTTATTGTAGAGCCTGGCCTCTTGGAACGTTCCGCACCACGGCGCCCACACCTGTTTACCCATTTGTAACGGTTAGCCACGAAGGTGATGCGACGGCAAGTTTTTTATATATTTACCAGGTTGATTCAGGCAATGCGAAGGTAGCGAATGAACTCAGGAACATCCACTTCGGCGGCAATAATCAATACAGGAATGGAGATTTTCTGTCGGTATTTTTTATATGCTGCCTTCAAGCGGGAAACATTTATAAATGATACCCCGGCTTTCTCTCAGTGTTGTCTGCGATTTTCGATGTTTTAATATGCAATATTGTATTGTGCAACCACTGCGCGATAAGCGACGCGTGCATCATTGAAACTACCGGTTTGGGGAACTTTCAGCATGTGACTTAAAGGCATAAATTCATGGCTTGCTTAACATGGCCGACTGCACAACTTACCGTTCCACGCCCCGACGGTGTTACCAAATGTCCGGTGTATGGTACCCCCTTTGACAAAATTTGGTTGGCCAATCCTAAGCCTTCTCGACCACAAAGAATTCAAAGAATCGGCTTTTACTGTAACTGTGACAAAAACATTTCAGGGCAGTAGAAAAGAAAGGTGTATCCTCTAGCGTTTCTGCATAAAAGGTTTCAGCCGCGCTCGTGACGTAAGCTTGTACACTGAATTTTTCGCAGCCTGCGCGTTTCCGGCTTGGCCCACAAAATTTTGACAAAGACTGTACCTTACATGCGTTTTTATGCGCAGTCAACCACCTAGCGGTGAGTACGGCGGATGGAGAATAAATGTCGAAACATACATTGTTATTATCCGAAAGCGAGTCAACCGGGGCTCTCGCAAGGTGGACATCGAGAATTTTGCCGTCGGATACGTCTAGTGCCAGACATCTGAGGACTCCAACAGCAGTCTCCCGCAAGAACCGGTATTGCACTTAAACAGGAATGTACCCCTAAGATTAGTTTCAAAATGCATTTAACAACATCCGTGTTTATTCAGTCAATAGCCGTCGGGCTGAATTTCTATATTAACCAGCCCTGCAGCAACCGGCCGAGCGCTTTAAGGATCAACATGTTTTCGGCGACCGTGACTTCAAACGTCCATAGATTATTGGTGAATCCACTTGCTTCAAGATAACTCTGAGGCCGTTTGTCAGGAGACCTAGAAAGTAATGTTCTCGAGAGACCAATAGAACCTTTTGAAACCTCGCCTTATTTGGGCTGCATAACACGTTGTTTCTTGCCAATCCACGTGTGTCGTTACAGCGCCTGCGTGCAGTTTTGCGGAGTACGGAGGAATAGTTCAGCTGTTGCCATCAGCCTTACCTTCCTGCGTGATGCTTCCTTACGTAGCCGCAATCACTGGGACTAATACCCAATTTTAAAACCTTAAAAACAGAATTTTACGAAATTGAACACGCGCTCTGACGGGATCACGGAAAGCGTCCCTTAAAACGAAGACAGCAGCACAGGCAGCCATCAAACCACGACATAAAGCAGGAACAGAAGAAGGGCCGGCGGAGCCCGTAGTTAGGCTCTCTACCTTTCCCACCCCCCTCCAATATAACCACACTGCCTTTTTACAGCTTTGAGGTAGCAGAAATATCTGCCCGAACGCACAGAAGGGCCCACGCAGCACTTTGCCTGGTGTGACGTCGTCGTATCTTCAATGTATAAAGATTAGGTGTGTGTCACCTGACGCCTGAAGAATAAATTTTCTAGTGGCTACTACACATAGAGGAGTTACTTGTTTGTCTTTGATTAAAGGCGTTAGAAAGGCGCAATTGCCCTTCTTGAACAAAACAATGTCACTAATGTTCTTGCAATGAACATGTTCAGTTATCATAAAATGTTGTTTCATTTCACCTTAAAATATATTTCTAATTAGAATTTGTTTTGCGTATACTAAAGTACTGGAGAAATTTTAATGTCTTTTGTTCGTTTTCAGTATAACTGCTAGCGTTGACTGTTTATAGATGGCCGCTGGCCTACATTTTTCTATTGTATTATTGTAGTAATTCTTCCAAGGACTATTCTATGTTCTATGTTTTATTCTAAACCATGTTCTATTCTAAACATAAAAGTTCCTTGAAATGTTCTGCTATGTTAATATTCTTGCGACAGAAATTTGCCCGAACCCAGCACTGAACACGTACTTTTCTTTAATGCTGCAACTCTGTACGATGGTTTGTTACGTTATCTGCTCATTTTCGACTTGAACCAAATAGTCGCATGAATTTGTACGCAATGCAGGCAGTGTTGATATAACATATAAATTAACAATATTTGTGACCTGCTTATACGTTTTTTACCGGATGCCTTGTAGTAGTCTGCCGTACTTTTGTTTAAATGTCTGTTTTGGGGATGTTTTTTCTCAAATGCTCTCCTCTGCAAGACGCAATATATGTGTCGGTTTTATTAGAGTCTTTGGGCTGTTCTCAAAACATCCTATGTTGCACAGACCTGTAGCGATTGATCAATATGTCCACAGACTGATATGTATCAAAATACAGGGATCGAGTTATTTCCTGGTTCGTGCAATAAACACTGCTTTTAACCTGCATACATAATAAATGCCAGACTCGTGAACTGGCAAAAATTTTAAAATTGTCATTTCAACAAAATATTTAATGTTGTTTGTCGGGCTCCATAAAATACCAGAAATAAAAATGCGGGGAGCAAAACCGAAAATCACATACGCAGAAACCACACTGTTTTGAAAGCAGTTACTAGAAAGGCAACGCCTATAGCTTCACTCGTTTCACAAGATTTGATACGTGGCCCACTGGTTATTGTGCGAATTTAGATAGTAATTTGTTTTGTCATCCAAATGTCTACATCTTCATCTTTTGCTGGGTGCCTTTCCCAGTCCGCTGGCGAAAACATCAGTACTACTATTTTCTTTTTGTTGGAGCATTAAACATCCCCTCTAAACATTTCACTGGTGTTTTCACCCCCTCTAGTAAAACACGCACATTCGACGTACGTTTTCTTCAGATGCATCTGTACACACACAACAAGTGTGACGTGTTTGCTGGGGCACAGGTTGTTTAAAGTGTAGTTTCAATTACACGACGCGTTTTTCTACCACTGTGAGCAGTCGAATTGGCCAAGGTATTGAAGTGCTATGTAGTTTTTTGTCACGAAATTGTTTGTGTTTGCACTAATAAAAGAGTTTACTCGTTACTATCAAAGGCGTTGCAGCATGTATCGATTTAGTGTCCTGTTTACAGACAGAAATACCTCTTCTTGTCAATTCACCGCACAAATATAATGCAGCTGGATCCTGATCAGCTCAAAACTAGCAATTATACAGTACAAGCAATGCGATTGCCAGGAAAGTAAATGCATGATGTAAAGTTCTACAGCGTGTTGGCAGGAAAATCCGGCGCATAAAATATTTAAAAAAAACAGTTACAAAGCTTAATAGATTGTTCCAAAGCTTGCTGAGGCGAGGCGAGCTATCTTTGTACTGCAACTTTGAAAAACACTCACCATGAGAAATGATTTGTCTATATTTCTTTTAATTGTATAGTCCGTCTCTATTCACAGAAATAAGTCATCTTTGTTTCAACAAGATTACAATGCATGGACACATGGACAACGAGGCAGACGAAAATGGAGCCTTCCTTAGAAAGCGGGAGAGCACTGAACGTCTATGTTGGAGTTACTTGCCGCATGGTCTTGCAAAAGACTACCTAAACATAACACAGTGCCGCCGCAGCACGGCCAGCACGCGAGAGCTTCTACATTTGCAATTCGGGGCCGCGAAAACAATAAAATCCTTACATACCGAAGAAATTGGTAATTTCCGGACATTCACGCCTAGTTTCCTCCTGGACCGCATGGCAAAAATAATAGATTAGCGTAATTTCTTTATTAGCCTTACTGCCTCATCGCCTTCGTTGCGCCGGCACGTTAAACCCTACAATCGATCAATTTATTAGCCTTACTATCTTCAAAAAACTCTTTGACAACCCCTGACATCCGCATTGCCTGGTGTTCTGGACACACCGCCATCCACGAGAACAAAGCAGCCCACGCCGGCAGAAATATATGCTACATCGATTACTTGCCGACGGTGGCAAATATTATTTTCCGCTCTGGGTCCCCTGATGGCTCTGCGCCTCAAAAAACAAACCATCGTTATTATCACCACCCTCATCAATATTCTACAACAGTACCCGCTTCAAGACCAACGCTACCCACCGAGTGGCTACGCCGGAATTCGCGCTAATTGCAGGCAAACTTGCTGCGGCCTCCAACAAAGAATCTGGTGCCTTGCCCGAGGTAAGCCACAACTCGCCTGAAAAGAAAAACGTGAAAAACGGGCAGGTTGTAGAAGAACGGGTTCCAGGTTTAATGTATGCAGACGACATACTATGGATTGCGGACAACCGGATCAGAACGCAGGGCTTCGTGCATGTATGCGGAGAAGATGCGACGCACCTAGGGCTATCCTTTAGCAGAGAAAAATTGGAGACCGTCGTCTTTAACGTCAACGCGTGGCATAAAATTGTATCAGTGCAGGAAGTAGAAATACCACTTGTGAAAGAGTAAATATTTAGGAGTATGGCTGAAGGAGAGCGAAGACAACACAGAGGCGCATGAGGCTCACCTTAAGACGAAAGGAAGAAGGAACGGGACTGTAATGAAGCATAGAGCCCTCTGGGGATACAACAAATACGAGGGGGTAAGGGGAGTCTGGAAAGGTGCCATGGTACCAGGATTAACTTTCGGGAATTTGGTTCTGTGCATAGAATACGAGACCGAAGAAGGAGGCCTGGAGGTAACTCAGAGGGCGGTGGGCAGAGTGGCCCTAGGGGCCCACAGCAAAACTACCAACGACGCGGTACAGTGGGATATGGGTTGGTCGTCTTTTGAGGCGTACGGGAGCAGAGCAAGATATAGTTTGAGGAGCGACTCCGTCACAAGCAGGACGAAAAATAGCCGCGAGGTTGTTTAAATATCTGTATATGAGGAGCATGGACATGCGGTGGAGTCGGCAGACCAGACAGCTGACCAATCGGAAAGGAAATTCGGCAGGGGAAAGTGGGGCTTGCGCACCAGTTAAAAACCGGTAAAGACAGCAAAGACGACAAAGTAAGCACATAGAATGGAAGGAGAAAAAACCGTGGGTACTTATAGCACAGGTGAACTAGAAATTAGGAAGGAAGGTTTCTCTGGCAATACGACAGGCAGTGCATTGCTCTTAGAAGCATGGGCGGGTGCCTGAGAACGCGAGCATACATGGGTATCTGCAGGCAGCAGGATGAAACGTGTGCATTCTGCGACCGCTAATGGGAAACTATAGCCCATGTTGTCAGGGGCTGCCCAGATATAGGACCACCGCGGGGTGAGGGGGAATGACGTTGGCGGAGGTTTCGGTATTTGGGGCTAGGGGGAACCTCAACTTCAGGGCCCTAGAGGTGACGAAGGGGAGACTAGAATGCCGGTGGACGAAAAGTAGTGTAGGAATGGGTACGCAGACGGAGTAATCATACGGATGAGAATTTAGAACAGCGGGGGGAGAAAAAAAAAGGGGGTGGGGCAGTGAGAGTTGAAAACGGAGTGAAGGGAAGATGGGGGGAGACAGCAAATCTATTAGGTTAGCTAAGAACACGGTACTTAAGTGGAATAAAAACAGGCAATAAATAAAATCATTTTCTACTATTTTTACACTAAATACACATGGAGGCCGGACAGGTTCTGTGCTACCCAGAAAAGGTGCCTGCCCCCCAAAGAGGCTGCCCGCTTGCCAGTAAACTACCCGTCTTCCTACCTGCCTAACAGCCAGAAGATTCCAGCTAGTATGCGCGATTCGGAGAGGAGGGGCGTTCCGTCACTAGCCTGCCTGTGGGGGTGAGGAGGTTCGCAAAGCCGCACCACGGTGACACTTGATGGTACCAAAAAAAACACCGCCTCGCGAGGGCATGATCAATTCAGAGATGCGTAAGTATTGCGTTACGTAAGTGTTGCATTGTGGCAACTGCTGACGAGATGAGCGCGGCGATGAGTGCGTTCCAGCCTCGCCGACACCCGCCTTTATCCGCACGATCGCGCCTCGCGCGCGCGGTGCTGACGTACGATCACGCCACAGATGTTGTTGATCCCGCGAGCGGGCCCCCACCTGTTGGGGCGAACCGACGCGAGAGAGGGGCGATGGAGCGGAGGGTAGGGAGGAGGAGCGGGGGAGAGGGCGCACCTGGAGCGATGCGGACTACTAGGTAGCCTAGAACGGGTGACATCGTGAGTTAAAGAAATGCTCTGCATTTAAAATAGGCGCCCCGATTCAAAGGGAGAGCATTAGTCATCATTATCTCAAAGTTGGAGGGTTTTTTCTCGCTCTGTCGTATTTGCAGTCGAGATGGCGAACACGCGAAGAAAGCTGGTACAGTGGGGTAGCTGTCCGCGGCGGCAAAAAGATGCAGAGGAGTTTCGGCGGAATAGCGGCGAAGTAGAAGAACGGCCACCTAAATGTCTTCTATGCGTAGTGGTGTCGCGGCTAGAACTCGTAGAAGCGGATAACTCGGCGTAAGCTAAGAGGCTTGAAGGACTACAGGCAGGGCTGAGTAACCAACGTGACGAACGCAGGGCCCTTGAGAGAAAATTAGAAGCAGCTGAGAGGAAGATTAAAAGGAGCGGCATTTCGCCAACAAATGACGAACTCCTCAGCCCATGCAATTTAGCGGAGGCGTGTACCAAAGTGATACACGGGAGAGAAGATAACAAAGGATCAGCCACTCCTGCGTGCTGTAAAATAAGCGTACCAAACCAGTCGGCAATCAGGGTGCCAGCAAAGAACACCACGTGGCAGAAGATAGTGTTGTAGTAATAGCGGGAGATTCGAACGTGAAGAGGAGCAGCGCTGCCGTGATGGAAAGGGTAGAGGAAGAAATGTGTGTGAAGGTCGGGAGTTTAAGACAATACAGACGGTGATGACACAGGCGAATGGGCTGGAGGCCTTCTCCAGTAAAGCTCGAAATCTTGTGTCGATTACCACAAGGCTTAACGATGTTATCAAGAGTGAGGAGAAAAACTTGACCAGGAGATAGCAAGAGGCGAGAGCGACCTCTGGGAAACGGCCCTAAATGTCAAATGTGCTTATTGCAGTCTGCATGGTCCCAGACGTGACAAAGCAGGGTGCGCACACCGAACGGGCAGTGCTCGCTGCTAACAGCGAGATCGAGAGGCGTGGCAGGGAACTTAGGTTTGAAGTAATAGACGTAAAGAGGGTAGTGGGCAGCATTGGGCATAGGCAAGCTTTTCAGTGGGCGAGGATCCCTCAGCCTCAGGCTAGGAAACAAGGTAGGGTGGCGCTTAGGTTTGAAAGCGGTAGTTTTTTACCCGGCCCGGCAATCTAAGGAAGTCAAACTTGGCGAAAAATAGGAGGCGAGGTAAGTACGCACCTTCAGCGCTGGGAGGCAATCCACGCTAGAGCGAACCGGAGAATCTGTAGACATAGCCGAGAACGCAGACAACCCTAAACAAAACTGGCGTCTGTATTTATGTTCGGTAAGAAACGTTTTTGTTTGCAATGGCGTTTTCAGATACAGAAACTGCCCCAACAAAGTCTTCCAAACGAGTTATGAATCCGTTGACTGATGAAGGCAATGGTACTGCATGATCACTCAGGCTTCCCTTGCTCGCTTCTTGTTTACGCGACTTCGATGATATTGATGTTTAGGCTGGAATGCGTACCAAATTTTGAGATCTAACCAACGCATCGGTGTCTGTTGCCACTTCTTCCAATCTTACAACGACCGTATGAGCTGATTTCCGTTGCTTCTGCTGCTGTTCTCACTGATACTATTTCATCTCAACCGTTTTTAACTGTATCCTCTGCCAATTAACTGGGTGTGTCATCGCTTGCAACAGAGGGTCAGCAGGAATTCGAGAGCCAAGGTCGGGGAAGCCAGACACCCGACAGCGTGCAAGCAGCCCAGCGGACGGTATTATGCCTTGGCACACGCATACCCCTCAATCAGAAAGACCAGGAAGCATTGTCTTGTGCGCGAATACAGGCTCGCTCTTGTATATCCCATTTGAACACATAGAATACACTTCCGCCTTCACTGATAACCTAAGCAGCTCCGCATGTGTTTATTGCATGTGTCACAAAGCCGGCTTTTTTAATTTGCAGAGCAGGTGACTTTGGCTTTAAAACTGTTTGGCTGATCATACGTAAAGCGAGGAATGCGATGGTCCTGTTTTTTTTCTGTTCTACAACATTTCTGGCAGTAGCTGATGTTCTGGCGCTAGTTCATCGCGCCAATTTCTGAAGGGCATCAATATTTTAACTAGAAATTTACCATCTGTTGAAAAAGAAAGTTGGGAAAAGCGCCAAAGCTACAAGTGCCTTAAACCATGGCTGAAAGTGCATCCAATCAATCGTCCAACTTTCAAAGACCCCAATCGCAAACTTAGAAGGAACCCATGCGACTGTTTTTACCACGCTGAGTAAACGTAACTGCGATCTTCCAAATGTATACGGAAAGGTGTTTTCTGCGATAACGGTATGCTGTGGTACTCCTTCTTCATGATTTATGCGACTATGGTCTTGTCTGGGTCCGTTCCTTTTCGCGATTTTCAAGTAACCGTTTCAACAAAACCGAAGTCCGCTTTGACGCACGCATGTTTGTCCAGAGATCTTATCAGCTCTTTTCTGTCGACCAACCGGTAGTTGGGGAAATGCATTAGTATTATGACAGAAAGCTCTCGGTTCTATTAAGAAAGCTTTGGATTTAAAAAGAACGTACGTACATCTTGATAGCGAATGTGCCGTGTTGTATGTGGACATCACACGTGTGACGTGCCGTGCCATGCCGTATGACCACTTCGACCTGTGAAACAAACTCAAATGGCATACTTCCAAAGACAGGACGCACGTAGGCCTCCATGGCAAGAGACACGGCAGTGTACGTGGTAGCCTAACGTCTCCCTCACTCAGCCAGGACATTGCGTAGGTTAGGTAAATAATACACCAAAACCACTCCAGGCACAGAAAACCGGTAATGTCATTTTCTTATCTTTTACTGACCCTTGTACAGCATGCTTTTGTGTGTGTACACCTTGAAGAATCTACGCATAGGGCTCACGTAAATTTTCTGATTGAAATGATTAGCCGTAGTTTGTCTCGCAGGCAACGCACCCGGTGGCGTAATTCGTCAACACTCGTTGCACGCACTGTTTCACTGGCACTTTGCCGTTGGGTTACTGAAAACCATAAAAAATAAACAACAATACACCACATGGCATACTCGAGTTGTGTTCTCCTTTTTGTAATGTTTTTTTCTCCAATTTACGCTTGCTTCACAACTTTTTTCCTGCCTATTGGTGGAACCAGGTAAACGCTTCTTACCTCAAGAGATAGGAAATACAGTTGGCTAGATGGCTATGCCTACCGTGGTAGTGCTTGTCCTCGCACTAGTCAGGCACCGAATCCGGCGATTTTGCTATTTCCGAGTAAAACGCTGACAGCACAGACACACAAAATGCTGAAGTCAGTGTGCCCGTGCTGTTGAATTCTACTTCATATTTTCTAATTTTTTGGCAACTTTGCATAAAATATTTACCGCAAAAGTACTGTGTCAAATTTTGATTACTGCGTTTGTGTTGTTTCGTATCACTCGACACCCATTCTAATTTCGACACTCATTCGACACCCATTCGTAACTCGAGAGTTATGCTGTGGAAGTCGGCCGGATTGCAGAAAAAAGACCAGATACACTCCAGGTCGATCCACGCCGCTTCGTACTCATCGGCACCACCACCCGTCATCGAAATTTGCTGAATTGACAACGCTGCCCAGCCCATTGGCTGCCAGCATTAACCACTCTGTGCTCTTCAACTAATCGGCTGTGATTCTTCTTTTCTCTTTTCTTTTGTTTACTGTAATAAAGTTATTCTATTCTCTATGCCGAAAATCGCTGTGTTTTTCTTGCAGAACTTTCTGAACATCGGCGTCGAGGTAGATGAATTCGGGGGTTTTCCCATTAGTCTGACCTATGCTTTTACAGCACCATGGCATAAGTCCAGCCAAAAATGCTTTCTACTTAGTTACATGTCAGCAAGTTGTCTGTGCGATGTGTAAAGGCTAGGGAAATCACTAGACGAGGGAGCGCCGGATATATATTTTGTACGCGATGAAACAACAGGCATGGTTTCTTTTTAAATCTAGGAGTCCCGGCTAGAAATTTGTCGAATAACCTTAACTGACTGGTTGGTATTGATATATTTTTTGTAGAAAACGTTCCCCACTGTTACAAATATCAGGCGTTCTTTTTCGAAATGAGTCAGATCCATCTAACGCTATTTCGAAGAACAAGCGGAAGTTTGTTACAGATCTAATTGCAACGCTGTCAAAGCTATATTATAAAATATTTTACATTTCGGCTATGGGACGTTTATGGCCACAAGTACTAAAAAATATTAAATGAAGTTGAGCAATTCTACGATGAAAAGTTTGTATTTTGCTGATACTGAATTGAAACACTCAATATGAGGCGGAATCGCTAAAAGAACTTTGTTTAAACTGACTTTTAAGCATGGTGCAATGAACGTTTGGAAGGAAAGGCATTAACATATGCATTAACACTAACATATAATATAACACATTAACATATGGCGTAACTTTTTTTACTTCAGTTAGAGTTGTAATCGTTGAACTCCAATGCAACACATTTGCGGTGTATTCTAGACTCAAGTTTGCCAAGTCAAAACATGTGCACAAAAAAATTTACGGTATAAATTTGTTTATAGCGACGTGAAAGAAAAATCATAAAAAATCCAGCCCTAAAAAATAAACACAAAAAATACGGTGTTTTCTCCAAACACTTTAGGACCCGTTTGAACTGGTTCTAACCGGCTCGAATCAGAACCGAATACGTCTCCGCAACCGAACCCGAAAGGCTTGACCCCGAACCTGAACGGAACCGAAAAAAATTCCTGTTCGACATCCTGCTACTCATCCACTTATATTGCAAACGTTTCCTTTTTCACGAGTCTATGAGGTTTTGTCGCAATTCTTTGTGGCATCAGACCTTTTAACACTCATTCTACCTCTACATTGCCGTGGCCTCGATATGTGTAATCTATTCTGAACGTCATTGTACAAGCCTCCAGAGGTTGTATACTGCGCCACTGAAATTACAAATATTTGTTTTTTCACGTATGTATGAGTTTTTGTCCCCACCCTTTGTGGCTTCGTACCTCCTAATACGCGTTCTAACTTTATATTGCCAAGGCCTGATTTTGAGGAAATTGTATTCTGAACATCTCTGTGCGTGCCTCCTGTGGTTGCGTACTGCTGCACTTACATTGCAAACTTTGGTTCGCGTCTGTGCAAGGTTTTGCCGCAACCCTTTGTGGCTTCAGACCTTCCAACCCGCGTACTTCCCCTACAATGATGTGTCTTGGATAAGTGGAAACTGTATTGTGAACATCTGCGTGCGGGCCTCCAGTGGTTGTGTAGTGCGCCATCTAAATTGCAAACATTTTTTTTCTTTTTTACGAGGGCATGAGGTTTTGCCACAACCCTTTGTGGCTTCAGACCTTCCAAGATCCGTTCTATCTCTACATGGCTGTTGCCTGGCCTTGTGGAAACTGTATTCTGAACATTTATGTTTGCGCCTCCTGCGGTTGCGTACTGCTCCACTGACATTGTAATCTTTTTTGACGTATGTATCAGGATTTGCTGCAAACACTTGTTTCAGACCTTTCATCCCGCGTTCTACCTCTACATTGCTATGGCCTGGATATGTGGAATCTTTATTCTGAAAATCTGCGTGCGGGCATCCGGCGGTTGTGTACTGCGCCACATAAATTGAAACCGTTTTTATTTCTTTTTTCCCTTGTGTATGAGGTTTTGCCGTAACCCTTTGTGGCTTCATACCTTCCAACACGCGTTCCAACTCTACATTGCCAAGCCCTTACCTTGGGGAAATTGTATTCTGGAAATCTCTGTGCGCGCCTCCTGCGGTGGAGTACTGATGCACTTCCATTGCAGGCGTTTTTTTTTTCACGTCCTTATGAAGTTTTGGCGCAACCGTTTGTGCCTCACACCTTCCATCACGCGGCCTCTCTTAACATTGCTATGGGCTGGCATTGTGGAAACTGTACTTTGAACATCTCTGGGCGCACCTCCTGCGGTTGCGTACTGCTCCACTTACATTGTAAACGTTTTTTTCTCACGTATTTATGAGGTTTTGCCGCAACCCCTGGTGGCTTCAGACCTTACATCCCGCGTTCTACTTCTACATTGCTATGGCCTTTATATGTGGAACCTTCATTCTGAACATGTGCGTGCGGACCTCCGGCGGTTGTGTACTGCAAAACGTAAATTGAAACCGTTTTTCTTTTCGTTTCTTCATCCTTGGTATGAGGGTTTGCGGCAAGCCCTTGTGGCTTCAGACCTTCCATACCGCGTTCTACCTCTACATTGCTATGACCTCAATATGTAGAAACTTTATTCTGAACGTCTGTGTGCGGGCCTCTGGCGGCTGTGTACTGCACCAGTATAATTGAAAACGCTTTTTTTTTCCTTTTCCACCTGCGTATGAGGGTTTGTCGCAACCTGTTGTAGCTTTAGACTTTCCAACACGCGGTCTACCACTATATTGCTATGAGGCGCATATGCCGAAATTGCATTCTGAACATTGCGTGCGTGACTCCGGCCGTTGTGTACTGCCACTTTATTTGCAAACGTTTCTTTTCCCACCTGTGTATGAGGGTTTGCCGCAACCCTTGGTGGCTTCCGACCTTCGAACACACGTTCTAACACTACATTGCTATGGTGTGGATATGCCTAAATTCCACTCGGAATATCTGCTAGCGGGCCTCCGTGGATAATGTACTGCGCCACTAAAATTGCAAATTTTTTATTTATTTTTCACGTGTGTGTGAGGTTTTACGGCAACTCTTTGTGCCTTCAGACCTTCAATCCCGCGTTTTTCATCTACATTGCTATGGCGTGGATATGTGGAAACTGTATTCTCAACATCTGCGTACGGGCCTCCGGCGGTTGTGTACTGCGCCCCTAAAATTGCAAACGTTTTTTTTTTTACGTGTGTACGAGTTTTCGCCGCAACCCTTTGTGGCTCCAGGCTTTCTAACCCGCGTTCACTCCTCTACATTGATGTGGCATGGATATCCAGAAATTGCATTCTGGACATCTGGGTGCGGTCTTCGAGCGTTTTTGTACTGCGTCACTTAAATACCAACGTTTCCTATTTCATGTGGGTATGAGTTTTTGCCGCAATCTTTTATGGCATCAGACCTTGCAACACGCGTTCTACCTTTACATTGCTATAGACTGGATTTGCGCAAGCCGCATTCTGAACATCCGCTTGCGGAACTCCGGCGGTGTTGTACAGCGCCACTTAAATTGCAAGTGTTTCTTTTTCGCGTGTGTGTCATGTTTTTTCGCAACCTTTTGTGGCTTCAGACCTTCCAACACGCGTTCTACCTTTACATTCCCATGGCCTGCATACGCGGAAACTGCATTCTGGGAATCTGCGCGTGCGCCTGCGGTGGTTGTGTACTGCACCCCTCAAATTGCAAACGTTTTTTTTTTTTGTTCCCGTGTGCATGAGATTTTCCGGCAACGCGTCCTGGCTTCAAACCTTCCAACATGCGTTCTACGTCCACATTTTTATGGCCTGGATATCCGGAAACTGTATTCTGAACATCTGCGTGCGCGCCTCCGGCGTTTGTGTACTGAGCACTTAAATGGCAAACGTTTTTTTTAAAGACGATAGTCTTTCTTGGGCTACTTAAACACAGAAATGGTGGTCTGTCTGTCTGTCTGTCCGTCTGTCTGTTTGTAACTCGATTCAGCCACCCGGCCAAAGTAAACTGCTTACTGCGCAATAGTCTTATATACTCACAGCCAAAGGTAAACGTCTAAGCCCGGTTTATATGCTCATACTTGTCAACGTCGTTGAAGAAGAACAAGACACTACAGAAATAGAAGACAAAAATTTAGTACACAAGGGCTTTTTACAGTGTTCGTTTATTTAAAAAATACTGGATGCTTGGTTTTTCAATAGCAAATCATTTTCTACATCTACAGCAGACCAATGCGTACCGCCTGCTGTTGCCCGCGCCACCTCCGGGCGGCATATGAGAAATCACGCGGCAACAAGCTAGGTTTCACGTTCTGCTTGGAACGCACGTGGAGCACGGCAACGCGGTTCGATAAAACTTAAAGTCGGCCTCCCCGATGCACGCGCGTCTCCGACGTACTGCAGCGCTGGCATCGAGGAACCCGGCCTGTAGCAGTGGAACGCGGTAAATTCAAATCGCCTTGAGCAAACCTTTAGTGTGTTTACCTTGGGATGAGCGCGACGGAACAAGAACAGCATGAGAGGTGAGCGGGAAAGCAAAGGGGGGCATTTCCTTGGCAAATGTCTAAAAAGACTATCGTCTTTTGAAGGCATTTGCAACGAAAGGAGGAGATCGCGGCCAATTTTTTACACGTTTGGACGAGGTTTTGCCGCAACACTTTGTGGCCTAATACCTTACAACACGCGTTCTACCACTACATCGCTAAGGCGTGGATACGCCGAAATTGCATTCTGACCATCTGCGGGTAGCCCTCTGGCAATTGTGTACTGCGCAACTTAAATTGCAAAAGTTTTTTTTCACGTTTGTATGAGGGTTTTACGCAACCATTTGTGGCTTCAGACCCCCGAACACACATTCTACCTTTACATGGCTATGATCTGGATATGCGGAAACTATATTCTGAACATCTGCGTGCGGACCTGCGGTGGTTGCGTACTGCGCCACACGAATTGCAAAAGTTTTTTTTCTTGTTTCACGCGAGTATGAGGTTTTGCCGCAACCCTCTGTGGCTTCAGCACTTCCATCACGCGTTCTACCTCGGCATTGCCATGGCCTCGATATACGGAAACTGTATTCTGAACATCTGCGTGTGCTCCCGCTGCGGTTGTGTACGGCGCCGCTTGCCGCCCACTCCCAACCACCACAGTATCACCGCTTGGCGTTCCGGAAACGTGCACAGCGTTGTCACTAGACTCAAATTTTACATCTCCGACACGTATTTTCGCTTTCAAAAGAATGAGTTTGTGAAGACGGCACGAAAGGCCCGCCTAGAAGCAAAAGACATTGGGTTCCATGGAATTGAAACAAAACAAGTTTACCTCAGTGATCACTTGACTCTGAGCAGCAAAAAACTGTTTGGAAAGTCCTTAGAACTCAAAAATGAAAAAGAATGAAAATTTCTGTGGGCAGTGAACTGCCAGAGTTTGGCCAGAAAAACTCAGGATAGCCGAGCAATCCGCATCAAGGAAGAGTCCGACCTTTCTAACTTTCGCTAACTCGTCTTGAGCTGTTTTAGAAATCGTAAAAATGGCGTACATCAAAGCTAAAAACGTACAATCATTCCTCACTAGTTCTTATCATTCTACACCCGCTGCCTTAGAAAACACTATGATGAATTTCAAGGTTTCGTGTCGTTAGCAAAACATCCATTTTCGATCATCTGTGTCTAAAAAACCTGGCTAGGCGATGTTTATAAGAATCTATACTGTTTTCCCTCATATAATTCAGAGTATTCCAATCGTATGACGTCGATTCATGGTGGCACAGCCTTATTCTTTTATCTTGCATCAACTACCGACGGCGATCTTATGTACGCCTGAACGTAGTTGACTGTGAACCAGTGTGGTTTGAAGTTACTGGCCACTATTTTGCTATTGACAGTAAAAATTTTGTCATTGGTACCATTTATCGCTCCCCTAATTCAGCGATTGGTAACTTTTGCCTGGAACTTGAGAATTTATTGCGTTCCCTCTCTCACAAAAACAAAATTGGTATTATAGGTGGTAACGTCAACATTAACCTTTTAGCTGACGGAACCTCCCAGCATACCGATTACAGCAATTGCTTCCGTGGCTATGGTTTTGAATCTTTGCTTCATCTACCTACCCGTTGTCCTAATACTGATTCAGGCACTTTATTGATCATGTTTTAACGAATGCGCTCATCCCACAGGAAGCCTTTATCATTCAGGTTGACATCACCGACCACTTCCCAATTGCCCGCCACGTTCTCTGCCCCAATTCCAAACGCTTATCGCATCATGCGAAATCTACCTTCAACAAAGCGAAATATAACAATTTATCGAGAAATTCAGGTTAGTCCAGAGTGACATCTCTACAAGATGCTGAGTCATCTTACACTGAATTCGCATCAATATAAATCACTGCATACTATCTTCAGCATCGGTCATGTCTTGTCAAAAAAGCAGTCGTGTCCACAAAAACAATGGCTAACAGTTGGTGTGCTCAAAAATCTACGAAAAAAAGATAAGCTTTATCGGAAGACTAAAAAGCAGCCATTCAACAGAGCACTAAAGCAACGGTACAAGAAATATTGTACTGTACTGACGTCAATTCTAACGAAAGCGAAAAGTGTTTACTGCGAAAACGCAATCTCTGTGTCTGACAGCAATATCGGAAAGCAATGGCGTTTGTTGAATGAGTTTATGCCCCACAACATAGGCCGGAATCTGATAGCGGAAATAAATCATGATGGCAATACCCTCACCTTGCCCGATGATATAGCAAATGCATTAAGTATCTTTTTTTCTGCCCCGCCGAGCTCAGCTGACCCGCCTACTTTCGATTATCCGCGACTCGTGCCCCAATCATTTTTCTTATTACCATCTAGTTCCACTGAAGTATGTTCCACAATTATAATTCATAAAAATATGAGTGCGGGCCTTGATATTATGCATGCAAGCTACATTAAAGCCATTGTAGACACCATTTCTGATACATTTACTCATATTGTTAACCTTACTTTGGAGACTAGCATTTTCCCAAAGGAAATGAAAAAAACCAAAATAATCCCTGCGTTTAAAAAGGGTGACAGAACCTTGATTTCAAACTACCGACCGATCTCAATTCTTCCATTTTTCAGTAAAGTTGTTGAAAAATTATTCGAACATCGTTTATCTAATTACCACATTACAAAAGAATATAGTAACCAAAAGGCAATTTGGTTTTCGTCATGGCTTATCAACCAACATTGCACTAATAGCCTTAACTGACAAAATAAAAAAAGAAATCGACCAGGAAAAAATTGCAGGGTCTATGTTCATAGACTTTACGAGAGCCTTTGACACGATTACCCATACCATACTTTTCCGTAAGCTTGCTTCATATGGAATAATTGGGCCCCCCTGAAACTGATTCAAAGCTGTCTACTTAACCATGAACAAATTGTTTCTTTATCTGATGTTCTGTCAGATATCAAAATAATTAACATTGGGGTTCCTCAGGGTTCTATTGTTGGGCCGATTTTATTTTTCTTATATATTAACGATCTACCGCACTGCCTCAACCTCGAATTGGAATTCCTATTGTGTGCTGATGAAACCACAATTTTTACGTCCCCTACAAGTACTGAACCCATAACTGAGAGATTAAACTCTGACCTCGGAAAGCTTAAGTTGTGGTGTCAAAAAATATTTTAAAATTAATCCGGAACAAAGTCAATTTATGATATTCCGCTCCAGGGTCCTACACACTGATAGTATTATATTATGATTAACTTGCACCATATAACAAGTACTGCTCAGAGCTCTTTCCTTGGTGTTCAACTAGACAGTCACCTCAAGTTTAATTTACATATTTTTTCCTTAGTAAAAAAACAGCCTTTGAAATTCGAGTACTGGTGAAAGCTCGGCGTTATTTCAGCTTGCTCACGTTAATTACTCTTTATGATGCTTTCATCCATAGTCACATAAATTACTGTATAACATCTTGGAGGAATACTTACCCGTCTCACCTTGCGTCACTGAAGCATATTCAAAACGAAGCAGCCCGAATAATCACCTTTAGCCTGAGATACACCCATGTGCCCCTCTTTTGCCATCACTCAACCTTCTCCCAATCAGTGAGCTCGTTTTGAACAAATTAGGAATTACCACTCATAAGATACTCAGCCACTTTCACATTCTTTATGTAATAGGACGAACAAGTCTTACCAATAACAACAACCCGCGTTTTGCAATGAGAAATAAAATCTTGCTTCCTCCCGTCCGCACGAACTAGGGAAAACAGTCGGTTGAATTCAACATGATAAGATTGTGGAACAACCTGCCGGTAGCCTTGAAAAGTCAAAAGCCATTATCATCCTTTATGAGATCACTTAAATGTTTCTTCCTAAATAGTCCTTCATTCACTCTCACCCTGTAGATCCATGAAAAGTGTATAAAATCTGGGAAACTGTATGTCTCCTGTTCCCCGACGTTGATTTCTGTGTTGCATTTTTTTTATCCATACCAGTGAAAGCATATTGCCTGATTGATCCAAGGAATGCGTTTATTGTATAATATTTATTCACAATAATTCTGTTTTAATGCTGTGTTTTCTTTATGAAGGCTGAACAAACCAGCCTAGCCTGTTTTGCCGCAAAAAAACTGTTTTCTATATTTCGACACTGTTGATGTCCAGTGAAGCGTCTTTTTGTTTAAACCTCCGCTTTGAAATTTTGGCCTAATCACTACCTGAACGATCATCGCAATTGTTCATTATATCTTTATACCATGTTCCTTTGGTTTGTGTATAAATGTACATTATATTTCTGGTTATCTCTTCTAACTGCTCGTCTTTTACCGTTTTTTATGTACTTTTTAACAAGAGGTCCCCCCACAGTGATAAACTATGGGACCAATTCTGTATTCTTTACCGATGTATGTACTGTGTTATATGCAATCTTCCTAATAAACTTCAAACTTCACTAGTCGATGAGGATATTTAATTCGCCAAAAAGTAGTGAAGGCACGATTTCCGAAACACACCTAAGATAAAGGGGGCGAAATCTGCAGGTTCTGGCTCGTTTTGTCGTGTTTCTGTACCTCGAATGTATGTCCAGAAGCAGGTAACGTCAATTTGGTTGCTTCACACACTAGGTGCTGGGGTTACAATACAATTGTAATGCCTGGTAGAGGTGGGCTGTGATTTCCCTTTAAATGGGGTTGCACGACCGCACTGTCAACCAAAAGATTTTTTGTGTATTTCCAAATATATATATATATGTATAAACAACTTGATTCTCACTTTTTATTAGGTGGGAAAAACATATACTCCTGAAATGGGACACTTTTTCACTTACCCATATGGAAAGCGCCTAATTACACTCCCTAAGCTAGGTAGGGGGAGTTGGGATGCTGTATTGAAAATTATTCGTAAGAAAATGGGGAAGCAATATCTAACCGAAGAAGAGGTCATGGCGTACGTATATCGATTGGACGATAAGCTACAGCATAAGACTCTCACCACTACTACTTCTTCGCAGAAAAATAAAACGGGCGTAAACAAAATGAGAAGTGCCAATCAACAAAGTCTGATGCTGTTGTTAAAGCGGTGAGTATTACTGTAAAAAAAGCTTTGCTGATACTCTTAAACATACCGCCGTGGAGATCGACCGCAGAGTAATTCCACGTCGGGTACCCATTTTACCATGAACGTAATTTTCATTGCGAAACACTTGCAGAATACGAAACCAAAAGCCATATGTTATTATGCTACTCACTACATGCTAAAAACGCTGCATTTTACACATTCATCAAACCAAAAAGGCGCCGCTGCTGTCTGAAGTGCGGAACTGGTAGGTCGCTTTTTTTAGTGCTTACAATAAAAGGGATTACGTATTCGTGCCTAATGTCGATTTCGAAGGTTTAGTTACATGCTACAATTACGACACTACTACCGATTCAATCCATTTTCCCACCCTGGACGTACCGCGCATCCTACCTATAAAGGTTGTTTACAACAAATTGGTTGACTCAAAAGATCTTCTTACCAAGAAGTCGTTGCGTAATCTCTAGGGCACGATACCGCCAGCTATCGTTATCAAAGATGAAGCGTACTCTGCGGCCCCACTTGGAAAGCCGACGGGGACATTGATCACGGCAGCATCAGAACAGACTGCTGTTGTGGCCCTCTTTCCACTGTTTAAACACCTGGTGGTTACATACTAAAAGCTGCATCGAGTAGTATCATTGGATCAGCATCTGGTAAGTATTCCGGTCGACCTCATCACCTAAGCATCAGAAAAGACTGCTGTTGTGGCCTTCTTTACACTGTTTAAACATTTGGTGGTTACATACTAAAAGCTGCATCGAGTAGCCTAATTGGATCAGCATCTGGTAAGTAATCTGATCGACCTGATCACGTGAGCATCAGAACAGACTGCATTTGTGGCCTTCTTTCCACTGTTTAAAGACCTGGTGGTTACGTACTAAAAGCTGCATCGAGTACTATTATCGGATCAGCATCTGTTAAGTAATCTGGCCGACCTCATCACGTGAGCATCAAAACAGACTGCTGTTGTGGCCCTCTTTCTACTGTTTAAACACCTGGTGGTTAAATACTAAAAGCTGCGTAGAGCAGTAAAATTGGATCAGCATCTGGTAAGTAATCTGGTCGACCTCATCCCGTGAGCATCAGAACATACTGCATTTGTGGCCTTCTTTCCACTGTTTAAACACCTGGTGGTTACGTACTAAAAGCTGAATAGAGTACTATTATCGGATCAGCATCTCTTAAGTAATCTGGCCGACCTCATCACGTGAGCATCAGAACAGACTGCTGTTGTGGCCTTCTTTCCACTGTTTAAACACCTGGCGGTTACGTACTAAAAGCTGCATTGAGTACTATTATGGGATCAGCATCTATTAGGTAATCTGGTCGCCCTCATCATGTGAGCATCCGAACAGACTGCTGTTGTGGCCTTCTTTCCACTGTTTAAACACCTGGCGGTTACGTACTAAAAGCTGCATCGAGTAATATTATCGGATAAGCATCTGTTAAGTAATCTGGCCGACCTCATCAAGAGAGCATCAGAACAGACTGCTGTTGTGGCCTTCTTTCCACTGTTTAAACACCTTGTGGTTACGTACTAAAAGCTGCATCGAGTAGTATAATCGGGTCACCATCTAGTAAGTAATCGTGTCGACCACATCACGTGAGCATCAGAACAGACTGCTGTTGTGCCCTTCTTTCCACTGTTTAAACACCTGGTGCTTACATACTAAAAGCTTCATCGAGTAATATAATTGGATCAGCATCTGGTAAGTAATCTGGTACACCTCATTACGTAAGCTTCAAAACAGACTGCTGTTTCGGCCCTCTTTTCACTGTTTAAACACCGGGTAGTTACATACTAAAAGCTGCATCGAGTAGTATAATTGGATCAGCATCTGGTACGTAATCTGGTCGGCCTCATCACGTGACCATCAGAACAGAATGCATTTGTGGCCTTTTTTCCACTATTCAACACCTGGTAGTTACGTACTAAAAGCTGAATCGAGTACTATTATCGGATCAGCATCTGTTAAGTAATCTGGTCGACCTCATTACGTGAGCATCCGAACAGACTGCTGTTGCGGCCTTCTTTCCACGGTTCAAACACCTGGTGGTTACGTTTTAAAAGCTGCATCGAGTAGTACAATCGGGTCAGCATCTGGTAAGTAATCGTGTCGACCTCATCACGTGAGCATCAGAACAGACTGCTGGTGTGGCCTTCTTTCCACTGTTTAAACACCTGGTGGTTAGATGCTAAAAGCTTCATCGAGTAGTATAATTGGATCAGCATCTGGTAAGTAATCTGGTCGACCTCACCACGTGAGCATCAGAACAAACTGGTGTTGTGGCTCTTTTTCCACTGTTTAAACACCTGGTGGTTACATACTAAAAGCTGCATCGAGTACTATTATCGGATCAGCATCTGTTAAGTAATCTGGTCCAATGCACCACGTGAGCATCACAACAGACTGCTGTTGTGGCCTTCTTTCCACTGTTTAAACACCTGATGGTTACATAATAAAAGCTGCATCGAGTAGTATAATCGGATCAGCATCTGTTAAATAATGTGGTCGACCTCATCACGTGAGCATCAGAACGGACTGCTGTTGTGGCCCTCGTTCCACTGTTTAAACAACTGTTGGTTACGTACTAAAAGCTTCATCGAGTACTATAATCGGATCAGCATCTGGTAAGTAATCTGGCCGACCTCATCACGTGAGCATCAGAACAGGCTGCTGTTGTGGCCTTCTTTCCACTGTTTAAAGGAGCCATGAAGAGAAAACACAAGTTTGGTTCATTCAAAAGATTGTCTCGTTAGATTCATACTGACACCACTTTTAACCCAAACTTCGCTCAAATAAGCTACATAATTAGGAAAAACGGGAATGGTCATGCGACCCACCAGCTCATTTCCCGCAACAGAACCTGTGATGTCACATGGGCTAAGCTCTGCGATTGGCGGAGGCTGGCAGAAGCAGACGCAAATTAGGTAGAGCTTACAAACTAGACGAACGAGCGATTTGCGCTTAAATTTAGGGCACATTCTTTACAAAGCAATAGGAATGATGGGACAAACAGTGGAAGTTACGAAAGCACATGTAAACATAGAAGTACTGATGCGTTCTGCTGTTCGTACTGCGCACAGCATGCTTTGGTTTAGCTGCACAGCACTATGGGGCTTGGGGTTGTCTCAGACGACACTGGCCGATTGACGCAAGCAACGGTGCCTTACGTGACCCCATTTGTCGAGCGAGCACTGTTTCAGGGAACGAATATTTTCTCCCAGAACAAAAACAAGCCAGGTTTAAATGCGGGCAAAAACAAACCAAACGCTTGCCACGGTATGGTGGCGCCATCTAGGTTACGGAACGTAAAGAAACGCGGGAACAAACCAACACCGCTACAGGGTGGAGACAACCTTTGAACGGTCCCGTGCCGCCGCAATTGGGCCAACGGGCTCAACGCGTTATTCTTTTCGTTTCCCACGAGACCTAGCAACGCGAAACAGAAAATATGATTCAAACTTCTTCAGTAAACCGCGTTGCGGCGATAATTTTAGCGCGGTTTTGACACATTGACTTGCTTCGGCGGCGAGCGAGCAACCGAACATGGCGGCGCCAGCGTTACGTGTCTCTACCCTGTACGGCGGATGCGTGAATGAAGGTACTCTAGGCTGCAGAGCGGTCGGTTCCCGTGATGTCACTTGGGACCACGAAAACGCACGATTGAGCGGGAAAATCAAAATTTTAACCTGAATTGTTTAATTTCTCAGTGAATAAAGCACCGTTTGTATCCGGACAAGCGCTGGGGGCACTATAAAACACGAAATCTTTCGAATAAAACCAACTTGTATTTTCTCTTCATGGCTCCTTTAAACACCTGGTGGTTAGATGCTAAAAGCTGCATCGAGTACTATTATAGGATCAGCATCTGTTAAGTAATCTGGTTCAATGCACCACGTGATCATCACAACAGACTGCTGTTGTGGCCTTCTTTCCACTGTTTAAACACCTCATGGTTACATAAAAAAAGCTGCATCGAGAAGTATAATCGGATCAGCATCTGTTAAATAATGTGGTCGACCTCATCACGTGATCATCAGAACGGACTGCTGTTGTGGCCCTAGTTCCACTGTTTAAACACCTCTTGGTTACGTACTAAAGCTTCATCGACTACTATAATCGGACCAGCATCTGGTAAGTAATCTGGCCGACCTCATCACGTGAGCATCAGAACAGACTGCTGTTGTGGCCTTCTTTCCACTGTTTAAACACCTGGCGGTTACGTACTAAAAGCTGCATCGACTTCTATAATGGGATCAGCATCTGATAGGTAATCTGGTCGACCTCATCACGTGAGCATCCGAACAGACTGCTGTTGCGGCCTTCTCTCCACTGTTTAAACACCTGGTGGTTAGATGCTAAAAGCTGCATCGAGTACTATTATCGGATCAACATCTGTTAAGTAATCTGGTCCAATGCACCACGTGAGCATCAACACAGACTGCTGTTGTGGCCTTCTTTACACTGTTTAAACACCTTGTGGCTACGTACTAAAAGTTGCATCGTGTACTATTATCAGGATCAGCATCTGTTAAGAAATCTGGTCGACCTCATCACGTGGGCATCAGAACACACTTCTGTTGTGGCCCTCTTTCCACTGTTTAAACACCTGATGGTTACATAAAAAAACCTGCATCGAGTAGTATATTCGGATCAGCATCTGTTAAATAATGTGGTCGACCTCATCACGTGATCATCAGGACGGACTGCTGTTGTGGCCCTCGTTCCACTGTTTAAACACCTGTTGGTTACGTACTAAAAGCTTCATCGAGTACTATAATCGGATCAGCATCTGGTAAGTAATCTGGCCGACCACATCACGTGAGCATTAGAACAGACTGCTGTTGTGGCCTTCTTTCCACTGTTTAAACACCTGGCGGTTACGTACTAAAAGCTGCATCGAGTACTATTATGGGATCAGCATCTGTTAGGTAATCTGGTCGACGTCATCATGTGTGAGCATCCGAACAGACTGCTGTTGCGACCTTCTTTCCACTGTTTAAACACCTGGTGGTTACGTACTAAAAGCTTCATCGAGTACTTTAATCGGATCAGCATCTGGTAAGTAATCTGGCCGACCTCATCACGTGAGCACCAGAACAGACTGCTGTTGCGGCCTTCTTTCCACTGTTTAAACACCTGGTGGTTACGTACTAAAAGCTGCATCGAGTACTATTATCGGATCAGCATCTGTTAAGTAATCTGGCCGACCTCATCACGTGAGCATCAGAACAGACTGCTGTTGTCGCCTTCTTTCCACTGTTTAAACACCTTGTGGCTACGTACTAAAAGTTGCATCGTGTACTATTATCAGGATCAGCATCTGTTAAGAAATCTGGTCGACCTCATCACGTGGGCATCAGAACACACTTCTGTTGTGGCCATCTGTCCACTGTTTAAACACCTGGCGGTTACGTACTAAAAGCTGCATCGAGTAGTATATTCGGATCAGCATCTGTTAAATAATGTGGTCGACCTCATCACGTGAGCATCAGAACGAACTGCTGTTGTGCCCCGTGTTACACTGTTTAAACACCTGGTGGTTACGTACTAAAAGCTGCATCGAGTACTATTATGGGATCAGCATCTGTTAGGTAATCTGGTAAACCTCATCAAGTGAGCATCCGAACAGACTGCTCTTGCGGCCTTCTTTCGACTGTTTAAACACCTGTTGGTTACATACTAAAAGCTTCATCGAGTACTATAATCGGATCAGCATCTGTTAAGTAATCTGGCCGACCTCATCACGTGAGCATCAGAACAGACTGCTGTTGTCGCCTTCTTTCCACTGTTTAAACACCTGTTGGTTACCTACTAAAAGCTTCATCGAGTACTATAATCGCATCAGCATCTGTTAAGTAATCTGGCCGACCTCATCACGTGAGCATCAGAACAGACTGCTGTTGTCGCCTTCTTTCCACTGTTTAAACACCTGGCGGTTACGTACTAAAAGCTGCATCGAGTACCATTATGGGATCAGCATCTGTTAAATAATGTGGTCGACCTCATCACGTGAGCATCAGAACGGACTGCTGTTGTGGCCCTCGTTCCACTGTTTAAACACCTGTTGGTTACGTACTAAAAGCTTCATCGAGTACTATAATCGGATCAGCATCTGTTAAGTAATCTGGCCGACCTCATCACGTGAGCATCAGAACAGACTGCTGTTGTCGCCTTCTTTCCACTGTTTAAACACCTGGCGGTTACGTACTAAAAGCTGCATCGAGAACCATTATGGGATCAGCATCTGTTAAGTAATCTGGCCGACCTCATCACGTGAGCATCCGAACAGACTGCTGTTGCGGCCTTCTTTCCACTGTTTAAAGACCTGGTGGTTACGTACTAAAAGCTGCATCGAGTACTATAATCGGATCAGCATCTGTTAAGTAATCTGGCCGACCTCATCACGTGAGCATCAGAACAGACTGCTGTTGTCGCCTTCTTTCCACTGTTTAAACACCTGGCGGTTAAGTACTAAAAGCTGCATCGAGTAGTATAATCGATCAGCATCTGTTAAATAATGTGGTCGACCTCATCACGTGAGCATCAGAACGGACTGCTGTTGTGGCCCTCGTTCCACTGTTTAAACACCTGTTGGTTACGTACTAAAAGCTTCATCGAGTACTATAATCGGATCAGCATCTGTTAAGTAATCTGGCCGACCTCATCACGTGAGCATCAGAACAGACTGCTGTTGTCGCCTTCTTTCCACTGTTTAAACACCTGGCGGTTACGTACTAAAAGCTGCATCGAGTACCATTATGGGATCAGCATCTGTTAGGTAATCTGGTCGACCTCATCACGTGAGCATCCGAACAGACTGCTGTTGCGGCTTTCTTTCAACTGTTTAAACACCTGGTGGTTACGTACTAAAAGCTGCATCGAGTAGTATAATCGGGTCAGCATCTGTTTAGTAATCGTGTCGACCTCATCACGCGAGCATCAGAACAGACTGCTGTCGTGGCCTTCTTTCCACTGTTTAAACACCTGGTGGTTAGATGCTAAAAGCTGCATCGAGTAGTTTAATTGGATCAGCATCTGGTAAGTAATCTGGTCGACCTCATCACGTGAGCATCAGAACGGACTGCTGTTGTGGCCCTCGTTCCACTGTTTAAACACCTGTTGGTTACGTACTAAAAGCTTCATCGAGTACTATAATCGGATCAGCATCTCGTAAGTAACCTGGCCGACCTCATTACGTGAGCATCAGAACAGACTGCTGTTGTGGCCTTCTTTAAACTGTTTAAACACCTGTCGGTTAGGTACTAAAAGCTGCATCGAGTACTAATATGGGATCAGCATCTGTTAGGTAATCTGGTCGACCTCATCACGTGAGCATCCGAACAGACTGCTGTTGCGGCCTTCTTTCCACTGTTTAAACACCTGGTGGTTACGTACTAAAAGCTGCATCGAGTACTATAATCGGATCAGCATCTGTTAAGTAATCTGGCCGACCTCATCACGTGAGCATCAGAACAGACTGCTGTTGTCGCCTTCTTTCCACTGTTTAAACACCTTGTGGCTACGTACTAAAAGTTGCATCGTGTACTATTATCAGGATCAGCATCTGTTAAGAAATCTGGCCGACCTCATCACGTGGGCATCAGAACACACTTCTGTTGTGGCCCTCTTTCCACTGTTTAAACACCTGATGTTTGCATAATAAAAGCTGCATCGAGTAGTATAATCGGATCAGCATATGTTAAATAATGTGGTCGACCTCATCACCTGAGCATCAGAACGGACTGCTGTTGTGGCCCTCGTTCCACTGTTTGAACACCTGTTGGTTACGTACTGAAAGCTCATCGAGTACTATAACCGGATCAGCATCTGGTAAGTAATCTGGTCGAACTGTAATGTTACAAATAGAAGGTTTGGTCAGCTCGTTGGATGAATTGAGAAGCATTTTTATGAGATAATAAATATATTCAAAGTGACTGTCAGTGTGCGATTTTTTTTCTCAACTTGTTTGCTCCGTTCCCTTTCCGTGCAGAGAGAGAGAGAGACAGAAAACGATCTTTAAAGAAGTCTGGCGACGTTAGCCTGGCTAAAATGCCTAACTTTATGCGCAAGTTGATGACGTGATGGCAATGATGGCGATTATGTTCAAGAACTTGATGCGCACAGAAACGGCGAGCTATTCACAGTGACAGGTCTTGGCCTGTGTGTTGCAAGTACTCTATCAGAGCTTTTGTAGCCCCCAAAACACGTTTTGGACATGCCCATGATCCTAAAACATCTTCTAGGTAAATGTCAACGGAAAACGGCAGTCCCAAAGACACTGCAAGGGACACTTTTTGAGCACTGAATCTAGCACATTCACAGTGGTGCAGGTGCGCATTACATATAGAAGTGTGTAGGTATCAACAGCTTTTTCACTCGATCTACCCAGGTATAGAGAGTCAATATGGGATCAAATGGTTCTGAGGAAAAATTGCAACGCCATCGAATCGTAGAAGAGTCACCCAATGACATTATTAGAGTACAGAGGCACACTGCATGGTTTATCGCAACAATATTTCCAAATGGGTCTTAGAAGTCATGAGGTCTACCACGTCTGATTTGAAGACTAGCAATCTAATCGTGTCATACACAAAAAGGGGCACACTTACTCCGTTGCAAATAAAGCTAGATACAGCGACAACTTTTACTGTTACGTGGTTAGCTCTAAAACTGAAATCGGCTTTGCCATTGTTAAATTGCTGCTGGTGCCCTACTTTAGTCACTCGAGTGTTTCTGATAAACGTCTGAATCATTTCAAATCGTGTATGCTGAAGGAAACGGCAAAATTTCTTACTAACACAATAAACTACATGGTTGGTACGTGCACTGGATCCGACGAAGTTTACACATTTCTTTCATAGGCACTCGCATCGCGTGCCTTTTGGAAGGAAAGTGACATTGCTACGAACGAATTGTGTAAATTACCCAGTTTTTTGCATATCCCACAAGATTAACTGAACCGACACAGCAATATTACTATTATGCCACCATTGATAAACCTAACAACCGCAGTGTGACACAAGAATGGTGGAGTCGATGAAAACATACGGCGGAGACGAATAAAAATTTGATAAACCCCAAAGCCACTCAAGTTCAACCTGGATGTTTCCAACCGTTTATTTCTAACGTGGATGGCAGTGGGAACAGTGGAATGTTGAATGTTGCGGAATTTTCTCCACAGAGAATAAGTCTAATGATTATCGAAATGGTGATGAGACAAAATACGCAGTTATCAGGCGCAAAAGTGTACATTGCTTTTTGCATTGTAACTTTAGATTTCATAAAAATATCGAAGGCACTTGTTACATTTACACAAGATTTCATGGTGTAGAATAGGGCACGACTAAATTGAAATCATTAACTCATACGAAAATTACACATTCGACTCACTTCGACAAATTTGAAAGGCTGGACACTTTATACCTGCCGGCATTTATACAACTACATTCCGGGTGTCCTGCATATTGCGTTTGTTCACTGCCCGAAAAAACCAACAGTCGAATGAAATAAACAAGCAAATGCGAAAAGTTTGAACAACATTCTTGTTGTAAGATGTACCCACTCCAACTCCGTGAGCCCTGCATCACTGGTTTAAGCCATTGCTGATATCATGTACAACCAATCAGACAGTGTGAGACCATTTTTGGCAATGCCTAATGTTATTTACACTATTCGTGATATGGATAAGATTATGACGATCCTCAGAGATGTTTTACCGTTATAAAATGTTCTCCTTGAGATAGAGGAGAAACCAGAGAAGGAGAAATAGGTGCCCAGGTGACAGGAGAGAAGAAGAGGAATTGAGAAAGCGCATTGGTGTGGGAGTATCTCGCCGGAGATATTGAGGGGCAAAGAAGGTAGTATACCTTGAGCCGCGAAGTCGGTAATAGGCAAATCACGTTGATATTCTGTGAAATTCCTGGAGGAGAAAGGATTGAGATGGGTTTTGGGGCTAACTAAAATGGGTTCTTGTGTTGTTTGTATTGTGTCCAATCGTCAATAGTTTATTGCTCCACTTCTCTCTCTCCTCTCCTCAATAATAGAGATGATTATATATAATTATGATATATATATATATAGATATATCTAGTATATATAGATATATACTAATGAGATATAGATATATAGATATAGAATATATATGATATATAGAGTATAGATAATATAGTATATATATATATATATATAGATATATATATATATATCTATATATCTAGATATATATAATATATAGATATCTATATACATTTCATTGGAAATGAGGGGCTCGTTAGGAAATACAGAAAGAAATGCCGGCAGTCTACAACGCCAAAGGAGGCATGGGGGAATGGTTAGACTATTTTTGACCGTTAGTGAAATTATATATCTTTTTTAATAATTTACGTAGAAAGAAAGAAAGAAAGAAAAAAAACACGAGCCGAAAGTGGGGACCGAACCGGTCCCCACTCCAGGAAGTCCTGGTAAATCAGTCCAACAAACTCGACCGCTTATCCTTAAGGCTTATGATGTGTACAGCACAACAAAACTCGGGCAAGAAACGTCGCCGGACGGAGTGCTCCGTCCTGTGTCCTTTTTGGTCCGAGTTTTGTTTGCACTATACCCATCCTGAATCTTAACCTACACGCCCAACTCCCAGTTCTTGTTATCATTTAGGTCGATGAGAAAAATGTTTTTAGGAGTGCCACTTTTGAACAAAATTGCTCTTGAAGCTACGTTTGCGAAATATTTACTCAAAATGTGTAAACATGGTGTATTCAATTTTTTTATCCGGTAGCAAGTTTTGCAAATGTTTTGCTAGAAAACTGTAAATATTTAGAAAAAGTTTCTCTTCGTATCACAGGTGCTAAAAATTGCCACGCCTAGCAATGTGGAATGTAGCTGTGCCTGATCGCGTTTTAAATATTTTCCTAAATCAACTGCAGTGTTTCTGACTAAAATAATGACAGTTTCATGGTGATGATACAGTTTTCTACACCATATTAAAGTTTCATCTCAAACAAAAAAACACATTAGTGTCTTACCACTCTGTGAAGAAGGATGACCTGCGAAGCTGTACGCAGTCCACTGAGTGCCAGAAACAAAACACATTTCTTTGCAATCTGTGAGTGAGCATATACGTCCAAGACAGTTAACTGAATGCAATTTTGAAGGACGGTTTCTATTCTAGAGAACAAACATGGAGCTGTATGCCTCCCTTCCGCGTCTTGGGCATTTAACAATTTCGGCACTAATTTTTTTATTTCAAGAAAAGCAGTGTTCTCTGTGTGTTTTCCTAAATTTTAGGGTCCGATAAGCCCACAAACGAAAAATAGAGCTGGAAATAAAAGTAACAATACATTTATTATTAATCCAATTATTTAAGATATGTGGTTTTGTGTAGAGCAATGACATGACTTTTGGACATTTTCCTAAACTTTATGACTACATGAACCTACAAACAAAAATTCAGCTTCGTAGTGCACGTATTTATAGATTTACAAGCTTGGAAATAAAACTCATGCTGCCATTTTTTTCAGACTCAGCATCGTAATTTCGACTTCACTGGAGTTTTTGTCTTTTTAGTAGCAAGTAGCTACACTAAAATGAAACTGCACTGATATCTATCGCAAGAGGCATCATTGAAGGACAATTCGCTAAAAAACTAGCAGTTTTGGTTTCGTTCTTTATGTACTAGAGGTACTGCAATGTGGTGGCGTCAATGAACCCCACCTGGGCCGAAAGGGTTAATGCTTGTGTAACACACCAACCCAATCCGCTCGACCACTGAGGACACCGTACAGACCGCATTCCAAGGGCGTTTGACGTACTCATTTGAACCTCCCGCCAGCACAACAGACATGTAATCAATAACGGCAGGAAACCTATAGCTGCGTGTGCGCGCCCCCTCCATCCTATTTCCGCTCCCAACCCATGCACTCTGGTCTTGTAAGTCGGCTTGTGTGTGAGTCGGCGCTTGATGTGAACCTCCACCGCGCTGTCGTCCGAGATGTGGCGAGGGAGGGACTGCAGGGTTCCTTGCACATCGACGGGACCGTTGACTATCTGGCCTCGGAATGCGGTACTGACCGCTGCCACCAAAGGGACGCCTTATGCATATTAATGGCGAACGGGGTGCGATCAGGCGCTTCTCCGTTGCGTTCGGGCGAGGGAGCACGTTCCCCACATTATGAAATCTTTAACAATGAAGCCCTTTGCGGGACGTTCGCCGCTAGCACCCGGAACGCAGCCTCCTTTCCGTTCGAATCTTTAACGTTTCCGATTTTGCGGACGTTGTTGTCGAACCAGAGTCTATCGCACACTCGCAACTGACGCCGAAATCGCGACCGAGAAAATTGTGTTTGAAATTATGAATGGGCATATTGATATTCGTTGCCCTGCCTGGTGGCGTGGTAACGGCACATTCTCGCGGCGTCGTCGCTGTTGCATCCATGTGCGTCGCCTAGACGGTTCGACGTTCGGCGCTTTGCCTCAGCTTCCTGTTAATGGTCAATTCGTGATTCTTTGCGGCGATGTTGATTCTCCCTTTGGCGTTCGCGGTCTTGCCCGTGGAATGATCTCTGTTCCTCCAGGGAGCGAATGACTCATGGCCATCCCATGGCTGGCAAGTTCCACACGCCATGAACTATTCAACGCCGGAAGCCCTTTGCGGGAATCGTTTGACCCCAACCCGAAGCGCCGCCTCCTTTACATCGTCAAGAAGCACACCCATGCAGGTCTTGCATAGGCTTTGAAAGGCCCTAAATTACTAACAGGCCAAAAGAACTACAACCGTCATTAACAACGGACAAGTACCTAATACCATGCAGTGTTATCTTTATTTTTTCGCTGTTCTTTGCAGCACGTCGAACAATACTAATTCGTCCAAACAATTTATGAAAACATATTTTGTAGCTTTCTCGGCACTGGTAGAGATAAAAGCACAATCCGTGTTCAGAACCTTCCAGTTGCCTTCACAACCTTCCTAGTTGGGTACTTAGTTGCGTTCACAACCATCGCTTTCACAACCATCTTAGTGGCGTTAGTTGCGTTCACAACCATCCAGCGTGAAAACAGTTATCCAACACAGCAGCTGCACTGACGCCAATGCCAGCTGCGCATACGGTGCCAAATAACGGCTTGTTCTGAAGAGAAACAATTTGTTCCTCTTAAACCGCATGCCCCACAAATGATTCATCGCCCGGTCCATCGGGCGAGAAAAGCAATGGGAAATAAATTTCAAAACGTCCTCTTGTGTTGCTGTTAAACCGAACCAATCACACCATTTTATTTCCCGCACGTAAAACAAAATGACGAGAAGTTATTTTTATTCTCATATTTGGGCTGTAAACCGTACAAAGTATTCTTTTTTCGCTAGAACAAAGTTTCAACTCGCTCCTCGTGCGTAACTGCGCCTGTTGCACATTCACTGCGGTAGCACAGCGCCTAAGGTGCCATAAATGTTTTACCCAATACGGGGTGAGGGCAGCCGCCGTTTGCGAGCTCTCATTGAAATCACGTGACTTTAGCCCCTGCTCAAGTTGCCAATGTGTAAAATTAACGTTCCCGCCAGCTGTTCGTATTACGTCACGTCTTCCAAGCCAATCACAAAGATGGTGTTGTCTACACGTCACATTCTTCTTGAATAGTCAAAACAGGCCTACGTAGTCGTTTCTATGCATTCCGTGTAGTTGTTCAAAGCAGACCAGGAATTACGCACCTGGATTAGAGCGAAAACCCGTAAAATCTACCACTGGTGCCAGGTAAACGCCAAAAAATTAACAGTGGCTTAGCTAGGATATGCCAGGATATACGTAGCGTGAGCTAAGGTTCAGCTGGCCATTCCTAAGCTTTCCTGGTTGTCTAGGATTACCTTATTATCATGCTTACTGCTGCCAAATCAGTTTCCAATCCAATCCAATCCAATTTATTCGAGTTTAGTCGTGGCGTTGGCAGCTTCGGCACACCAGGTGTGCGCCGTGTTACGACACTGCTCCTCGCGCATGCCCAGCAAGGCTTTCCAGGAGCCACGCGAAACTGCTCTACCTTGTATCTCACGCTAGAAAACCATCGAAACGACATAAACACGCGCAGCCACTTCGCCAACGGAAGGCACGTTAGAAAACTGAAAGCGAATCACACAAACCTTCCATCGTATTGACGAATTAACTGAAAATTGACACAGTCGAGAAAAGGACCCCAGGTGCGCTTCTGCGTGGTGGTGTAGCAATGCCTTTCCGCCGATGCACGCGTGGAATACTCACTTTTGCTCCGATAGCGTACTTGGCTATCCATTTAGTCTACCGTAACGCCACTTCAGGATACCTTGTTTCAAAACAACTCTTAAAGCACACTGCCCTAATAACATTTTAGGAAAATACGTTTAAGTGTATCATCGTCGAACGACGTGGAGGCATAGCTAAAATAGTTCCGCAGTTCGGATCACGATGTGATGCACAGTTATTACTTAAAGTGCATTTGTAAAAATGTCTCAAAGCGCTATTCTTGTGAAGCGACTGTTAACTTTCATGGCTCATAATACAACTGCGCGGTAACACGAGGACACAGAGAGAGGCACATATAACACAGGACGGGGCGCTGACTGACAACTGATTTTCATTCCGGAAAATTTGATTTCTGAGAACAGCCAATTAATTCTTCGCGCCTCCGCACACTCACCATGCCGTACACTCAAATCAAAAATACTGTTCTAAACGCCATGCTCAACACAGCTGTCGTGCTTTTGCAGCTGTGTTACCCACTTCGACAGCCGTGATATCACCTCGCCCAATTCCCTGTTCTTGATGACTTTCTTGACCAAGGTGACCGCCCGACATAGTGCGCTTTCTGCTGTCTGTTTTTATATAAGGAAAGGTTATTTTTGTACAAAATGAAAAAAAAAGCACGAGCTTTTAAACAACTTTCTACTGTTTAGAGAACAAAGCCATGTCAGTTACAGCGTTATAAGTGTTAGCGCTGCCAGTGTTTTCTATCGTTTTTTAGAGAAACGAACTAACACTACTTTGCTTTAGACTCTTATTTTTATCAGAATGCTGAAAGAGTTTGTTCCCTATGATTGAAAATAAGCAAGTTGGTGGCTGGTTATCTTAAGCCTACGCAGAAGCTGAACTATCGTGAAAAAAGTGTGCTCCTAAAGATCTTACCTGAACGTTTTTTTTACTAAAGCAGTAGGTGACATGCCACATCGTGGGCATGCAGGGGGGCATTATGGGCCCTCAAATAGCTTACCGTATGCCGGGCGTTGCAGCTATACACAGAACATCGTGTCGACAGTGCGTTTTGTGTCATTATGGGTGGGCGCTGATGGTGCCGTGAATAAATCTGCGGCACTCTTTCTGCACGGCTGGATACCATGAATCGGTAAATCCGAATCTGCGCTGGTTAGGGAGAACTTGAGCCCGAAATTTTTTTCTGGATTGTTCCACATTAAGGGTTCAAGGTAATCCGCATTCGCGCAGCCGATGAGCTTGAAGGGATTCAAGCCAAAAGCTCACCTTGAAGCATTCTCGAATCTGAAGCAACGTAAACGAGAAGAACGTTCTGGCACCACTGAGAGAAGGTCTGACCCGAGCACGAGAAAAGCAACGCAGATGGCAAGACCAACGCATTAGTGGGTAACCGCTCTTATATGCCCCCTCTCCCTTTGAAAATATTTGGGTTAGAATTCCGCTTGGGATGTCACCTTAGGACCGCACAATGTCCGTTTGCGTCCGTGCGCGTAGCATTTGCACTCGCAAAAAATCACACAGGCACCGGCAGCATTCGAGCCTGTGTCTGGTAGAACAGACAGTTTAGTGCCAGTCGTCTTACCCATTGGGCTACGACCGTGACTTAGTACCCGAGAGTCAACCGGCTTACTCTTTCGCCTGTAACGGTGAGGAGTACCTTAGGACCTCCCAAACTCCGTCCGCGTCCATCCGTGCGCACACCACCATCAAGCGAAAATCAAGAAAAATTCGATTTGGGCGATGAGTTGCAGTTTCATTTATGGAATAATCAAGGTGCAACACACAGCGGAAATCGAATGACGGTCGGGGCGCAACTTGGATGTCACTTGGGGCGCAACTTGGATGTCATTTCGAGTCCCCGTACTCCGCACCCTCCCCATCATCTATGGAGTGGAGATGCTGCCATTTTTCTTCAAGGCCACTGACTGAAGTCACTGAAACGGGAACCGGCAAGGTCCCGCAGGGCGGATGTGCGCGTCGAAAGAGCGCGTTACGCTCGGCGTAACCAGTGTGTAAGCGCGGACGACACGTGGCGCCTTATCAGAGGTCAGAAGCTCCTGGTCACGCTTGGCCCCTCTTGCACTTATGAGCGCTTATTCATTCACTTCGTGCTTTTTTTCCTTTTTTTTCTGTGGCGGGAGGATAGGGGGGGGGGGCGAGAAGTGTTTTTGAGGCTTATGAATGCGTGTGTTTCACCTATAGAAAGCACACAAAACAATTGGCAATGAGAACGTTTATAACATATACCATTGGCGGGCTCGACGCTAATAACCCAGCACACGTGTGCTACAAAACACACCGAAATCAAGATAATCTGATTTGATATTTACCAAACTGGCAGGTAAACTGCCAATATAGTTACCAAGGGAGGACGTGACTTTCGAAATCAACACTTTTTTTTCTCTGAGGATTTTGATTAAACCTGGCGCAGCAACTGGATATGCTTCTGTGATAACACCATAAAAATTCCGTATTATTATATCGAATTATTTTTATTTATAAAATTTTCTTTCTGTTCACTTCTTACCCAGCTTGAGGGGCTTATAAAATATGATAGGAAACTTTTGTCAAGTGCCTTAAATTCCCAAACGAATAGAGAATGTCGTGAATGTCTTAGATTTCTTTCATTTACAGCACATTTGTTTTTAGTTTTCAGTTTTTTACAGGTGAATGTATAACAGGCATGTGGTCTCTGAACGACTACTTGAATAAAAAAATTCACAAAAAGTAAACCCGGAAAACCAAGACTGTCACTACCTGAGCTGTTCACCAAGAAATGTAATGCAACAAAGGAAGCAAACTATAACTTGCGGTCATGAAGAAATCACTGAAACATGCGACGGAGGTTGCAAAAAAAAAATCTGTTTTGAGAAAACGGCTTCCGAAGCTGTAACATAAATTTCATTCATCAGATGTCAATAGTATTGTAGCCTTTCGTGTCCTTCGAACACGGGCGTCTGGAGTGCCTTTCTTTGAAATTGGAGTGCTTTTTAGAGTATTTTCTTTTCGCAAAACAGCATTGTTATCTCCTCTGTGAAGAGTAAATAGCCGAATTTGCAGACCTAAGGGGGGAAGGGATATGGCCTTTAATGAAAAGTAGGTTAGCTGGTTGCCGGTATTGCACTGGACAACTACTCTAAGCACCGTTGTCACCATGGCAACAAGTGCATAACTTTTTTTTTACTTAAACTTGAAAGCTGGCTTTTGGCTTCTTCTATGTTTTATAACCTTCCTTGGAGCAGCAACTTAAGACTTATGTGTGCAGGTGTTCATGGCCAAACATTTACATGCCCACAGGGATACAAATGAGCTACCTAGAATCTTGGTTTTTATTCTTCTTGACGTTCAGATCATCCAATACTTCTCGCAGCACAAATATACAGAAAGCTATGAGTGTGTCCACTGGTATTATTAACTCCCCTAAAAATAAAACTTGTTAAATGCTGCACCAGCAAGGTATATTTTTAAAGCCGTGAACAGGGTTTTATACCTAACTCATACCTGTTTGCATGATTACGAGAAGCGCACGGGAAACGTTGCCTAAAAAAGGCGATGTGGATCCCACGCATTGCGCCACAAGTTTACCGCCACATATTATACTTTGGTTATCCCTCACATGCCTAGTCAGGTCGCTTTTAAGGTTAAATATAGCCTCTAAGGCAATAATTACAACTACTGGCGTTCAATCGTAACCATTCCTGCAGTAAGGCGATGCTCTAACGCTCAGCGGCTATGCCGTGTGCACCGCAGCTTTTGGAGCGGCAACTGTTTCTTTCCCAGGGCTAGCGAGCCCACTGTCAAACACAGCAATAACTTAGCGTGTAAACATCGCAGATCAGACTAACCATTGACTTCGCGGACTGCTACCACAAACGCGCACACCGCGTTTCTCTTTCCGCGTATTGGCCGCGTAAAGTCACGCGAACCACGGAGCATTCGATTACCTCCTCCTTCCAGCCACGCAACTTCCAGCGATATGGCTCATGATCTCAGGCATTCCAATCTCGCTAATGTCCGTGTTGAAATCCACAGCAGATAAAATGACTGAACAGAAACTTGGCCGAGCGAAGCAGCGAAGATGAACTCAGAAACGCACACTACGCAGTTCAGGCGGGTGCCATCTTGCTTTTCGCAGCGGCGATCTATAAGGAGAGCCGTATCATCGCGCGCCAACCGGAGAGCCAATTGAGCTTCAGCACCTATTTCGGGCTTCGTTTGTGCGTCTTTCGTTATCCGCCGTTCATGCGTTCGTGAATTAATGAACATAAAAGAGACTAGAAGGATCGGAAAAAGGATCGCTCAGCCGATCTAACGGTACCATAATGGTCGCACCCGTTGGCATCGCTACTAAGATACAGGGCACCAAAAATTGTCGTTTGTTAACCCTTTGCGCTGATATTTGGTCACCGCGGCTGGCAAAAGTATTTTTTATGCCACTTCAATTGCGACGGTTTTCGGCAGAAAAACTTCGCAAACACACAGAATCTAAAAAATAGAAGCCGAATATGTGCCTTTCAAAAAAAACCACGTTTTGTTCATTTTTCGGAAGTTGAAAGCCCCGTCCCCAGATAACTGGGGAGCATAAGTTATCTTGTCTAAGCAACAATCCGGCCTCATATCCGAAAGATGGTACACAAAATGGCCTGGCTGACGACATGGCTGACAAATGGCAAGATGGCTGAGAAAGTGAGTCATGGCTCAGGTATTTTTTGAAACTACTCAAAGATGCTGGGATTATTACCGCTGAAAGCAAAATAAGCAACTGCGTTAAAAAGGAAATTTGGTGAATCAAACTATTGGTTGGATTCGAACGCGGCTCCCATCGAATACCATGCGTGCACGTGTCTCCAACACCCCTAGAATTTTTTATTGCGTGGGAGCGAACGTCACTCGAATACCCCAGCAGGAAGGAGGCGAGACAGACAGAGAGACACAGTAAACATATTTATTCTTTCCTAGAAAAGAGCCTTTTGGGTGCCCTCCTGATTCCAAGAGTCCATTTGCACGGGCCGCGTATCCACCAACTTGAGCTGGACGTCGAGGGAAGAGCTGGCCAATGCTCTCCCGAAGCTCATAAGGGTGGACGATCTGGGCTGGTGAACTGGGCTTTCCGGACAGAGGCCGAACATAGTATAAACTATCCCGGATTCTCCGCAAAAGGGTGGGAAGTTGAACGAGATGGTAGGTCGACATGATGTAAAAACAACGCGGTAGGACGAAATACACGAGGAAAAGAACCAGACAGGACGAGCGCTGAAAAACTTCCTGTGCCCAGACAGGACAGCGCTCGTCCTTTCTGGTTGCTTTCCTCGTGTATTTCGTCCTACCGCGCTGTTTTTACATAATGTTCCCCGCAAAAGCGGCACAAATGCGGATACAGGGTGGGGGCTATGTGGGCACGCGAACAATAGTCGTATATCATACGCGACAAGAAATAAAGCCAAAATGTTACAACAAATTTCCAGCCGCGACAAAAGTCAAAACATCCCAATAAATGTCACTACGACTGAAGCATTTACCGGCAGCGCTCCAAACACTGAAACTACCACAGCTTGCTTGCTGTCGCCAAATAAAGCAGGAGCAAAATAATGCTTTCTGGCCTTCAATTTAAAACTTGTACTAGTGACATGTACTCACACACAAGTAACTGGAGCATGCTAATAACCAAAAGCAGTATTAAGGCGAGTATACGATTCCGTGTTCGCTAAGAGTGTCCTTTGATTGCGGATACGAGCGTAAGGTCACGGAAACTCAGAGGACAAAAAACGCGTAGGCAAATTTTTGGCTATAATATTATTAGAGGACACGTTCGGCATTCGTGCACTTTCGGATTCCCAACCGCTGCATCGAACAAGATTTTCATTTCATTTTCACTTTGGTAATAATGGGGAACTCCGGCAATTAACAATGTAAAATTTTAATTCCTAAAATATAAAATGTCTATATTTATGGTAAAGAGCAGTACGTTCCGGTGTACTCAAGGGGCGAAATGCACGAGGCGCAGCGCGTGTTACAAAATATCATGTGCGTTCGCGGAAGCATGACTCAGAGATTTTTTTTATTGCGTCATTTTGCAACAGGGCATAAGTAACCAGAAAAAAAATGGACGGAATAGGACATAACTACAACACAGAAGGAAAGAAAAAACACAATGATGTGGCGCACTACAGAAAATTATAAGTCCAGTTTTGGAAATTAACTCCAAGAGCTTCTTGTAAAGGGGGCCGTGCGTCCACCGATGAATATCTGGAGGGCGGCCTGGACGATTTCCGGTGTTACTTCAGTCGAACACGGGCTGGTTGGAGCTCTGGGCACACCCCTACGAAGTGTTTCATTGCCCCTCAGCAACAGGGGCAGGACAGTAGGGGCAGGTCGAAGAGGGATCCGAAGACTACAAGTCCACGGTGCTCGCACAGCAGGCGTCTGTGGGACGCCCAGGCGGATTCTACGAAGCGACCTCTTCAAAGCGGGATTAAGCCGCTAGGAAGGTCAGACCCACGCGGAGGGAGAAGAGTACGCGTGGAGCGCACAGAATATCTTTCTTGAGGAGTAGGGTGTTCTCCAGTGACAGCTTCAGAAACGGGAGCGGGTAGACTCCTTGCTGCGGATGAGCGGCCTGTCGTCAGAGTGCGTAGTCGTGCTCTGGCAGATCCAGAGGACGCGAACAAAGCACGGGATGTGTTTTCTTCTGGTACACCTCACATGAAAAACCAAAGCCCAACTGAAATTTTTTAAAACTACACTTGAGCGCCCTCGGGGCAGCCTGGGTGGAATTTTTGTGTGCTAGCCCCAAAGGGGCGGGGTGGGGCAGGCGCAGAGGGCCCTGAAGCTAAAGCGCCACCGTTGCTCGACAATCATGTCCCCGGGGCGGTTCCCCATGGCGTCCTTTAAACAGTGGTTTAAACCGCAAAGGGCGAAAGGGGGGAAAAGCGTGATTTGCACAGAATATTTTCTTGAATAGGGTGCCTCCAGTGCGCGCAGATACGCACGGGGTTCCCCCTGAGCTTGGAACCCTATCGGCATAGAGCATGCGTGGTTGCTCTGACGGGCCGAATTACGCGAACAAAGCAGGGAATAAAATTTCTTTAGCGGTTTTAAAAACCCCTCACGTTGGCACCGGAGCTCTCACCCAACTTTAATCTTTTCCCTACGGTGGTGTGCACCGCATCCCAAAGAGCTCGGTAATTTTGATCGAGAATGGGTATGTGTAGGGTTATAACACGACTACGCAATGCCGGCGATTAGGCACGCCGTATTGGAGGGCTCCGGATTAATTTTCACCACATAGGTATCTTTTCCGTGCACTGGAATCTCGTACACACGGCGTTTTCGCTTTTCGCCTCCATTAGAAAAGTGGCCGCCTGCAGTCAGCAATCTAACCCACGTCCTCGTGCTCAACAGCGCAACGCCTTAGCCACTGAGCCACCGCGGCGGGTGATGACTCATGGGGACCTGGAGACACGGACCCGGTTTCATGGCTCTTTTACTCTCTATGCGAAGAGCGAGAAGGAGTGTGTTCGAAAGAGACAGCTGATAATATCCAGAAACACTTTCGCAAGGGAAAAAAAAGATGAGGAAATTTAAGCGCACCTAAACCGAAGCATGCCAGCAGGAAAACAAGAATCGTGTGCCTCTCTTCCACAGGCTGTATCCCACACATTTCGTCACTACTGATATTTTAGCTCCACTCTCTTCGTAAGAACAAAATAAAAAAAGTGAAAAAGAAAGTGCCGTACGTGAATTACATGTTCGGGCCATAACGCGGTAAAATTAAGCACACGCCAACACACCTCGCCGGCTGTGTGGCAGCTCCGATGGCATCTCAATTTCTTCACCTTCGTCATCTCGCGTATCACACGACTCATTGGTTGCGGATCTACTTCGAAGCGCTGACGTCACGGAGACGTCACTCATTGTGAGGATTACAAAAGCGTAGATTTTAGCGCGGCACCTCCATCTTAGGCACTCGCCTACGAGGTTGGACGCATACTTCGCCCGGTTCCTGTGGTGACCATCCTCAACCCTCGGGAAGATTTACAGCGTTTTTCAAAAACCGATCCAGTATCTTAGTGCTCATCAATAGACACTTGCAAGTTACCTTTAAACGCCATAGGTAGTAACCGGATTTTACATCTTATTATTGCTCACATGCTTACATGAGACGTGCGAGATAGAGGGGAGCCATTAAGAGCACCATAAAATCACTGAGCCCATTCAGTGCAACAATTTTTCAGGTTATAAAACGGCGGTTCGTGTTCCACTTCCGTTGTCATCGGAGAAGGGACGGCGCGATGTCGTCTATGAGAGCAAGGAAGACGTGTTGGCCGGTTCTCGCCGTGCTTACGTTAGTTCCACACCTTGTATTCTCCGCAAGACTGGTTAATCGGCTACTCGGTGGCAGTCGGGACGTGGAGGAAGACGCCAAACTGAGTCCGGTAAGTCGTCCTCAAACCTGGTGCCATGCATGACCAATCCCCTCTGTGAACGTTTCTGTTAAACATGCTAACGAACACCGTTTGGTGCGTTGTTGGAAAGAAAGTGTTTTCGGAATTTCTTAATGAGTTTTTCTTGCATGTCCAGAGATGAAAATCATGTTTTCAAGCGTAGTACCGCGTGTTTTTTTTATTACGTGATACCTCAGCGTTGAAATACCTTGAAAAATTTACCGTCCAAACTAGAAAAGTGTTCCCTACTGAGTTCGCGAGGGAATGGTTCTTTGGTATTTATGTTTCATCGACATATTTTGTCATGTCAGCGGTTTTACAGCTGCATCCTTGTGTAATCAGTGGTTGTATGGTTCTTTGTTATTAGGTGATAGTAAGCTCATTTATAGGTTTCCCCGTGGCTCCTAGCCGTTCGATATCAGCCGTGCCCATCAAGCGTTCACGGAAATACGTCTCCGCTGCCGCCTGGAAGCTACGACTCAGCAGCGAGATTCGAGGGCTGGCCTGATTCTGCAATATGGCGCAGGGGCACCTGAAATGTGTAAAGGAGGAAAATGATACTACGGCGGAGAAGGAAGAAAGGACACGCAGTTGCAGCAGGCGCCGCGCCTGCGCAATGAATTTAGTCCACCACCAAGTCAGTGATAGCATAATCCAACGACACGTTCGCCAGCCGTGCCCGCAACTGACGCCATCGCACCAAAGCGTCTTTCCACAGGAAGACGCTTTGAAGATCCGTCAGAAAAATGGCTGCCGCGGCCGGGAATGGAACCCGCGTCTTCGGGCTCAGTAGCGCAGTGGCTTAGCCACTGAGCCACCCCGGCGCGTTTCCCACCAAACTGATGCCGGCACCAACAGTGGGTCACCCATGCAAAAGAGGGGCAAAAGATTGACGCCAGTGTGTAAGAAATCAACGAAGGCATTGATTACGAGAAGAAACGAAGTAAAATTAAACCCAGTCATCATCATCATTACCAGCCTGTTTCCGCCCACTGCATAACTAGGCCTCTGCCACGCATCTCCAGCCACGTTTATAGAGTGTGAGCTAAGCCCTCCCTTTCCTCCCAGATTTCGTTCACTTTCCCCTCTCCATTTCCCCTCTCTGGCCCGGCAGTAAACCGTAAAGGCTATAGGGGTCAGCCAAGGCCTCGATGGAGGGATAAGCTACGCAAACCACGTATATATAGGCACTCATCACGTGAATTTCCAAACTACGTTTCAATATTCCCGTGGTTGTGTCTCCTCTGCAAGCCCGATTTGACAAATGACGCAGGGCTCCACGCGGCAAAGTTCAGAATCATCCTAAAATAGGTAAGGATGTCCTCGCAGCTAACAGTCGCGTATGAAGCTCGGCGTGGCTGCAGAGTCAATCGGAGAGCCGAACTCACAATCACCAAAAAGGAGAAAACATTTACCCATTTGCCCACATCACAAAACGCTTAACATAGAGAAGAGCAGGAAAGAAAGCAGAAGAAACGGTAAGACTCATACAGCCACTGATCATAAGCCGCATATTACAGAGCTATGCTCTACCACATATTTGCCCCCCACCGAAGAAAATCAAAGAAACACCATCATCAGGGCAGCATATACGACAGTCTTCAACTTCGAAATTCTGACCGTGAGATGAACTGAGAATAGGTGGACCCCGAGGGGAACAAGATGATCAACCAGATACGGATCTAGCAGAAGAAGAAGCCCATTAACTCAATGAAGGCATGAAATAACAACATTAAGAGACAAAGAATGGACTTGGGCAGCGCAGGACAAGAGAGTGGAAGGTCAATGGGAGAGCGCTTCGACTTGCAGTCCACATAACTAGGATGTTGTTGATGATTATAAAGATGATAAATAGGCCCTAAAATGTTGTCTTCACAACGATTTTTCAAGACATCAGAGAAGCCACTCTCCTAGCAACAGGATGTAACAGGAAAACTAGATTTAAAAACAAAATCGGGAGGGGCTACCCTTCTAAAAAGAAACGACTGCGCGCCATGACAGACATGCCACCGATTTAGCGACTCGTCATAATAACTCTCCTCTATCAAAAACAGAAGTCGAAGCCTACGCACGAACAGCCGATATAGTAGGATCAAGTTCATTTGAGGAAAGTTCTAAAATAATAAAACCACTCCGGCATTGACAAAAATACTACGAAGGCAGCAATTGCCGCAGTTGACGACTTAGTCCTTGTGCATACATGGCCCTTCCACATACAGCAGCAAAGAATCGGAAGTTGGAGACATCTTCTTGGCTATCCGACAGGCAGAAGTATCGAATAGAAGTTTAAATATCACTACAGACTCTCAAAGGGCATTGGAGGGCTTTCTGCATGCAGAATACACCTAACCGCTTCGGTAAGATACTCCCTTTCACAATTCAGAAAGTTAACGTCTCCTGGACCCCCGGACACAAGGGGCTGGAAGAGAAGGATGCACCGACCAAGAGGCACGTGAACCCACATATCGTACTCCTCGCGACCTTGACTACCGCACTCCCCTCCAAGAAAAACGCCAAGAGCGTCACCCCATGCTGTACCTAGGAACACAATTTTTCCCTTGCTTCAAGGGGGTACCAATGCCAAAAAATCGCAAGCTGTGTAGAGGGTAAACCAACACAAGTATCTACCATTCAACGTGGGCGATGATGTTAGGTGGGTACATCGCGCATTACCTTAAACTGCTAAAATCGGTTAAACATTCACCCTCTTCCAATGAAACCTTGCCATGTGCAAGGGTATGCGCAAGGAAGAACAAAGAAAACATTAGAAAATTCATTTTTTATTGAGAAAAGGAAGACAGCTTTTACCAGCTCGTTACCTCAAAATCAGCGGGAACTGATAAGGGGGCAAGGGGAGGAGCTGCTGCATACGGCGCCCTAGACTTCAGTTTCCACCCTTGAGCTGCCTACCATCGCTTCACCCCCTTTTCCTAACCTCCAATTCCTTCTTCTGTTGCAGAGATCTTCCCTGTCTCTCTCTCTCTCTCCGCAAAAGGCGAGAATGTTCAGTCCGGCGTACGCATCAGACCATAAACACTTTGAGACACTGAAATTGACACAGTCTCATTCAAACTGTCCAACACCCCGCAACCGCAAGCTTTGACGCTCACATCTCAAGCCACAGAAGCGCAGAGGGCCTTTATCTGCCGGGCCATGTGGATTCAAAACCGTCCGTGCTAATCTTTCTCTCTTCACTCATCTTCAGTGCCCGTGAAGCATAGATTGGAAATACAGACACTGCGTTGGAAAACTGTTCCCTTGGAGTCAAAGACACGTTATCACGTCTTACATCTTAACATCCAAATGCAGATGTCACCTGAACTTCTTTAATTATGGATACTGCAATCCCCCATTAGGATTTGGCAGGAGGGTACAAATGAGAAATTCACAAAAAGGCAAGCTACGAAAACATAGGTACAAAAAAAGAAATAAAGGGTTATACGCAGTACAACCTTTTCATGGAGAACATTCTCTATGCCAGCTTTTCACGCTATCACAAATGAAGGAATGTAATAAGCAACTTCATTTCCCCTCAACATTAATTGATTGCTTTAAAGCCGACTACGTAGGCGAAGTGCTCGCACGCTTATGCTTCTCTTTACGGTAGACTAAGGCATACCTTCATGTATGGCGCCAGTCTTTGTGCACTCCTGCACGGCAATAAGGTCTCAAGTGTATTTAGTTTGATCTGTTGCTTTAGAGTCAGTATCTTTTTCTTGAATTCATGGGTCCAATCGTTTGAATGAACACTAGTCCTTGTTTTTTCTTTTTCTTAGAACCCCTTCAACTAGCATTTGCGAACCAAATGTACCAAAACCTATTTGGATGACCAAAGGTAATTGAAAAACTTAATCAGGGAATTGAGATTCACAATTGCGATTCACAATTGCCTTCCCCAAAGAAAATACAAGGAAAGCGCAACTCTTTTTGTCAAGCGGCAAACCTAAACATACTTGTTACCAAGATTAGATGATCCTACAAGACATATCAGATACATTTGTAACCTCTAATTGATGACTTAGACAAATATGTAAGGCTAATACAAGTAGTTCAGCACGCTGAATGGGGTGGGTTTCACAAATGCCTTCACGACAAATAACGCTTATGCGTTCGCAGGAAGCTGCTGCGCCAGTAATAGCAATAAATACTATAATCATCATCATCGTCATCATCGGGCCTATTTACTCCCACTGCAGGTCAAAGGCTTCTCCCATAGCTCTCCAATTATCCCGGTCCCGTGCTAACTGCGACCAGTTTATTCCCGCCAACTTTTTGATCTCATCTGCCCATCTAACTTTCGGCCGCCCCTGCCAAGCTTTCGTGAAAATATTTCTCGGGACAGTAATTACCACACTACAACGGTCAGCAATAAGGGACTGGTAATCGCAATATAGTTGCTTGTTTTATTTTAAAATAAATCACTCAAGTTTCTTCCGGCTATCAAGCGTGTCGTAGACGGAGCGTTATAAACGAAACATCTTCAGAGTCGGCTTCCTAATCACAGAAAGAAGCGTTGCGCAGGAGGCATTTTTTTGCACCAATACAAGAAGTTTATATCAAGGCGGGATGGCCCAAGAACCTTTTTATTGCAAGAGTTTATTGCCCAAGAACCTCCTGGTTGCAAGAGTTGCAAATGATCTTTTACCTTATCAGTCGTCGGATTCAAAGACCATGAAAAGAGGTATTGCTGCAATGTGCCTTGAGTCTTCTCTTGTAAAGTCGTGATGGCACAAAATGGAGGAAAAACCAAGTGTCCGGTTGGCCGATGCAGGCTCCCATGTACGATCCTGGCGACGGTGAGTGAAACACTCCTCCAAAAGACAAAAGGAAAAACGCACAAAAGTGTTTCAAAATTAAGGTGCGAAGCTAGTAGTGGTACCATACATGCACAGTGTAGCCCACCATTTGAAAAAAAAGTGGCTAATAGGTACAGAGTACCTATAGTGCTCTCTGTTCCTGTGAAGCTGGGACAGCTTTGTTCTCCCACTGCAAAGAAGAAAACCAGATGGAGCGGTTGTGCCAAAAAAAATTACACCTTCTCCCCGAAGGGAACTATGTGGTGATGCAAAGCATCTCGGAGCCTTGCACCACTGGCGTAAGATGTGCCATTTTATTTATTAATAGCATTCTTGTAGGCACCGAACGTTGTGCTCACGAAGCTTTAAAGCCACCAGATGAGTGTTCTTATTGCGTCCACATATAATTATCTTAAACCATAAGTGTTGCGGCCGCTGCCGCTATCGAACCCGCTACCTCTGGCTAAGCACAACGAGTTAGCCACAGAGCGACCGAGGACGATAAAAGCTCTCTTCGGGCCTTCTGCGCCACTTGCAATAAACGTAATACGGACAGCGCGAGAGAGAGAGGGAGGGAGGAAGGGAGAGAGGGAGGGAGGGTAAAACTTTATTAAGGGCAAAGAAGGTTAGCCCCAGGAAAGGCGGACATTGCTACTCCACATGGGGTGATTGTATTCAGGCAAAAAAGAACACAAAACTGGAAAAGTACGTATGAACAATGTATAACAGGGCAAACAAAATGCCACAAATAAGGAGCGGAGATAAAAACTGATATATCTAGAGAAAATCAGGACCTCATGGTTATACAACCTCGGCCAATCTTGAGCCAGTTAAAAACGCCAACAGAGCCTTCGCCCCCAGCACTGCGTCAGCATGAACTACGGCATGAACCAAGAAGGTGACAACGTGCATTCGTTGCATTCGGCGGAAGTGTTCTTTTTGCTATTTCACGTTCTGTAAAAAAATGACGGAAGCTCACACTAACGCGTAAGACTTGAGATGTAGCAAAGCCGTACGCAACCCTCGCGACCATCACGACGGTTTTAAGTCTAAGATTGCTGCCGATTTGCTTCTTGTTCGCTCCCGCAACGACCTTTACTCCATAATCATTGCTGTATACGTGTGAGCGTCTTTCATTTTATGGAAGTGTTAATCATTGGCCATTTCCTTGGAGGGGCGTACTCTATGATATGTCTTTCTCGTTCTGACCCAGTGTTACCACGATTACGGCGAAGGCCGGAGATTTTTTCGGTCAATCTTGGCCAATCACCCTGAGTAGTTATTCTTGGCTTGACAAACGTGCGCCGGGGAGGCTGGGCGGTCGCCGCGAGGAACGCACGCAGAGCGCTTGGCATTTTCTCGGTTTTTTTTTTTGTCGCCGCGAGGCACGCGGTCAATGGCGCTCGGCATTTCCTTGATATTATTGACTGCGGGCACGCGCAATGACGACGTGCTTAACAGCTTCGCTGTTAAAATATCGCGGACGGTAGTAAAAGACATGTTTTTTTTGCTACAGCCTGGACAAGATATCTCTTGTCGGACTGGTTTACATCCCTGCAGGCGTTTGTTGCCCTCACTCAAGGTGTTGCATAAATGTGGGAGCAAAACCACCTTCGCTCTCAGCCGATCATTTAGAGCATTACGAAGAAAATTTCTTGGTGAGAGAGGAATATACAAATGACTTGCCCCGTCTTCCATGTGCGCAGGCTGGTCTGATGTCAAAGAGGGGATACGAAGTTCAGGTTCATCACGTGACAACCGAAGACGACTATATCCTAGAAATCGACAGGATGCCCTTCGGAGTGCACAATGGCACGCGAACAGTGAGGCCTCCGGTGTTGCTGGTGCATGGAGTCGTCTCGTCGGCCGCCGATTTCGTCATCAACAAACCGGACCAGAGCGTAGGTATGGAACAAACAGAGCCTCCAGCATTGAGACAGGACATGTTTTCATTTTTGTCTTTTTATGGTATTATCAATATTCAATGGAGTTGACCCGTGGAATTTGGTTATAAAAGCTGGAATAATAATGGTGCTTAGCACTATTCAGCAGTGTGAGTTTTCGCCCAGGGTGTGCTACGCTCTTAATTGTCTTTTTTCTTTTTTTTTGTGACACTTTAACAACTTGTCGAAGCTTATTTGGTAGTAATACGCGAGCCTTTTTCGATATGCTCTGCTATACTGCACGTCATTTATTGAATGAGAACACCCTCCAGCGCTAAAGAAGCTGTATATATTCTGCATTTCACGAGGCTGTGCATCCATTTCTACATTTTACAAAGTGATTTGTTCAATCTTTTTGCAAGCACTCCATCAATGCATTTAAACAAGGCTTACATCTAGTTCTTCAAAATTCTATTCTTTTCTACGCCTTCGCACAAGTAAAAAAAATGAAAGAATAAATCAATGAATGCTCACAGGCAATACTTCTGATTTCGTGCATTTTGTCTTACTGCGACTGCACTCGTCCGGATAATTTGCAAGCTAGAAGCGCACAGTCCCTTCAAGCACTTTTCCTACTGACGGTTTGCTTAGAGCGTAAGAAGGGCTAAAATTCTGGGGGGCGCAAGTGGAGGGGCGAGGGTTGCCAGGGTCCAGGCCACCCATAAACCGGGGGTTCTAGGCCGTCATGATCCTAGTGGCGAAGTTGAGAAATACAACGATCGGGACATCATTTATGTGGCAGTGTTTCTGAAGCCGTACTTGGTTTGCATAGCTAGGTACTGCGTCAGCTGTCCCTAAGGCTCATCTGATCAATGAAGGACCAGTTCAACAAAAATGTATCCGTTATTCTTGGGTTAGAAAGTTTGCGTTACGAATTTGCGAGATTAAATATACATAACAAATATTAAATAGGGAATAAATATTAATTATTACAGCGAGAATAAATATTAAATAGGGATTTGCGAGAATAAATATACATAACTCCCCCCTTAGATTTCAGTATCCTCGTTAAACGAGGCCAGTATGACAAGTGTAGTACCAATCGCGTGAATGCAAAATCGAGGAAAGAAACTAGAGAGCTCGGAAACATCACACAACTCTATTCCACACACCCATTCAAGATTATGCCTTAAGAAAGATATACTTCGAGAATTCCTAAAGGGTCCTGGCAGATAATAGGAGTGCCACATTTTGCAGGTATTTAGTTCATTACCTGTGTTCCAAATTAAAACCATGCTAAAGAGGTGTAAAAGTTATCTCCTTCACTCTGTTTGGACACAAAAGTTCGAAACATACTTTAGCGCACGGTATCTGTCGAAAGTCAATGCGGTCGCTAAACCATGCTGTATGATCTACAAGACCCTCGCTTCACCCCCTCCTAAAAAATAATAATATTAAGGACATGTTTTCTAGCGCAAGTGAACTAAGAGAAGAATAAGGCCGGGACAAAAGCTAGATAAGCCTTTGTCTAGAAATGAGCCAAAGTAATATGGCACACTGCAACAAGCACTCTAGCCTTATTCGTCTTACGGTAGAGCGATGAAGCGCGAAAATCGCCCTTGTTTTGCTCTCCCGCTATGCTGCCACGTGCTTAACGATATATGCTTGTTCTGTTCCCAAACAACGTTTACGATGGTCGTCCGCAACCTATAGGAGTGCGGCAATGGTGCGTACATTTTCACAGAGGAAAAGTACGGCTGCCGCCTTGCAATGAATTTTGAAAGGCGCAGTCAGCGGGATTACGCGATCAAACAATTCCGAACCCTATCTTTGTTTTAACCCGTGTCGTAACTTAGGTCCCGATGTTCACTCTCACTGTGCGGTCGTGCAATCTTGTCGATTCCGCCAGCGTATAACGTCATATGCATTGCTGAGCACTGTATCCTGATGACTTGGTTTGTGAAACTATGTTGTTCTAGAATAAAAAGCCAAGGCGGATAAGGAATTATATTCCTTCATGAGAAGTGAATGCGTGTTTTTTTTAATTAGATTCAAATTGACCTAAATTTAATATAAAATATATCTGTAACATGTGCCTAAATCGATACCTGTCGCTATCGTATTTCATGGTGGCATCGACGGAAGTCTGCCCCCTGCATGTCGTATCTGCGTGTCGGAATTAACAGGTCGACAGTCAGTTGAGGGGCTGTAACTGTTCACATTTTGGAGAGGGATCAGGAGGGGGCAAGTGAAGTGGAGCCGTGATAAAGAAATATGCCTCCAAGCTCCCCCAGTGTGCTCATGCGTGGTTCTTTCAGAATACTCTGCATGGTCGTAACTGAAGAACAGAGTAACTGTCCATGCAATTCAATTAGTTAACGTGATTTCAAAGTTATTGTTGCCATCAGAAGTGCATAGCCCCAATGGTCATTTTTCAAGCAGCACTGCACGTTTTACATGCGTTCTGGAGCGGGGAGCCGGCTGCTTTCGGTTATTTGGATATGTAGTATCACAGGAGCGCAGTGCACTATAAAGTAGTGCGGTATGCAGTACGCATAACGCGATGTGTACTGCCTTATGGAGTTCTAAAAGAGAAAGAAGAATATCGGGGCTACACCCCGCGCTGCACACGCAGAAATACTCAAGCGATTCGATAATCAGCTGACTGGTTAGCATTCATACCGAGTTTGAGGCAGTAGTTTAGTTTAGAAATGGCGAAAAAGTAGGGTCCACTTTTAAAATTGCTGTTTGTCAGAACTAGCTTTCTTCTGTCCGCATTTGTGATGACTGTAGAACACAACCGAATTTGTATTCACCAATTGACGGGACTACTCCATTTGTAGCACACAGTGCGGAAAACGTAGCGTTTCCCTACTGGCGAGATGTCCGCATGTGGTCCCTATATTTCGTTTTCCCGTCCTGTAAATCAATCCTTGAAGTATCTATGCCGTACGAAAACTTCATTTCGTGAGGTAGCGGTTACGCAGGAGGTCCTGTCGAATAGGGTCATCAACCCGTGCGTAGTAGGCTCTCAAAAGATGTGAAGCTGCGCCAAAACAACCGTCGCTGAAGCAGACGACAAAGCCGACGAAGGGGGCCCGCCGGGTGAGCAGTCACCGGCGCGCAGAGAACGTTGAGTGACAGCACCAATTCGTCGCGCCATGTACACTGTGCTCCGCGAGTGAGGGACATTAACGGCCCGTTGGAGAGAGCATATTCGGCGCTCCTCTTTATTCTCCTCAGTCCTGAGACAACAATTCTTGAACATTTTCTTTGAAACGTCTTTATTGGACACAAAATAGAGCAAAAGACACATGAAAAAATTCTTTCTGTTGCAAAAAAATCAGAAAGAAGGTAGTTAGTCTGTTGGTACCAAAGTGGGTACTGGAACTTAAGGAGTATGCAACTCCTAAAAAACAGTTGCTACTTTAAAGGCACAGAAACACGCCTCACTTCCGGCACATCACTGGCGACTTCCGCTTGCACTGAGGGTTTCGACACTACATCTGAAACCTGATTTTAGCATGCTCACAAAAGTGTCCAGCCAGGTCGAAGCGGACCTCGTCCGGTGTTAGAGGAAACACCTTGGGTCTCTTTGGTGTGGTGGATTCTTCATTGCTTTTTGCGTTCAATGTCGGCCTCCTCGAACTGGGTATGTCTGCTTTGATGAGCTTGTTAGCTATGTTTGTTTTGAAGCTCAGCAAATTGAGCCTATCCTTCTCAGGAGCCATGAGCACTTTGCAGTCTCTTAGGTACTGCACACAACTGTTGCAGGTGGCGATCTCCAAAAAATGAGTGAAAAAGTGCACCGTCCACTTTTTACTACGCACCGAGATCCTGCAGTTAGCCACATAGCTGTTCATCAGGTCCACACCCCCGATGTGTTCATCGTATCGCGCTACATTGTCCCGCTGAGTGGCCTAGATTCTCTTCGATCTACCGCACCTTCGATCTACCGCCCTTTTTTCATGAGCACAGTACAGATCCTGCTGAGCAGCACATTCAACCCAAAATCATTCTGGAAGTACATCGAAAGTACTTGTAAGTCGATTTTGATTCCTGCGCGCTGGTATCAGTTCCGACTTCACTGCTGAGGTTTACGACGGTGAACCTGAACAAAACAAAAAGGTTTTCTATAAAAAATTCTACAAGTTAGTATAGTGTGAAAGAGCACATCTATTGTAAAATTTTCATGCACGCGGCAAAACAGTAGAGATAAAAAACTTCGTACGTTTCAGTTTTCTACAGGCAGCACGGGGTTTTGCTCTGGTTCATTTAGTTATCAAGGTGGTCAGATTTGCTGCATTCCACAGTCGGATTCGCCTGAATATTGTGCGAAGTTGTCGATCCATTCTGGTACATCGCAGCCGGACAAATCACTCATCACTCTGCTCCAAAATAGGCTGACTTTCTTCATCGATGAGATACTTTCTGCAATCCCCAAGTACCCAATTGTGTATCAGGAAATGCAAGAACACCTTGTATCTATGATTCTTTCAAAACTCGCACGAAACATGTCACAGCAATGGCTTTAGTGTCTCAGCTTTGTGATCGCAGCCACCAAGTTTTGAAAAAGTGCAGTGGAGCGAAGTACTAAAGCTATACTTACCACGAGTGCGAAAGCGTGCGTGCGGGCTCGAGGGAGACATCTTTGGCTCTGTATGAAGCAGCCGCGATAAGACATATGGCGCCATCTCTTGCGGAGAGCAGAAAACGCAAAGTACCCAAATGGGTAATATGGGTCTCAAAGCTAGTTTTGCATTTTAGAAAGCCTTTTAAAATTAGAAACAGAGGTACCTATTTGGGTATCCCTGGAATGAGAAAGTTGTACTCCGTGTCACCAGTTATCCCCGCGATACCGTGTCGGTTACTTCAAAATAACTAGTGGCGAACATACGACCCCCTAGAAACCTACGAGCTTATGGGTCACCGCGTGTAATAGCTAGGTGTGCTACTTTGCGCACCGTAGAAACCTGAGGGGGTGGATAAGTAGAGGGAAGGAAACTGGGGAGGGAGGAAATTTTTAGTGGAGGGCTAGAGGGATGTTGAGAAGAAAGTGGGGATAAAGGCGAACGGTACAAGTGGACGTTACTTCCACAAAACGTTGGGCCAGTTGGTTCATGATCGTGAGACAAAGCTTACCGGTGATACGGCCAGGACGGTGTATGGACTGGGCGGAACGGTGGAGTGCTGCCTTCGCAAGAAGTCGTGTTTCCCGCTGGCTTCCGCCAAAGCCAGCAAGGAAAGAAAATCATTCGTGGAAAAACCCGTGCCTGCAAAGCGGTGACCTCCCTGCCACACCTGCCGCAGCCGCACTCGGCGGCGATGCCAGTCCTGTTGGCTGCGACGTGTTCGATACCACGTGCGTCAGAAGCAAAACACATGATAACCGACGTAGCGCGTGCACGGGGAGAGCACGCTTGGTTGCAGTTTCAATCGGCCTTCAGCTTCTTTGGAAACAGTGTGGCAACAGCATGGATAGTGATACTGGAACAAGTGGCTGCAGTGTCCGATGTAGAGGCTATGGCTCTAATGTCGATATCGGCAGAATACTTGTCTACTAACCTACCAACGGCTTTCGCGTTGTCATGTCATCAGTATGACCTCGATCCTGTGCAACGTTTTTGAATACGGTGAAATTCTTAGCTGTTTAATGAAACCTGAAAAATAGACCATGGCCGTCGTCGCCTGCCGCCACGTTCACCGTGTCAAGGGCGCACGCACTTAGGTAATTTCTTGTTCCATTCTGCTCGGGTGCTCGGTTAGCGCTGTAGTAATTAAGAGCCCTTGGCCCGCTACTCTGGCGACCCGTGCGCAAATCCCGCACGAATCAAATTTATTTTCTCTTTAGAGCGGCGGTAGTTTTCGTAACAATTCGCGCTGACGTAGATGACGGCGACTACGGTCTTATTGTCGCGTTTGATGATTACACCTAAGGCGTTCATTTAACACGAAAGTGTTTTATGCCGGGGTACAGAAACACCACCGACGACATATCCGTCACGGAAGTGACATCACCAGAAAAAGTTCCATTCACGCGGCGGCGTGAGGATTCAAGCCTACGATGAGTCTGGGCTCAACTGGGAGATGTGAAACGCTTAGCCAACGGAGCCATGAAGTTTTTTTTTTAGTCAAGCCCACATAGGTGTACGAACGTGCCTTATGTCCTTCCCTCTAACGTTTTCATTTAGATGGTGCTGCCGTCTAGGAGAGGTGAAGCGAAGTAGTGCGTCAGGACGCTAATGAGCGCCGATAATTGGCGCCTCTATAGGGCAGCGTATAGCAGCTGGAGCTGCTATACGCTGCTGTGTTTATCTGTCCGCCCCCGTCCGTGGAACGCCACTCAGCTTGTGAAACGCCGCCGCCGCCGTGTTGCCCAAGCTGAGCTCGTCGCAACGCAAGCGTCTGACGTACGCTGGACGTCGCTCGCCAAGCACACCCACAATTCTGCTGCCGACCCGCAAATCATGCTCCTTTCGCTGTAGCGGACCGTGACTTCACCAAACGATTCGCTGACAACCCGTTCGGTTTCGTTCGGACGGTTTGTGAGTGCCTGAGGTATCAGTAGGATTTACACAATGTTCCGGAGCGGGTAATCCAGTGTATAATGTTGATGCGTCTAGCTCTGCATACCAGCGAAGTATAAATAGGTATGTGAAAGTTCATGTCGATGCACAATAAACATTCAAATGCTCCTGTGAAGGCACATTTCACTTTCGTGTTTTACCGAGTGCTATGAAAGAAGGATCAACACATTTCTAAAGGAGGAAAGTATAACAAACAAGGTATGCCAGAAAAGAAGTTTTATATTCGGTGCACTTTCGCTTTAAAACCCTGTGAGCTGAGATATGTGCTCGAGTGATCGTTTTTTGAATGGCAAAGTACATAAAAACACGTGTGACACTGTGTGAATAAATCGGCACAAGCTCGTCGCGGGTCCGATGACATTAGTGCAGTTAGATAATGTAACACATTATTTAAAACAATATTTGTGTGATTGTAACAATTCCCAAAGGATAGTAATGCAACATTCCTAAAACATGCCTGAGATGACATTAGATTGCATACACGCCCAAGCAATATCACTATATATTGAATGACATTCTAAAAAACATGCATGCCAGGATGGTTATAATGCAAAGCAGACGTGAACTTTAACTGCACTTTCTGCAAAGCGAACAAATACGTAGTCGCTAGTTTCACTGTTAAGTAATCTATGTTTTATATGCAGCAAATACGTATGCTTTGCAAGCTGCATTTCTCCTTGGCCCATGTTTGTACTGAGCATAACTATATCTACCTAAGTGCATTACTATAACCACTTTATATCACGAATATTAACAATTTACGGTTTAGTGCGACAAAGGAGTGGAAATATATAATTGTCCGCCATTTCTTTTGTACTAAGGCTTGAAAACTTTCTTGTAAACCTTATGTCCTAAAACTAAAATGTGAATGGTACTTTTATACCAATAATAGTATCTAAACAATTCCATGTATGTTTTGTGTTTCTGGTCTTTGGCTGGCGTCTGCGTGCGGAGGCTGTCTGAAAGTTTGCCTTTATCGGTTTTGTTTTGTTTTTCGCGCTTTAAGTATCAACTGTGCCCTTTATTGATTTTATATTTTGTGATGTTCGTTATCTTGTTTCTTCTAAACAGGGGCATGGGAGCGAAGGGAGATGGCATTGTACCAATGAAAAATTAATGCATAGTGCACACACCCTCAGTTCGTGAGCCCTGGTTGAAATCATGTTTCAGATTTATCCGTAATACAAATCATTAAAAATTTTGTGAAATTCGTGGTTTCAGTACCTAAGTACGCTGCTGTATGGTACACGTTCAGCCTCAATACTAACTTCGCAAACCATTTCATGCGATTTCAACCACCCTTATGTTCAATTTCAGTTATATCCTGCCCAATCAATGCAACTCGCACTGCGTTAGCGCTTTTTATGGCTGAGAATTTACTTTCAGCATGCCGTCAGTTAGAACACCGTCATGATATTAGGTTAGTTAGAACACCGTCATGACGTTAAGGTTCGGGATAGTTAGAACACCGCCATGACGTTAGAACACCGTTAGAACACCGTCATGACGTTAAGGTGTGGGAGACGCAACTACCTGTAGCAGGGACGCGGGAATGAGAGACAGCAACATGGGCTGCAGTAAGAACAGGTATGATTAACATTTATGCAGGACAATGCGCAAGGACGGAATGTGGGAGAAGGCGAGAACCAATGAACAATATAGCTAGAGAGAAGTGGTTGCCGATCAAAGCGTGACGTAAAGTTGCAACCGAGGTTGATACTGTCCGGCGGAAAGCAGAAAAAAAGTGTCTCGCGACTTCTCGTAGCCGGTAGCTGTTGTATTCAGGGGTTCAGGAGATGAGCAGAGCAGGCTTTCCCCAGGTGGCGGTGCTGATCAGGCCAGCTTGTGGCAGGAGCGATGAGCAGCGGAGCAATGACCAGTAGAGGTCGCTAGCGGTTGAGGTATCGTCACGGCCAGCATTACCGGTGGCTATGTAGTTAACCGGCGTCTTACGACGACCGCAGGTTTCCTGGCTGTCCTGAAAACTCGAGAATGTTGGATTGCCACTTTTTGCGATCGCTGGAAAACACCACGCGCGGCAATGCAAGGTCCCTAGCGATGTCGACTCTCTTCCGTGCTGGCTACTTGTCTACTGCATTTCGTACGCCAAGAATTTCCTGAAGGGAAAGTGCCTCCCGTTTTCGTGACGCCATCAAGGCCCGAAAGAGTTCGCGGTTCAAGGGTGTTCTTAAAGCTTGAAGCGCACTATGACGACGAGAGCGCGTGCTATCCTTGCAGTGGTGCTTTATAGCAAATACAAACTTCCAGCTATCCGATGTGAAATTGCCGTTGTAAGCCCAGTGATGATTGTGATAGCATAGAGTAACATAGAGCCATCTAGTGGTGACGAATAGCACCCGCGTGCGGTCTCATGCAGCCACTTCCGTAGTCAAGCCTGGCCACGGCTCGTCAAACATCAAGATGGCGGTCCGCGCATGTTACCCGGCCGGCTGCGTAGTGTCGGATTGTGACGAGTGATCAGGGAACGTACTCTGAGCCACGACGTGACAGTGAGGAGTTTAATACATGGGTCTCTATGCGAACTGCGCCGGTACTAGACAAAAACAGCGTAGCATTCGGGAAAACGTAGCACTCAGGAACGTAAGAGTGGGGCTCTACTGTATATTTACAGGGCAATCGAAAGTTAGTCGAGAGTTTTTTTTTTTTAATTAGGCGCTTAGGTTTACAGGAAGACCGCCTCGACAGTGAGTTTATGTGCCTCAGGGGACACAGAATTACGTAGCGGTTATTGATGTCGGTGACTTAAATAACTAACATTGATTAATTAGCTTTTTGTTGGCTGCAGTAAGCACGCATGTTTGTATTGAAAAGTTAGACGCAATCGTGTTTCTACGCAGCTTCATTTAGCAGAAGTCTTATAGCACATCCGTACTCCGAGATATCGAACTGCGAAGTTTAATTGCCGCTCGCATGATTACGCATACACGGCAGTGAATACCGACGTAAGGCTCCTCCCTTTTGTAATTTTCGGAATATTCGCCCAAGGGAATTTGAAGGACATGCTTCTGAATTCTCGGAGATATGTGCATTGAAATTTACGAATTTAGGCATGAGGTAATGCAGGGTCTTAAAGCCCTAGTTTTTTCTAATACGGGGTAACCTGTAGTTGATTTTTCTGAATTGAAAACTATCATTCATTGAGAGATGTGTTTGCTGAAATTCATTGCGATTTGTGTGCATTTTCTTGTATACATATGATGCAAGGTAGTAAATGTGTAGCTGCTGTATATTCAGTATCTCATGTGCTTCTCTAAACTGTCTGGTACCGTGTCGCAATACCTAGATTTTCCAGAGCCCGAATAGCTTTTTTTATTCATTACGGTTAGTTTTAAAATATTTGAATTATTTGTTGAGCCCCAGATTAAAAGTCAGTAATTTCATTTTGATTGAAACATTGCGTACTACACGGTTAACCTGAAACTCTTGGAAATTTTATCGCGGAGTTTGCATAGCACCCCGGTAACATTAGATAGCTTCAGTAATAGTGGCTTAGTATGTTCGTTCCACGCAAGAAATTTATCAAAATACACGCCAATTAGTTTTATACTGTTCGCAGATTCAATACCCTAATTGAAAAAACAGACTTCAAGAATATTTTCTAAAGGAGGGTTTCTAGCTCGGAAAATTACGTAACTTGTTTTTATTTAGTTCCAGAACTTTTGTCTGTAGCCAAGCGGAGATTTCTTTAAGCCAATCGTTGGCTACGATTTCAAAATCTCTCATGTCATCGCTAGTAAATAACACGTTAGTGTCATCTGCATACAATATAGTATCATATCTTGCGTATGCGGTATGTTGCAGAGGTCATTTACATATAGAAAAAAAGAACAGGCTCTAAAACAGAACCTTGCGGGCCACCGTGTCTAATCATTGGATATTGTGATGCATATTCACCGAGCATAACAGTGTTTAGGACTACTAAGATGACTTTCAATGAGCCTCTGCGCGTTTTCTCCTATGCCATAAATGCATAGCTTTTTCATTTTCAATTTTGTGCGGTGATTTACTGATTCGAGTGCTTGTTTATTTCAAGAAATATAGCAGTTGTGGCAAACTTTTTTCGGTGTTTTCAATAAGCTTTTTCATGGTTGTAGGTAGGACCAGTTCCGTAGACTTTGCCTTTACAAAGCCAAATTGTTTTGGTTTTATTACCTTGAAGCGGTTCACTTATTCGGTGCACCTTTTAAGAATTATGGTTTCTAAAACCTTTGAAGAAATGCTTGAGACAGAAATCGGGCGGTAATTGGTGAAATCATTTTTTGCCCCACCCTTGCGCACTACGGGTACCCCACCGTAGTGACAAGGGTATGTACTGTCGTTAAACACGATTGCATACGTGAGCCAAAAGTACTGCTCTAGAGGAGGCGATGAACTGGATTGGCCCGGCTTTTGTACCATGAGGACCAGCAGCACCGCCAGTTATCAATGAAAGAATAGTGTTCATGATTGCAGGCTCATCAGTAGGGTAAATGAAAATTGTACCTGGCAAACAAGTTTTTAGATAATAAATTGCATCGGGAGCTACTGGGCAGCATTTTTACCGACTTCTAGCACAAAAGACGAAGTGCTCATTCAAGCCCTCACACACGGCAGTTCCCAACAGGTTCACCACCAGGAAGCTGAGAAAACGTGACTCGGTTTTTCATTGCCTAACCCATTGAAGACTCTCCAAAACTTATGACGTTGATCACTTTGTTCCAACTTACACCTGTAGTACATATGCCTTGCTTTTTTATTAGCGCATTTATTTATCACGAATTGCTCGAAACTCTTCACGTTTAGTATCATGTCTGAACTTAGGGCAACGCTCAAATAAACAATTTCTTTCTTGAATTTTATTATATAGTCTGGCACATATTCAAGGCTTACCCGCTTTTTTGTGTTTCCGCAAGCAATACTGCGGAAAAGCATTATATTATAGGTTTTTAATTATATTATAGAACGCTGTGAAGCTTACATTTGAACTCTCCTTGTTCAATGCTTCGGGTCAATCTTCCTGCATAAAAAGTTCCACAAATGTTTCTGTAGTAGTATTTTTTATTATTCTTGTGTTGTAAGTAGGTACTTTTGTTCCACCAACATAGATTTATATAGCACAAAACACAGCTACAAAACAAAGCAAAACACAAACACATGTCACTCAAGTCCACACGGTGGCACCTTCAGTGCGCTGACGCCTTGCGCTGGGCCTTTTTTTTGTCTTTTTCGGTTTTTGACCCCTCACCACAAACACCAAATATAACTAATCTTTGCGAAAGATATAGACGTATACCTCTCTACAAAGTCTAGTGTATCGTGCGAACAGAGAACATGTCTCGCTGTTGCGGATTTGGGCAACGGAGCAGGAATCGCAACGACGCAATGCAATTAGGCTGTGATCCCTTAAACTGTTACCAGAATATAAAACAATGGTAGATTGGTGGCAAAAGTTAGATTGATGGTACAATTTCGTCCTTAGAATAACTAAACGATGAATTGAAATGCAGTCAACGCTGCCCTGTTAAAACCGTTAAACAAGCATCGAAAGCGCATGGTGAGTCGTCGTTCCCGCCATTTGCAGGGTTCCTCCTCGCAGACAGCGGGTTTGACGTGTGGCTGTTGAATGCCAGGGGGACGCCCTACTCCAACAACCACAGAACCTTGACAACCAGGGACCGGAAATTCTGGGAATGGAGGTATGACGCAACAAATTGTCATTTTTAACACGGAAGTGTTTTATTGCGGAATTCAAGAAGATTTCACTTACGTCATATCCGTCACGAAAGTGACGCTAGTAGAACGAGGCAAGCGTTCCGTAAAGGGAAGCACCACTGCACACAGGGTGCTCCTTGCGGGGAGGCACCTTTATTACTAAGGAGTACGTTATATTTAGGGTTCTTCGTTTTCGGGTTTTATATTTTAACACGTAAGTGTAATTATGCCACGATACACAAATATTTCACTGTTGTCATATTCGTCACGGAAATGAATGCCAGTACACCTTTGCCGAGGGGACCCGCCATCGAGACGTCGCTCGCCAAGCATACCCACAAGACAGCCGCCGGCCCGCACATCATGCGCAGCTGCGTATTTCGCTGTACATGTCACTTTCGTGTTTTACCGATTCCCATGACAGAGGAGTCAACCGCAGTTTTTTTTTATGTCTCTAAACTGCATGCCTGAGCAGACTAAGCATAGTAACGGGGCAACGAGAGATGCGAAGACAAAGCTTGAGCCACGGCAGATCAGTATATCCTCCCATTTGATGGGCAGGTGATTTTAACGCGGAGCTGTGAGGGTCTCTCGGGCTAGAAAAGCCGGGGCCGCCAGTACCCTTTACCGTGAGTGAAAAATCCGTTAGCGCGGGTCACTGCGCCCAGTGAAACCCCTGGGATATGAGTTTGCTGTCTCAACAGACGCAGCTTGTACGCGAAGCTTGTAACTGCAAACAGCGGGTACCTCTCTGCTTTGTGCCATGCACCGCTGTCGGAGGCGATTCGGCTACCTGGGAAGCGTGGCTTCGTTGTAGGCCAGGCCGTCCGATACGATCACGGTGATTCGAGGCCCGGGAGTACATGGGAGTCCTCCAGGGCGCGGGTTACCGATGGTGTGGGGAACAAACTGGCAGAAGCCGATGTCACATCACGACGTCCAAACGTTGGTCATTTTCTTGGCGCGAATTCTGCTTTTATAACTGCGCCGGCGCAGAGAGACAGCGCACAACACACAACGCGCCAGCCGCCGTAGAGCGCAAAACTTCCCACTTTCTCCCTCTTTCATGGGCGCGCGTTATCACTGGCAAAGCTAAGCTCGCCTCCTTGAAAGAACTCGAAGCTTCGGTGAAAGCTGAGCGGCGGAACTTTTATTTTGGTATTTTCTTGCCGAGGAGCCGGCGAGTGGTCGCGTTACCGCTGCTTCGTTTGAGAGAGTTCCAGAATTTTCTCGGGGCGAATAGAACCGGACTGAAAGAATCGGACGACGGTAACAAGAATTTCGCGCTGTCCATTAAAATAAAAAAATTATACGGTATTTTTCGCGTCGTACGCTCTAGTTTCTGACACTGTAACATAAGACATTACGATTTATGCTCTACAGTACACTGTACAACCAATTTGGTAAGTTGTTCAAGCACTATCCTTCACATTACAAACAAGCAGCATGGATTAGTACACCCGACGCCATTATGTTGATTCTCTCAATCCCGGCATTAGCATTGCGTTAGTTGTACTAATTTGGCTGGTTTCCAGGGGTTTTTGTTCCTCTTTCATTCAGATTTTAGTGGTTTAACGCGCCGAATGGTCACATGGGCTGTTAGGAGCGCTGTAGTGGAGGGCTCAGAATGCAGCTCGACCACGTGAGGACCTTTCACGAAGGCCAAAATCTTCTTTGAGGTCGTAAGTGCATAAAGTAGATTGACAGTCTGCCATTTTGGGGGTTTTCAGATGCACGGTACTAAAAGATGGAATGCATTTACTATGTGGCAAGTAGCTTCAAGGTGCTGTATGATATTTCTAGGTTTATGGCGTTGTTCCCCACTTAATCAGCGAGACAATGTCGCCGTTTGCAAAGCAAATTGTGTAATAAGACTGATACAACATTTGTGCAATTCGTCGTAATACTGTTGCTCCAATGAAACACACATTTTTTAACTACAGGCTGAACCAACGAGAGACTGCTTATTTTAAAGTTCTGCTGTTGGGTTTGATTTTCAGCTTCGACGAAATCGGTCGATACGACATAGCGGCTACCATCGACTACATAACAAACGTCACAGGACTTCTCAACATAACCCTGGTTACGTGGTCACAAGGATTCACGGAGACGATGGTGCTTCTTTCTACCAGGCCTGAGTACAACGCGAAGGTTTGTGCTCGCTGACAATACTGTTTCCGTGCAAGTACTAGAAGTCAAAACCCAATTTTATCGAGATGCTTCATTTCGCCAACTTTCGTGAAACGCGCACCAAGGCGAAAGCGGTATCCCCCGATAAGCAATTTGTTTTAATATTTTGTACTATGAACACGTATTACCTGGTTGGCGCCTTATATCGCACTTTCTGTTTCCTAAAACAATTGCGCCGTCAGTAAAATGAACTGACAGAATCGCAACCGGGATCTCCGAAAACGTTTTAGTAGTTTCACGATGGTTACCTTTTTACCTTTTCCGTCGATGCACAATGTTACACTGCAGTAAAGGTTCCACCTCTTAGTACCACAGCATAAGTCTGAGGGAAAATGTGTTCTACGTATGTCGTAATTCTGTTCAGAAAAAATTGGTTGGTGATTACGATACTTCCTAATGTGATATTTGGGCGCAGCTGTTGAGCGGTTTTGACTGTGCAAAATATGTTGAGGCAAAGAATTTCACGCGGACATATTTGTATAGTTGCACCGGCTCCATCGCTCATTGTTCAGCACTCACTCAGGGTACCGGCGTTGGCGGTGCTGAACCTCCGCTCTCGCAGCTCGTTTAGCTGCAGCGGCTGTCGAAGTGCGCGACCGATTGCCTCATTTGCAGTTCAGCACTCACTCCTGATGGCTGCAGTGCGCTGAGGCAGCACTCACTCGTGGGTTCTTTCGACGTCAGTTATGGTGAACGCCTGCATCGGCGGTGCGAAGTGCGTCTCAGAAAGAGACGCGAACTACGTCTTAGGAAGCGAACGCAAATCATCGTCACGCGCACACACCCCACTAGTTTTCTCCAAGCGTCGCGCAGTCGAGCGTCTCGTGCGGGCACAGCATACTGCCCCTTCCCCTCCGCACACTTTCGGAGAAGCGTCTCGCCCCCCCCCCGGCGAACCGCCCGTTCCTCCCAGTTTCGCAACAGACTCCTCCTCTGCTTTCTTTCCCTCTTCGGTCTTGCCATCGTTCGCGCGATGACACCGACGGCGACGACCCTCACCCCAGGAAGGGTCGCCAAACACCTGCGCCCTAATATACCTGTCGCGTACCATATTTTTGAAACTTGTGTTTTATGTGAGCCGAAGCTGCAAGGGCTGTGATCCGCACATAAGTGGAGGGCTGCGCGTAACTCCACATCCCCTGAACACCTTTACTCTCCCCTGAATTCTCGCCGTACTGGCTATTTCGTTTTTGGCTTGCACCAAACAAACAAAAATACGCCTTGGTCGGGATTGACCCCGCTTCCTTGGGCGCAACTCAACTCTTAGCTACCGAGCCACCGTAGAGGGTCAGCCTGCTTTTTGAAGGAAACGCTTGGACAACCGCTTCAAGCCGATGTAGGTGAACGCCCTAAAAGCTCATCATTGGTCTGCTGGAATTTTATGATTGGTAATGGGAAAGGCGCTTCCTTGAAATTTGCATGTTACTTGCAGTTATCTGTCATTTCTCAGATACCGCACTCTCCGTTTTGTAGCAGCATAGACAAAAAAGCTTGTGCCGTTCGTTAGAGACTTGAAAGGCATCATTCTTTAATAGCCGTTTGTTTCAAATTTATCTGAATGACTGGAAGGAGAACGGGTATAAACACTAGGTCTGCTCCACTTCCTTAATGTGAAATCAATAACTAGCTCATTGAGCAAAAAAAGAGGAACGACTTCTTTCGGTAAATGTAGATGACCTCAGAGCACATCGATGCTGAACACACCGATAGCTGCAAATTTCAACCCCCTCGTCTTGTATGACGCCACGATATAGCACAGCAGGCTTCAGAAGATAGAGTAAAAAAACAAGAAAGCAACCATTCCCCTAAAGAGAAAAGGGGTGCTTGCCAAGCTTGCGACCAGTCAGTATAAATAAAACAAAAATGCAAAACCTCAAAAACCAATTTTTAGTGAAACCCCAAACATCCCCAATCAACCCAAGCCTATACCCAATCAACCCAAACCCAACCTCCTCAAGGTACCCGAACCAATCCCCATCCAACCCACTGGCTGTTCTCGACCCGATTTTAATCCGCACCACTAACACACCCAATAAAGAATCGCCCCTCGTGACATAATGAACCACTTCGTCACATGCAGATTCATTTCCTGGCATGTCTGCTGTAACACTTCAGTTCTCGGCAACTTTAAATTCAGCAGCTCATCTCCCGGCATGCACTGCGGCCTTTCAACAGCAGCGTTCGTGCCAATGGCGCTGCGGTAAATAGGGACATGAGTCCGCTGTGCTCTTGTTTCAAGTTACCCCCTCATCTCCCGGCGTACACTGCAGCGTAGCAATGGCGGCGTCCGTGGCAACGATTCTGCGCAGGGTATTACCTCCAACAATTTCCATACGAGTTCAAGTTCCATATCCGTGTCTTAATGGTGTTCTCGGATAGACGTCGGCTTCATAATGCAATGAACCCCGGTTCGATTCCGACCACGGCAAGCCGCTTTTTTGTGTAGTGCTGCTTTTTTTATTTCTGGCACCATCACGCGCTTCCACGAAAATAGTGAGTCAATACAAGGTTCCTTTGAAAAAGCGGGACTAGTCTCAGAGTTTTCTGTTTTTAGCCCCATTACGCACCGGCCACAAAAGCGGATGGTGACATCATAAGTCTTTGGATTTTAACCTTTACGGTAATAAAGCCTGAGGGAAGTAGTGAACGTATTCACTCGCTTTAGAAAGTCACAGACTAGTTCGTATAAGCCAACAACGAAATTTGCTTGATCAAAGTTCACCGACGTGTTTATCAGTGAGACCGTTTGTCCTTTTATTGCAGGTAAATCTTGTTGTGGGCTATGCTCCTGTTGCAAACATCACACACATTAAAACACCAGTAACACTTCTGGAACCTGTTGCCGAGCTCGTTGGGGTGAGTTAATGGTTCATGACTGCAGCAGTTGTGCGCGCCTTTTATTGAAACAGCTTGGTCACATCTGGCGTAACTAGAACATAGGGAATCATTTTATTGTGTGGGTTCGCAGGGCTTCATCAGCATCTTCACCAAGGGAGGTTTCCTGACAGCGTCCTCCTTCACTCAGTCCCTAATAACTTCGTTCTGCAACAACATTTTCCGAGGTGCCTGCTTTTTACCAGTGGACATTGCCGTTGGCGCGAGTGAACAGCAGTTGAATAAGGTAAGAAATAGTTTGAAGGGTCTTGGGAATAAACGTGGGGTTTTCGCTGCTTTCATTTACTTAACGAGGTGTTTAAGTTCATATCATCGTCATTCAACGCGTAAACAGGTGTAAAAACAGAAGTTAGTTGAGACAATAAACGCTCGGAATAAAACACCAATGATTTCGCAATGACAACGCGAGAACACAATAACGAGCTGAATATAAATTTGATTCACTATTGGACATTCTCGTTGGTTTTTTTATTTACTATAATCCGCCCTCACATAGAATTTTACGCTGCTTTTTACGGCTCATTCTACTGGATGGTGATTCGCCCACTTGTAAGATTTTAGAGTAATAAACCAAGCTGAAAACACAAAGGTTATCACATATAATCATTGGCCGTTGTCTTACGTGACGGTGTTATGAATGATTCATGAGACACAACTGAAAGGTAACATTGACTGTCTTGATAATTCTGTATAACTTCCTTAATGATCATCCTAATATGGTGCTATAATCTCAGCGTCCGCACAGCGCGACTATAAAACCCATCGAAGAGAAAAAGAACAATATATTTTCTGCAAATGTAGGTATGGTAACATTGGCTTTGTGCTTAGGACCTAATGTTCCGACAATGAGGCTAGAAAAGTTTCTAACGATCAGAAAATGCAACAGGATTGTTAGGCTGTATCCCGAAGGCTCAAAATAAAGTAAATGAGCGCGACAAAACTGTGTAACCACACCAGGTCACGCAAATCACAACGTGAGAGCTCTGCGTGAAACAGTTCCTCGCCCCGTCGATGACTGCATCGAGGCAACGTGTCGCAACCATACCAGACCACACACCTGTATTTGCTATGATCTATTTCGTCCCGCGCTTGTAGGCTGATTAGACTAACAAACGTGCATGTGCAGCACAGGAAAATTCAGTTGTGTTATACTTTAAACTTACAAAGAAAAAACATTTGTCTAGCGGCCTTGCGGTCATACGGGCATAGTGTCGAAAGCCATGCCAAAAAACAAACCGCTAAGAAAGAGTTAAACGAGCTTAACCCTGGCGGTGCCGGCCTTTTAAAGACGTATTTGACCGTGTTCAGGAACCCACTTGTATAGGCGCCTCTCATTCTAGCGTTCCCAGTAGTGGGGCAGTTAGTTTCGTCCATGTGCTATTATCACGCTAGTTTCGAGATATGCGCTATCATTAGCCCCTTACCGGCCTCGCGCGATTCTATGTATCGACACTCGAGCATTGACGGGATTTCGCTAGTCTGGTGCACTTACTTTAGCAAACATACGCCTGGGCTATAATCAGGCACGCGTATGTGTAGAGAACAATGTACTTACAATTGGTAGTCAATTTCCCTGGATGCGCGTTCGTTTGGTGCAACAAAGGCTGCTGCTTTTCAACGCACTTTTTAGTGAAGCAATCAAATGCTCAATGTTTGATTAAATTCGCATTGCTCTTGAAGTAAAGCAGTAGTTGCTACGCTTTAAATGGGTTAAATAGCTTTGCTTGTGAGGTAGAGACGAAACAGACATTGTGAATCGTTAAATATTTTCTGCTCGATAACTTATATTACGTGTGTTTAATTTCTCCAGTCTATGCTGATAGACTCGTTTGTACTTTTTGCAACCTGCTCTCTTTCCACAAGCAACAAAAGAACATTTACATGGGCGCAACGCAGAGCGGACTTCGTGATATTTTTCCTGTGTCAACTGCGCAGCGACATGAAAGCTGTTTTCTGATATTAAGCTAGCTCCTTTGATGGCAACTAGCTTATGTTCCCCGTCATGGAGCTCTACGTATACTCGAAGCTGAATTTAAATATAAAGAGCCTGTATATAATTTCCCAGGGATGATCATAGCCGCGAGTGTGTTTCAGTCACGTTTTTGGGTACCGGGATGTTGCTTTTCCAACTCCCAAAAGTGGCAAAACGATACTTTCGCAAGGATGGGGATTTAGGGCACTCCTCTCCCGAATTTCCTTGCAACACTTTACTATTTAATGAAGAGGCGGAGACAAAATGCAAATTTGCAATGCATTAAACAGACGGATTTGTCTGGTAACTATGATACCACAACTATGTCAACCTTCGAAGAAATATTTGCAATAATGAGAAAAACAATTACAGCAGTGGCGACTCACAAGCGATTTCTCTGACGTCAAATAACCCTGTTTCTGCGATTCTGCCATGACTGGGTAACTGTACAGGGGCCTTTAATTCTCTTTGGTGGTATTAATAGAATGATAACGTGCAGGCAGTGTATAGTAATCAAGACTCAAGAAGGCCGCACCATGGCTGTCCAAACAGGGATAATGAATTTATTGGCATGAGTATTTTATACACGGCAATGATGATGAGTGCTGGATACCCTGGGGTAGTTTTAACTGTTAACACAGTCATGAGTAGGTGTTTAGTGATGGTCGATATTACGTCAGAAGTGCCAGTGAAACGTCACTGTGTGGCGAAATTTGAACGTTTCTAAATTGTTATACGGTGCTCTTTTAAAGTTAGAAAACAACTAATGTTGCTAAAATAGAGCTGAGCAAGTTACCGCAAGCTGGTTCCTTGAAATTAATCAAACTTCTATTTTGTCTTCGCGGCCATTAAAAAAAAACGTCCTGTCGAGCTGTGCTCCAGCACCATTAAATTCTCTTTGCAACCAGGTTTTTTTCCTGTGGAGGTCATTTACCTGTAACCAAACCTGCCATGTTCCTTTTCAAGCTTCATGTTGAGCTTTGTCTGCAACCAGATGTTATTTTTGTGTGGAGACCATTTACCTGCAACCAAAGCTGTCTTGTTCCTTTTCAAGCTTGCAAGGTAGTCCGGCCTACCGAAAGGGTGTTCAAGCAACAGCCTTGTCAAAACATCACTGCACAGAACGTTGCAAGTGGGAAAAAGGGCTTTACTTAGGCAGTGGAAACAAAATATAAATGGCACACACGATACAATTACCAAAGCACTTCAATGCCCGGAGGCTTACGGCACGGCGGAGCGGACGGCTGACCGTTTGCTGTCAGTGCGAGGTCCTTGCAGATGGCTGGCGGCGGCTTGTCTCGCGTGGCTGCCGGCACACCCTGCCGGCGACTCCCCCCGCTGATAAACGCAGCTGCGCTTGTCTAGTGTCCGAAGTACGTGCCACGCCCCGCTTCCATCGCACTGTATTTCCGCTGTTCTTTCACAGATGGCAGGAGAGCTCACGCGCGCAGTTAAAACACAATAACGCGACCATTCGCAGGGGAGAATCCCTACAAGCTTCCTGTTGCGCTTTGTCTGCAACCAGTTGTTATTTTTGTATGGACGTCATTGACCTATAGTGACAGCTGTTTTATTTCGTTGGAAGGTCCATGGTGAGCTTAATTTAATTTAAAATACGCTACTCAAAATTCTAAAAGTTCTTAGTTCGGGAGGAAGTCACAAGGGTCTTGCTCAAAATATCTGTATTGTTCATTACTTTAGGGACCTTTGCTCCGGTGTACAGATATGGCTGTTGGGAAATCTAAGTGATTTTTTCACTTCTCCGTCCTTCGTACCAGCCCGGGACGAATTAACAAATCTAATTGAGTGACGAATGGGCGTGCGTGCAAAGATGCGCAAACAAAATTTATATCTGTTTGTCCTCACCTAAAAAAATCGCTTTCATGGCTTCACTTAACCTTTAACGCGACTCTCGCGGTGGTTGCACGATCTGGTAAGCTCACTTCTACGTTGATTAAACACCAATGCCTCGCTTCCATTTCGCCTCTTATTCATCATTCGTCCTATCATGAACCGTATTTATCCTGTACGTGGGGAATGTAACAGTAATTATGGGACAATGCACCCTATACATAGTTTTCTTTAAAAAAATAATACACTTCTCATTCGTGAAATGGGCATCAACGGAGCATTTGCAACGTGGCGACATTTACGCGAGATTACAACGCATAAACAACGTAAATGCAGGTAGAGAAAACGTAAATTCGAATTCTAAGTAAATTGCTAACTCAGATAATTTCCTTAGAATTCAGAGTTTAGACGGAAATTCTAACCCGCAACCATTTTGCTGAGTGAACAACATTACAGCAAGTTGCATTACTGAAAAAGTTGAGAATGTGTATGTTGTTTCGGAGAAACATATATGTCGTCAAAACATGGCAAGCTAAAAATTGTAAGCGGTTTAAATTATGTGCCCAAGGTTGACGGGTTATTTAAAGATGTATCTGCGCCCCACACGCGAGAAATGAACCGCTATAGTACGAAAAGGCATCCAATAGGCCGATTATGCGCGCTGACTTAAGACAACACCTCACCTTCATCTTTAAAATGAACTTTACTTAACCTCAAACATGGAGACGTTGCGGATATCGAAGAGGTCAAGGTGGCGGGAAGCGTCACGATAAACGAGCACACTTAGTTTAAGAAGCAAAATGATTGTCTTAAGGGACTACTAACAAAACTCAGTGATATCCATGTTCCCTTTAACTCTGTTTCATGACTGGTGGGGGGTGCCTTTGATTTTTCTTGTTGTCAGCCTAGTGAATCATAGGTCGCAAGACGCTTTCGGTGTCGGTGCAAGCTACCAGAACACCAGTATTGATAGGAAGTTGTATCGCATTTTGGACTCAATTTCCCTTTCATGGCACTGTTCGTTCCCACATTGCCCTAAAGCAGGGTGTAAAAAAAATCACGATGTCGGCGGTGGGTTACTAACGAATATGTAACCGTGAGATTCATTAGCTTCCGTTAAGAGGGACGAATTGATAAGGAACGAATCTTTGCAAACAACGCGCTAAATTACCTGTCCATCAAGCTCAATCTTTCACCCAAAAAATATGTGTAGGGGTAAAGATATTTTAAAGAGAAACACAAAATTCCATAAATGAACTTGCGGATGGGGTACTTAACCCTCGCACGCTCTTTTTGTGTAGACGCGCAAACCTGTGTACCTTGCACATCAGCCAGTTGGAACGTCCGTACAGAACATCATTCACTATACCCAGGTAAGATCATTTCCGTTTGACATCAACTTAGCTGGCACTCTTATTCATCATAGGACTTATCGATATAGGCGTTTCTTGCAGCCTATTTTGCATGAGCAGACTAAAAGCACAAAAGCGCAAGCTCTTCGTGGCACCTACGCCTGCCTTGAGTGAAGGGTCCACTGCACCGAGGAGACTTACATGTACACTGAGATTAGCAATGAGACAATACTAGTATAGTCTCATCCCAATAAGATTTTGTTTTCGTACTCCTTGAAAAATAGAATCGATTTTACGATGTCTAGCGGTGAGAGCCAAAGTCGCACTGATACCTAGGTTTCCACGTTAATTTTTCAGATGTACAGGGCGAAAAACTTTATTATGTACAACTACGGCTCTGACAAAAACTTGGTACGATACGGTCAGGTAAGATCATTTATATATTCACTCCATACGGCTGTGAGATGTTACTAAATTCTGAAGATACGAGCTTAAGTATCTTCCCGTTTTTTACGGCATTAAGACGTGGCGAGTAGTGCAGACGCTTGTTGCCCGTTACTTACGCAATACCCTAAAGATTATAGTATTATAATAAATCATTTTCCTAGTGCACAATTCCATCTCAGCAATAAGAGCCATTGTGTGTCGTACAGTGTGAGTAACCTAGTGGAGTGGGCCATAAAGAATAGCATTAGGGCTTTGGCATTCCTGGAATATTGTTAACAGTGAAAATGATAAAAACATAAGTAGCCCTACACTCTCGTGTAATATCGAATTCCGGAAGATGTCTGCGGTGTTTCTGCCAAAATTTGGAGAATTTTTATCGTATCAAAGAGGGCAAAGTTGTGACTCTAATTCGACTTTTTTACTCCATTTTGTTTTAATGCCCTAAACGGCACAGCCGAAGTGCAGAAATCAAGTTGTCCTATATCAGTTGATTCGAATGCTCTGAATTTAGATATACTACTGGCAGCAGCTGCAGTTGCTTATTAAACGCACGAAACGCCATAAACGTGGCAACGTGCATCACCACCGTACACTTTCCCGCACAAATACTTGTAATATCATCAATCGTTCAAAATAAACTCGCAAAACCGCAGCTGGGTCACTGCACCTACCGCCCGTAGCGTAGAGTACGCTAGCCGCTGTTTTAAAACACAATTTTACGAGTTCATCCCATTACAATGTGTAAACTTTTATAGATGGCCAAGAGAGCACGTATTGTGACAGTACAACACGGGAACATTATACGGGCAAGCATTCTTGGAGGGGCACGGTTCTGGACTATTAATGGGCATCGACCCACGAAGTTTTTATCGAAAAGGACTATTCTGATTGGCTTTCAACTGTATTGGCGAAAGGAGAAGCCAGTCAAAACACGCTTCCTGTTCGCTGTCGATGTTAGGGTAAAATCTCAAATAAGGCAAAGCCGCCTTCCGGTCTTATTGTGGCGTTATTCTTCTTCTCTTTTAATACTTGGTTGAAAAAAGGAGAGGTTGACGCTTTATAGAAGCGCCGGCTACTCCTTCTCGCGTAAGTTACTGTTCGTAATAGACATTTCAAGAGTCTCAAACTCACTGGCCAGTTCGGCGAAGGCAGGTCTTGCGGGAGAGTTCTTGCAATGATTCATGGAGTCAATGCACACAATATACTGCAAACACAAATTTGTCCCTGGTGTCCCTAAGTAGGAGTCAGCAACTATGGTAGACACTTGATGGTGGTTAGGGGAAACGTCACACACAACAGGAGATCACAAAGCACACAGAAGATTACAAACAAATCATACACTAAAGAAGTCACAATGTGCAGTACAGAATGGAGGAAGGAAAAACGGCACAACGAGAAACGCAATAAAACGTACTGTGGGCAGTCATGAGTTCAGACTCTAAGCGCAATAATACCAAAGGTAGAGGAACATTCCTACTAATAAAGGCCTAATAAAGCAGTCTCTAAGAAAGAGTTTAAGAGCAGAAAAAGAACGCCGTCGCTGACTGGGTGTTGTCCATGGTCCCGAGAACTTTGGCGAGGTTAAACGGCCCTATTGTCTAAGGACATGAGCACACTTTTAAAGTTCCTCCTGGCATCGTCATGTCGGGGACATTCTAAGATTACATGATGAATAGTTTCATCAGGATGACCACATAAACATCTTGCACTTTGAACTTTGCCGATTTTGTGGAGAAAGTGCTTTGTGTAAGCAGTGCAAATACGCAAGCGGTGTATAAGTGTCTCTAAGCATCTGGATATAGGTGTTGGCGTTATCTTTAACGTAAAAAAAGGAATGAACTACCCGCTGGTGTTTTTGTGTCTTAGTAAACAACGCGTTGTTGGCCATGGAATAAACGCCAAGAGAGCGAGACAACATTATCGCGGCCAATATAAAGAACGAGTAATACAGCCTCGACTGCAGCTTCAAGGCGCCACGCAGACAACATACGAGGCTCTTTTATTCGAAAGATTTGGTGTTTTATGGTGTCAACAGCGCTTTTCCGGAAGCATGTGATGTTTTATTTACCGAGAAATTAACCGATTCAAGTTAAAATTTATATTCTCCCGCCAAATTGTGTGTTTCTGCACGTGACGGGTTTTCAAGCTGCAAATGCGGGCTCCGAAGTCTTGTCACCGTCATCTCTCATAAATAGTGCCCCCATACTGATCCGCACCGCTATTGTGGCAAGCTTCATCTTAGTTTTGTCTGTACGCTGGCACATGTTCAAAATGCTTTAGCCTACGTACTATAGCCCTACTCATCTGCTGCTGATACGCACAGTAACAATACCATCTATCGTTTTATTATCATCTATGTTTTGGTTAAGGGGCAGGATATCGATCGTTGCGGAGCGCATGTTTTCTAGTTTATAAGAAATCCAGCGTTTTGTATATAGAGGTAACCACAAAACAAATTTCTAAATAAATTTTCGGCTGTAATTTTAATTTGGCACTAAGCATTCTAAACTCTCAACAGTGGCGCGATGTAGCCTCTAAGCGTGACACTACCGTACGTATAAAAACTGCTCCGCCGGTTGAAATACCCGATTCAAAAACAGCATAAAGCACTAAGAAGTACTACATTTCTTTATTGTTGCCCCGTGACCATTTTTATATACGTCTTTCATTGTGACGAACACTTGAAATTATGTTCCTGTACTGCTCGTTGCCATGGTTGCCAGTATTTCTTTTTGCGGCATATCTAAGGCTGCGTAGATTTAATATTTCACCTTCAAGCTTTGTATGGTCCTATGAGAAAACTGCTTTGTTTAAAAGGGCTTGAAGTAACAACTTTGGATTTGGGATAGTGAGCCTATAACGCTTAAAAATCGGTTGATGCCCCTTTAACGCAAGATTAAGAAATATTGCCTTTCTCCTGCTTTCTTCCAGGGTGAACCCCCGGAGTATCCCTTGGAGAACGTGGTCGCGCCAATTGCACTGTTCACTGGCGCTTCTGACCGCTTCGCCAATCCCACTGATGTCATGGACCTAAGATCTCGGATCCAGAAAGCCATCGTCTTCGACTATCAAGTGCCTCAGGAATCTTTCAAGCACTTGGACTTCGTCCTTGGTTATGACGCCACGCGCATTCTTCATGAGCCCATGATTGAGTTCGTCCAGGGATTCAACGGGACGACCCGCCACAGGTGGCTCAGCGGCTAGAGCGTTTGACCTCTGAGCAGGAGGTTGTGGGTTCGATTACCGGCCGCGGCGGCCGCTTTTCTGATGGATGCTAAAAGCGGAAACGCCCATGTGTACGAGATTTCAGCGCACGTTAATAAGCCCAGGTGGTCAAAATTAATCCCGGAGCCCTCCACTACGGCGTGCCTCATCGCCTGCGTTGCATCGCCGCGTTAAAGCCTACAATCAATCAATCAATCAATCAATCAATCAATCAATCAATCAATCAATCGACGAGCCCTGGCCGGATGATTTTCACAGATGGTACGCTAGTTTCACCAAGTTTTAGAGTGAAAGTCATTCATCCTCCTCGCAAGTGAACTTCTGCCGCCATAGCGCCAGATGCGCCTTTCTTTTCAGGATGTCTGTGCATGTGTTTTAGCGCGAGTGAACCACGTGACCTCACGAGGATTTAAATGCTGCTTTGCCGGCGCTTGGTCCCTCAGTCTCGCCATTGATGGTGAGCCGGTTGGGCTGTCAGCATCGTGTCCTTCAGCGCAAGCGTAAGGATGAATTCATTCATCTAGTATACAGATAGAAGACAGCAAGTGAAATGTCAAGGAAAGGGAGACATTCACAAAACACTGCGTATACAGTCTCTGGTTTCAGTAGTGGTAACTTGGTTTAAAAGTGTTAAACCTGGGCATTTTTACAGCCAAATGTGGCTGGGCGCTGTAAAACAATTATTAGCCGCTATTTGCTAAAATCTGGATTTACATGCTTGTAGCCCAACCTAAATCATTCTTATGGCAGTTGGGTTCCATAATTGAAATAAATGTTTCGCTAGCGGTAGAAAAATAGTCCTAACGTTTGAGAAACCCCACACTCAAGTAAATAAGAAATATGCTACCTACTATTATACCGGCCCGGTCTGTTAAAATAGTGAGTACTCGTAGCAAACCACTTCATGTTACCCATCTGGAACGAGTTTAGACGACACTTTTCATAGGTTGTGATATGTGCCTCGTAGCGCTGTGTTACGTCCTCTGAATCAAAAGGGCCTGCCGGTGAGATGACTAAGAATGCGTACAGTATACCTTAAAGCGAAGAATGGGCTTTAGAAAAGTATTGATGCCGCCGTATATATTGCTATCAACGACGCATTCATGTAAACAAACCTGAAAGTTCTATATTTTAGTGTGACTACCACAGTGTCATGTTGACTGCCGCATTGCACAGTATTGAACCAGTTATTGCTCACTTGTGTGAGCGCAAGCCTCAACCTTGTTTTTCATTTTGAAAGTATTGTATTTGTTCACTGTTGATGACGAATTGTTTTGTTCCGAAACCTTCGTGCTCGTTTTAGAAGTATCAGAATGTCCCCACAAATACCATATGAGGTTACTCTGGGTTTCTCATTTTTGGCAAAACAATCTTTCCGCTGGAACGGAGAGATGCCGACATTTTGTCAGCGAGCCCAGGTCATCTGGAAGTTCTGTTGCGCTCACATTGACTCACAAAAGGCGAGCGGGGACCAAGATGCTCCTCGGGCGGTAGTGGAACCACGCAGCGAGGCCTTCAAGAACTGCAGAGAGAGGGGGTCAGCTTTTCTGATATCCACCAGCATACGCCGTGTGTTTGCCAGCTGACCTGAGTGCGCAGCGTTCGCATGCGCCAGAATGCGTTAAGTTTGGCGCGCCATTGTAGATGGTGACGCGAAAAAGTTTTCCTTCTTTTCTCGACGACAGAGAAGTTCCGATCTGCAAGTATACGTTTTGATTACTTCAATGAAATCAAACCAGCTAATCTGGTCGTGTGCCTACAGTGACTAAAAAGAGCCACATATGAGGCATTTGAATGGGAGAAATATTCACAGTATTCAAAGCCGCCGCTTTAAGTAACTGCAATACTGACGAGTGTTTAGGCACTCTTTAAGTGGTCTCAAAAACGCTAATTCAAATGGTTACTTTACGCCCATTCGAGTGCTGACCATTAGCTAAATGACAAGCAGTAGAACCCATGTGGGGGACTGGGGATAGTTCGCAAAGCTGACTCCCTCTCCCTTTAGTTCTAAGATGTCTCACTGCGCGGTATAACTGGTGCTCGAGGAGCATCTGCGGTCGCCTCTCGCGTGTTCCCGTTTAACTTGAGCTATTAATCTCCAGGAGATACCGTGGCGCCACCTACGAGTGACGTCACTAACAGGAGGCCGGGTTATGTTGTCGTTTGCTAGAACCCATTTCTTGTGCTTATGTGACCGCGTGATTTTTTTGTTGTTGTTGTGGGCACTACGTTTTCCCCTCCTCGTGGTTTTGATACAAATTATACAAAAAAAGTGGTGTACTGACCTAATCCGGGGGAAAAAAAGCAATGACGTCCTTGGGCCGCGTCTAGGTTGCTGCAACCATCTCGACCCACAGCTCGATCGTTGAGACAGCCAACGCCACATAGGACGATACAACTGATGCTGAAAAATGTACGCTGTAAATTCATTAGAAAGTAGTTGCGACTTGACTATGGTCCAGACTGTGTGGGCCGCGAATACAACAGATCTAGCAATGACTCCAAAACAACCCTCCGAAACTTCACTATGGGTAGAATCTTCCCAGAAGTTCAGCGCGCACATCGCCGATACGACGGTTTCCCCTTACGTCAAGTTGAACTTATATGGGTGCCATCCCGTTCGTCTCTGACGGCAAACGAGCACGCTCATGGGACAACCCGAAGATTTAGCTGCCAGGAGTACCTCGACTCTTCCGACCATGGGCTCAACACGAAAGGCAGGGACAGGCTAGTCACACAAAAGGAAATAACCAATGCCTGCCGTCTAGGCCGCCTCAAATGCATTTTGTTGTTGAATCAAAGAATTTATTCTTTTTATACACCGTGTTGCAATGTTACGGTTTATTTCATTACCAAATTTTCCTGAGTTGAGCTATATTGTATGTATAGTATGATTGTCTAGTTTATATATTTTTTTCGCTGCCAACTTTTTTTACCTTTTTTGAATTAGTACTGTGCAACACTAATTTTTTCTCTACATTTTGTTAAACCGAGTTCGTAGCTTTTTCCTATTGTACTTTAGCGCTCCCTAAGCTGCGTTTATTCTTTTTAGTTACTTGTTGGTTACTATTTGTTTGGTTTTGCTGCTTTCTGTGTATGTTTTATTCTGCAATAATTATTCAAGGTTCCCGTTGCAATCTGTTTACTATGGGACCCTTGTCTCCATACTAACTTCAATGTATTTTAACACCGTTGGAAATAATAAAGGATTAAAAAATACCCCGCACTACATCACTCCCGGGCCAGGTGGAAATCCATGCCATGGATGCTTTTGCAGTCTAACTGACAATCCCCGACGCCGCCGCTTACACACCGCCTGAATCCTGAACTCTATAAAGGTTCCTGCAAGTGGTGGGTTACGAAAGCTAACCTTCACCACAGTGTCACTGGACATAGCGGACAATGCCGCATGGGGTCAAGGCCCACCATCCACTACGACGGTTCCAACGAATACAATGACAAATGAGTGCATGGTGTGCAGCCAACGCACCCATTTGTATGGCAGAGTGTTTAGCGATAGCTCCCTCTCTATGTAAACTACAGCAAAATGTATCTATAATCACCATATTATCTGATTTGATGTCAGTTATAACAGCAGTAACTTCCTCTTCCGACTCTCCCTTGTAGTAACGCACTCTATTGTTTCTGGTTTCAAGGCACGTGAAGGAGGTACGTCTGGCTTGGGTTTCAAGGCCGTGCGGACATCAGAAGCGACGACCTAGCGGATCATTTAGCTCATATCGCTTTCGCAGCTCCCGTTCAATTAGACATGCCTAATCTGGCTCGTTTTGCAACTCCAGAATTAAGACGATATTGGAATTTACATGATACACGTTCCGATGAACTCCTCTCCCTTTCAGTGTATGAACATGTAAATTTCGGTTGGAATGTTCTTTTTTGTGGTTGTCGGCAATGCGAAGTGACCTTTACCGAGCTGCGCTGCAGAATTCCAAGTCTAAATTCCTATTTGTATAGAAGAGGGCTTTCACCTACGGAACTATGTGTGCGGTGCCAGGTTCATAAAACAATCGAGCATTTTTTTTCTCGCTTGCTACCGCTTCTCGGCCGCTAGACGACTGCTTTTGAAGGAAGCAATTGAGTTTTTGGGGTTGACTTTATCTGTTCCACTTATATTATATATTAGGGCAATAAATTTGGGGTATGCGAAACACGGTGTATATATATATATATATATATATATATATATATATATATATATTGTAGAACAGAGACGTACGGGACGAGGGATTCCATAAGGACACATATCTAAGTTGCAGTCCTTATTGCCAGTGCTGTTTATATATCTATATATATATAATTACATTCAAGCTTTTTTTCTGCTTCAGGTCGGTTGAATTGCTGAGGGGTACTAACTATTGGACTATTGGGGTTTTAATGATCGGGAACTTTCATTTTACGGCCTCTGTCTTATCAGAGATAAAGTAGTGTTTTGAGAGTCTCATGAATTACAGTAAGGTATTTAGCCCTGGCCCATCCACCCTAGTGGGTACGTGCGAAAATCTTCAAGGGTATCATCATAATCATAACCATTATCATCCCACGCCCGCTCTGTCATCGCTGCTTGAACATACTGTAAATAGATCATCCATCATCTGCCCACGTACCTCTCACCTGTGGGCTTCCGCCATGTAACAATACCATTTGGGCCTGCCCAGAACACCGAAATCGTGCAGCAGCAACAACATCGTCGACATTTATGATAAATAATTTGTAGCAATGGGCGGCAACGTTGCTCAGCTCGGACGTGGAGTCCCAGCTATGAGTCGCCCGACTGGCTGAGGATGCCGCTAGGGCCCACGGGCTCCTAGCCGCCATTCGGTGGGAAAGGAACCGCGGAACATCCCATCCCGCCCCTCTCCTACCGCAGCTTTGGCCGAAATAAAGTTTATTCCCTCACTCACTCACGATGCAACAGGACGGAAACGAGCCGTTGAGTATTAATGTCACCGCGCGTACGGCACCCCATTGCAGGTAATGACTACGCGGTAGCGGTGAGCGGATTGCTTCGCCGCACATGCTTAAAAATGCTGGTAGGATCTAAAATTTGGCTCACGCAGGGCCTATTTCCCCTCCAAGGCTTTCTTATTTATGCCCTGATTTGATTAACCATCACAGCCGTACTGCGTACGGCTGGCATTTTTACTTTTCGGGACAACTTGGCCGCAATGAAAGAACGCGAGTTTTTAGCGCCTTCGGGGACTGTTTAGACGTCTCTATATTAACGTTTAACGCGTGGCGCTGGCGGCAGCACCGCGCGTGAACGGACAGGTGCTGCCGGCAGTGACGGGTCGCTCCCCAGCTTCCGCGGCAGGCCGCGGACAGGTATGTAGTCTTAGCATCGCGCCAGGTATTTGGTCGCTTTCAAAATCACCGCAAATGACAATCCACAGCACAATTTTTTACCATACTAATATTCATTTTTGCGCATCTTGAACATTTTTTTCGCGGTCAGAATGACTTAAAAGAGCGGCGACATGCTGTCTCGGCCAGCGGTGGTTCGAGCCGCTTCGTGGACCCCGCGCGCAGGCACGGTCGGCGTGTGTGGGGAGTGTTTCCGCTCGCAGAAAATCTTCGTCATTTTCCTCTTTATCCATTTATTGCGAACGACGCGTGCAATCTCGAAATTTAGCTTAGCGATCATCAAAGTTCACAATGGTGTTCCGCAAAACGAGCGCCAGCGTTTGCTTACACCGCTTTCGGGCGCATGCGTCCGGCTACACCTCTACGTAAAGTTGTTTACGAGCACCCTACACAGTCGATACTGTGGCATAATGTCCCCAGGTGGTCTAATTACGCTTCGCACATTGAGAATCATTGCTACCGCCTTGAATTAACACGAAAATACATATAAAAAGCGCGTAGTGAGCTAAACATCACTCGCGGCAGCCAACTACGCAGCAAGGTAGGAACGGGGATTCTTTGAGTGATCATGATGGTTACGATTGATGATAGATAGTGGCATCATCTTTGTAGTGGAGTGACGACGTGTCATTTTAACAAAAGAAAACTAAGAAGAAACTAATATTTGTGTTTTACACTCTTCATGTAATACTAGCGCTGCTCTTAAGGTACGCACAAAAAACGTATTAGGCACAAAATACTTATTTTTTCTGTTACAGGTGATAGCTATCCTAGGCAATATTCCCTCCTCTGCTTTCCGTCCTCCACAATTCTAATCTTCTTCTGGTCTCCTCGTCAGCCTTATACTTAACTCGCTCTGTACTACCCTTATATCCTAGGGCTTCTGGAAGCCGAATATTTCTCTCTAGATTTGTATGGATACCCTCGAAATGTAACCCTATGTGCCGCATAGTTTCTGTTTCTTTTCCGCAGACCACGCATATTCCACCATTTGTGTATACTTCACCACAAAGCTCTTCATTCGCAAGCTACCTGCTCTAGCCTCAAAAAACAAGCACTGCCTTTTGGAATTATCGTAGAAATGCTCCTTTCTTATCTAATTTATCAGCCCTGTACATCTTAACAAAGTTTTACCTCCCATTTTTTTTTCTCTCTGTTTAATCGCTTCTATCTGCATTGCCTCTTTATTGGTTACCTTGGCTGTCTTGGATTCTTCACTCGGACGTCAATACAATTACAGCGACACCCTCTCCAGTGCTGGCTCATACGGCCAATAGTAAACAGCAATGCCTTCAGTCACGGCGTGGACCGATAACGGAACGCCGGCGCGATGATCCCCCAAGTGGCTGATCATCCAAATCGCACCCCCTCCCCTAAGTTCAGGAAGGAGAGGGTGCCGGGAGAAAGGGGGGATTTAGCGCCGGAGGCCGCCAGCGGCAGTAAAGCACTACACAGCGGCAATACTTAAACAAACATAGACCTCTTCCACAAGGAAAGGTTCTGGCAACTGGTAACCCATCTTGTGCCTGACCGCCTCATCGATGGAAAGATTACCTGCACGTGGGATGCGCTTGATGGGATGGGGAAGGATGTGGGTAAGGGAAGGAGAGCAAGCAACGTGGCACGGAAGACAGAACAACTACAGGTCACATTTGCAATGAAGCCGGCATTTCCGCGGTCAATTTTTTCTATTCCGTCAGGGTGAAAGTACTGAAATGAAAGGTCGCAGTTTTTATCAGCGCCCATTAGCGTGCGTGCTAATCACACTATCGTACCGAGGCTTTGGCGACTCAGCAGTACGTCTGTTTGGCGGTACCGTCCGTTTCGAATTATTGTGCAAAATATAGTCTTTATAAAAATAAAGTACCACCAGAATCAAGGTCCCTAAGCTGATTATTTTACACAATAATTATACAGCTAGATGGCGAGAATGCGTGCTATTATCATGTCAGCGCATTTATTGCCACAGAAAATATGCAATGAACTGAAATAATGTGTCGATGCGAACTAGTTGGTATTAACCTGAGGGGAAAATGGGTTTTGACGGGACAGAGGCGCACTAACAACTGCGCTTTATTTCGTACGAAATAAAGCGTAATTGTTACCACCGCCATTATTTGCAAAGAGCCATCACGTCAGTTACCATATTTCAGCTTCGTTTAATAGAAAAGAGCAGATCAGAGTTTGACCCAAAGGAAATGGTTTACCCGCCGCGGTGGGTCAGTGGCTAAGGCGTTCCGCTGCTGAGCGCGAGGTCGCGGGTTCGATTCCCAGCCGCGGCGGCCGCTTTTCTGATGGAGGCGAAAAGCAAAAACGCCCGTTTGTACGAGATTTCGGCGCACGTGAAAGATCCCCAGGTGGTCAAAAATTAAACCGGAGCCCTCCACTAAGGCGCGCCTCATCGCCTGCGTTGCGTCGGCGCCTTAAACCCTACAATCAATCAAAGGAAATGGTTTCTTTACGCTGTGGAACAAATACATGAAATCGAAAAAAATCTTCCTTGGGAAGGTGCACTAGATTGTTTTTGAGAAAAACTAGGTGACAAATTTACAAAGTGACAAAGCAGACCGCACAAAAAGCGGTAAGCGACGATATTGGGAAAGACGTTATTAAAACTCTGCTTCTTTGAGCTGTAAGCGCGAGCGTACATTTGCACTGCATCAATCAAGGTCTGGAAATGTTTCCTACTTTCCAGAACAAGATGCATTCCTAACAAACGATTTGCGCACCAGCTTTCATTTTACAATGTCCTGAAAAGAGCCGTTGAACTTTATATGTTGTTTTTTTCTCACGGGATGTCCCGACTAGGATACTATACCCTTAGAATGCGTCATCATATTTAAATTCCAACAAATTTTGCGAACTTTTCCATCCGCTCCAAAAGTATGTCTGAAAAAGCGCGAAAGCTTTATTACAGCAATACTGCTTCAAAGGTACGTTAAAACGTTCGCTAGAAGGGCGCCCAACCGTCGCTGAAATTGAGTACAATGGATTGAGTACAAGAACGCTTGCGCAATGAGAAAGCGCATCTACGAACGGTCTAATGTATACCGATTCAGGAACTATTAGATAAGGTATACTATTTCACTTTTTCTCCGTTAACGACGCGTGTATTGTCTTACATGTACGCATTACTTTTTCGCGATTTTCAAGTAACCGTTTTGACACAATAGAATCTCGGTTTCACGCATGCGCCGTGTGTACAGCAATGTTATCAGAGCTTTTCTGTTGACCAACAGATTTATTGGGAAGTCCATTAGTCTTTTGACAGTATGCAATCGGTTTCACTAAAAAAGATTTCGTTTTAAAGAGACATTTCAGTTATGCCCAGGGTACCCTGTATGCCCTTTGACCCTAGGAACCCATTCCCATTACTTTGCAAGACCTGCACGATCAGCCTTCACCTTACGTACGACGCCACCTATAGGCATCGAAACATAAACAGGTACTGTTTAGGCAGGTGCGAATTGGCACCTTCTTAACCCCAGACATAATGGCTATGTACAACGCGACACCTACCCACACCTGTCCAACCTCCTCCAAGGTCATGAAAGAGGACCAAGTGTTCAGTGGAAGAACAGTAATACAATCACCAGCCGTAGACAACCAATGCCACAAAACAGATTTTCTCAAGAAATGTCTTTCAGGTGGCCTGAACTGAGGGTACCTAACCCACGTGGTAGTTCCTTAAATAAATCAAATCTTATCAATTCAATATTTATTTCCATATAAAACTGGTTAAAACTGGATGAAACTCCGTCAAGCTGCATAAGCAGCTTGACAGAGCTTGAGAAACCAATAAAACAAATCTCAAATTAACGAAACCGAAATAATGAAAAGTAATCATACTACAAATCTGAAAAATATTGTCGAACTTCTTTGTATGAGAATTTGGCTTTGTTTTGACATTTGTTCAAAATCGTTGGAAAGCCATGGACAAACATTTGTAGTTTGTAATTGTTACGGAAGTAGGGTGTTTTCCAGACGTCATGACTTCGTGTGTTTATATTTGAACTCTGGTATTGCAAGCCTGCCAATGAGGTTAGGAAATTTCTGATACTGGGGGAAGAAAAATAGTAAGTCTGTATGAGCTGATATACGTAAATGAACTCTATTTTAATTATATAATGTTTTTGCTAAAGATTCATTCATTCAGTATGTCCTGCCATCTCTTTGGCGTCAATATGGGCGATGCTCAACGGTCACACAAATTTGCCTAACTGCTTTTTACTACTTTCTGGTTATATAAAATTACTGCTGGAAATTAATATGCGATGCCCTTCTCAAACAACGATGAAGTCCTCGTGTTGAGTCTGGTACGAGAAACCAGCTACCCTCATTCGAAGCGACGACGACGTGGGGAACACCAAGGTTTCCAATATCAAGTCCAACAACAAACTAACCAAACAAGATGTTAGCGGACCCTACGTGAATGGTCCTTGCATAGCAATGCATTGCATTTTCAGTCTATGGAGCGTGATTTACCGTGGCGATGTCCTGTTGGTCGAGAGTTTGATGATAGACTCTGTGCTGTTTTATACGAACTCTACCTTATTATCAAGATGGTTTACTGCATTGCGATTGTGCTCTCTGGCGCTTTACTAATACGTGCTTTTCATGGCTTTCGCCAGCGTTCAACGATAGGCGTCGTTAAACAGAGGATCTAATTTTGCGCGCCTATGCAGCCCTCTCCAAATCCAAACTGCTTCGACCGTGCATAAATGCCGCAATCGCGTATACGTCGGCTTCATAACACGAGGGATGAAGGTTCGATTACCTGCGAAAAGCGTTTTAATTTTTTAACACGAAAGTCTTTTATTCCGGAATTCACAAAGATTTTACTTACGTCATACCCGTCACCGAAGTGACGCAGCACAACGAAGCCAGCGGCCTGTAAAGGGTGCACCCATGCAGACATGTATTTATTGCAGGGAAGCAACCGTTAGTGCAAACGAGTACGTTATACTTCAGGTTGTCTGTTTCCGGGTTTTTTATTATAACACGAAAGTATTTTATGCCGGGATACACCAAGATTTTTGTGGCGTCATATCCGTCACGGAAATGACGCCAGTACACCTTTGTTGAAGCTGCCCGGCAGCAGGGCGTCACTCGCCAAGCACACCCACAAAACAGCCGCCGACACGGAAATCATGCTCTGTTGCAGATTTCGCTGCACATTTCGCTTTCGTGTTTTACCGATTCCTATGACCAAAGAATCAACCACAATTTTTTTTCCTTTCACATGCGATCGTCCACACCGTCACATAAAGTTGGCTTTTCTGCAGTGCGTTTTATTTGGACTACCGACGACGTCAGTGAGACGGTGAATGCTTCCCTGTTATATTCGTGCGTTTCGGCGTTTCTTATTTTCGCATGATGCAATTGCCTCTCGAGACGCATGGCGTATGCACCTGAGAATACACATAAAAACTGAAAACACTTACGCGCTTCTGGCAGGCATCGATTATCCCTGCTAGCCGCGGTACGCGCTATATACTCATGACACTGACGATCGCCCTGCGCCGTCAATCCCAGAGACATATGTAAGTTTCCTGTACATTTTAGAAGCAGTCTGTTTGGGGTTCTCTTGATAAAGATGTCCAAAAATGTTGTCTCTGAACCAGTTTTTAATAATCAAAACTATTGGGCTAGTATACCGCTCCGGAGGTACACCTGGGCTTTTAGGCGCACCGTAGTGCAGGGCTCCAGATTAATTTTGACCACCTGAGGGGAGGGGGAAGGGACATTTTATAATCGCGCGGAAATCGCGACACGCGGGCGTTTCCACTTTACTTCAACATCTGAAGGGCAGCCGACGCATTCGGGTTCGAGGCCGAGTCTTTGGGCTTTTTGACCATCGATAGAGGTTCATTTTTACAGAAAAAGGGTTCACTTCTATTTAAATCTTTGCAAGAAGTAATAAAAATTATGGGTGGTATTTGAGATAGTCAATGCAAATATTACATTTACTATCCTCTGGCCGCCGCTGACAATTTCCGAATCTCCAGAAGTTACGAGTGCCCCATGCTACATCGGAGGACAATATTTTTCCTCGGGACCACTGGATTGTGCGAAGAGAGGTGTCTCATCTACTCGGATTCTTGCAGTCCACAGGACTAGTGAGGTGTGGTGACATTGTGATGTCTGCTATTTTAGGACCTAAGTGAGGTGTGATGACTTTGAGGGTGTCTGATATTGTATTGGGGACGATTAGGCGGAGACATTGCTGGCAGCTATGCAAGGATAAGTCCGGCCTCATTCAGCAATACTTACTACTACTACTACTACTATTACAAGGGAAAGAATACGATGCATACCTAGCTTGAATTTTGCCTTTGGGGAAAAAATGCAAATGCAGAAACCAACGGGACATCCCTACTGACGTAAAGCAGTATCTTTTGTGGATAATTCAACATACGAATCTCATCTCAGTGCAGCATTGTCGTGACGTCGTGCTATGAAAACGTCGGAACCCCGTTCACTGAGCCTACGACTCACACACAGGTGGTGTGTTCGTAAGCTTGTACGGTGAGGATTATGGCAATAAATCATTCTATAAATAATTGCATTTATATTTGCTGGCATTATAATTACTTTTTACGACGTGTAATTTGATCTTGCGAATCGACACAGTTACCTTTTACAAGGTGTTAAGAGATCCAATGAACTCGCAAGTAAAGAGTAAAGGCAGGGGTAGTAGTGAAACTTTTATTAGACAGGAGGTGATTTTATGCAGTAACATGTCATTTACGTAGGCATTATCTATTTCGTTTGGTTTGTGGGAGGAGGGGTTCCAAGTTGCGAACGTTAAGGCAGAAATATTTCCAGGGGCATGGAACGAATTATATGAAAATGGCACTGTTTAGGAGGAGGGCGCACACGTGTGTGGTCACCAAAGGCTAAACTGAGTTTAGAGTGAAACCAACAATTATTTGAAATAAACAAAACTGTTTTTGTTATCTCTTCTAAACTTACAAGACGGAAGATAACCGATTGCTATGTCGGCAGATAACCAACTAAAAATGTTTTAACTGGTTAACCGAAAATTACGTATTTATAAATTACGTTTCCAGCTGTCAAAAATAAATACCACCACGCCAATTCTATTACTACCACAAAATATTTTCGCAGGCACCATTCTTCTTAGACACAATGGAAAGGCGTTTAAAAGTTGTCATGCCCTTTCCTCCATACACAATAGAAGTCTGGTACATTTAGAATAACATATAGAACGTCGGAATAACAACACTGGTAATTTTAAAGCCAACTTCGCAAGTACGACCAATAAGTCCTAAAGACAAAATAAGAAAATACCGGAGTCACTTTGGCGTCATTAGCCTATGTTCAACAGGATCTAGACTGCGTGAATGGCGGCCACCAGAAGACGCCGCCTCTCGAAGTAATTAATATGAAGCTGTTGTAACGTCTCTGGTTCTGTTGCATCTCTTCTTTTGAATGCTACTATACAGGTGATACACACAACTCCTTTCTCTTTAGTACCGCCCAAATGACGTCAATTTTGGGGCCGTGTAGTGGGGAATATCAATGTTTGTCATGTCTTTGTTGTTGTTTTCAAATAGGGATGGAGAAATGTCTCATTACAGCACTTTCAAAAAGAAAAGCAGTATGGATTCTGCCTTAACGGTCGCATAAACATTTTCGTGCGGCATTGACAGTATTGTAGGCCACAACGACATCAGCCATGCAACGTAAATGGCACATCAAATGGTTTCGACATCTGAGCTGTTAACATCTTAAGGCATACAAGAAACACTGACACATGCACAACAAAACATTGGGTTAGAAAGACTGGTAAGCGTTCTTAATTTACAAAGCAGGTCACGAGTGATATTGACACGTTTGGCAATGACAGGTAGGGAGAATACAAAGACATGCCGCTACATGTACAGTTGATAACTCGTGACAGAACAGTTTACTCCAGACATGCGGCGCCGTGGCCGCGGTACCTGTTTTGCAAGTTAGCGCGGGATCAGTTTATCGGTACACATCGGTGGCACCGCATCTGAATTCAGCTTGGGCACCTTCAACATTCCCTGGTGTGTTTCAGTGGGGCTTCCCCTTGAAACAGGGAAGGACACGCTTGTTTGCACGTACCGGGTGTCTAACTAACCTTGACTGTCGTTCAAGATAGTAGACGTCAGTGTCTAGCAACCGAGGAAGGTTTAATGATTCAGGGTGGGTAAGTGATCTCAAGCCAGATTTGCATTTTCGTACTTTTTGCTATCCTCCTCATGATAGTTGAACTAGCATTCTCTCTCACCGAAATAAATCTGTCTAAAGCGGTTAAATCTCGTGTCTGCTCCTTCGGGACATCAAGAGCGTTGATAAACTATATTAACATTCATTGCGCCCAGCAAGATGTTGGTTCACAAGAGTGTTCAGTTTGACTAAATAGAGACACAAAAGGTAGAACAGTGAAATCTTTCGACACCTAAAGACGTGCACTCAAAAAATGAGTAGCAGTATTAACTTCTTGTTATTGGCGTTACGATGACCATGTTAGTTACGTCTTGAAATTGCGTTGTTTTGTATATTAGTAGGTAGCAAAGACAAAATGTTGTTTTTATGTGTAAAAGTGCACGTTCAAAGCAACCATGCCTGCAACATTTTATCTCGTTTTTTTCACACGGGACCCATAGTAACTGAAATGGTCAAACATGACCTATCTTAAGGTGATTGCTCACAGACATGTCTTTCTTTTTTGTATTTTCTGCAAAGGAAGGGACGGGTGAAGACAAGATAAAGACCCGAGCCCACCATTCCAAGCAAGCTGCTTCTTCTTTCTCTTCTACTACTTCATCGTCCTTTTTACATTCTCCTACCCCACCACCCCCCCCCCCCCAGAAGCTGCAGTCCTTACCTCACAAACTGTAATAACCAACAACCTCGAACTCGCTGAGACCACCTAATTACGTATCATGACATACTACCGCATTACCGCCTCGCCCGCCGAAAATACCCCCCGGCGCATCCCCAGCTCAGCCATGAGCAAGCGCGCACCTGGCGACTTCTGCACATTCATTCCTTTCCCTGCAGAACGGTGCTCCATCACATCCACCCTTCCCTCTACCCCTCACCTCATTGCCCCGCATGTGGCCAGCGCGCCACACTTCCCCACTTTATGTGGGCCTGTCCATCCAATCCCTTCCCTTTAATCACCCGTGACGAGCAATGGGAGGGAGCGCTGGGTAGCTCCGACCCGGGCGTTCAGATCGCCTTGGTGGAACGAGCTGCCATCGTCGCCGCCGACCTCCAACCGGCGGCCACCACGCTTCCCTAAACCAGTGGCTCAATAATACTTTTTTTCTCTCTCTCTGAGTGCGATCATGTCAGTTTCCATCACATCGTCTCTTGCCGTAGAAAAGCTTGACGTAGTTCAGTGCTGTTCTTTTGGTCGACATTTATCTGCGACCAGCTGTGGACGAAGCTTGAAGATAGCCTTCTACAACTTGTGTCTTTTAGTAGGGGTAGATGCTCTAGCTGGCGTTTCTTGCGGCCTGGTCCTGCCTTTTCTTTCGGAAGAGCTTCCGTGAAAGCAAGGACATTTGCGTAGTCTCTTTTCTCTCCACATCGGGTGGTTATACCACGATGGCACTTCTTGCAGTGTTTTGGTAATACCTTGCTGTCAGAGCTTGTCTTAGAAGCCGATCTTGTATCCACGTGCACGGACTACCTTTCTCACGCTCCGCTCACGTGATTCTGGCGTAAAGCTGGGATTTTGGAAAACCTTTTCTAGCTCCAACACCGGTGAGGTCGTCTTCCCGGGCGTTTCGTAGACTCGCGCTTGTACGCTTGCTGACTCGGTCCATGAAGGCTCACAAGCGGATGGCGATTCTTCAGTCGGGTAGATGACACATTCCATTCTCTGTGCTTCTCCGGCGGGGACGTTGAACGGTCGTTGGAGCGTTTCCCCCTTTTCCACGGATTTGAGCCATAGCACCTACTTACACGCAGGAAAGTTTGGGTCAGTCACTGCATTGTTGCTCAGTGAATTGTTCATGTTAAGTATGACGGACGTCGTTCCTTGCTTTGGGATTGGGGCCGACTGAGTCATCGCACTTGTCTGCGCTTCAGCGGCCGTCTTGCGATATGGCACCGTGGGCGTCTTCTCCGGTGGCGGCGTGCTGACGCATCTGTTGTAGAACTGCATACTTGCAGCTGCGATAGCCCGCTGCGTTCGAGCGTAGTCGGTGGTTGGAGCCATGACAGAGCACTGCCTTACGCTTGCGCAGGATGCTCTCGAGAGTCTTGAGCGCTTTCTTTAGAATTGCGGATCCCAGTGGTGTCTGATTGTAAAGAAATCCCGCAGCCCGTGCGTTCGGCGTATCCGGTTTGCCTGCGCATGCCTGCATGCCCAAGTCGTAGTCAACGGTCCGGGTGCATGACAACTTTGGACAGTTCGGAACCCGTAGAGGAAGTCACGAATCCGGGGGTGCTGACTCAGGACTCGGCTGCTACATGTTCCTCCTGCAGTTCAGTAACGATTGGCAGCGACGTTGGCGCCGGCTGGAATGGAAGCAGCCAATTGGGGATTGGGCATGCATCTTTCGGGAGGGGGAGGGGGGGGGGGGGGGCGGAAAGAGATTGCAAAAAAAGAGAATGAAGTAGAAGAGATAGAAGTGGCAGCTTAGACCTGTGGCCGGCGTCTCTCGCTTGTCTTAGTCCGTCCCTTTCTTTACATGTCCATTGTATTTCAGGTGTCTTGATTATTGACGTTAGCAACTGCAATCATTATTACAAACGCAAACGTAAAAGACAGCACGCCATCTTAATAGTTTTAACTTTTAATATTGGCGCAGCTAAATGGGACGTTTCTGAATGGTTGTCGTGTTACAGCTAGCAGCTTCGGCGCCGAAGTTTCAAGAACTGCATCGATTCTCTGCGAGAACCACGCTGCATATTTTAAAAATAAAGCGCACAGTTGCACTGAGCTCGAGAAAAAATGATGTGTATCATTCGAAGGTTCTGTGTCTATGATGGCTGCTAACGACTGGATCCCGAACCGCACCAGTTTAAGTTTTCATAACTGAGATTTGAAAAATACAAAAGCTCCTAATTTATGAAAGCGCATGTCAGGAAAGTATTGTCCGAAAAAACACCCTCTTGTAGGGATTTCAATGTCGTTCATAGAGTGCACTTGACAAGATATGAGACAATTTGTCTACACTTCGCTCATTTATAGGCCGGCTATTTGCAATGCGTAGCACGTGTCCTTTGACGTTAAATCATTTGTCAATCACTGCTACCTTCGCCACGACGACAATAATTTGGATTGCCTCCTGACAATTCTGGAGCTTCAAACCACACAAATTCAAAAGAAAATGCGTAAGGCGTAGTTTTTTTAATCGCTTGCACGTTAGCAGTTTTGTATACCTTGCCCCATCTCAGAATCCAGTCGCGGGTATACCATGGTTGGAACTCTGTCTCCGTTCGATATTCATAATGTTTCCCAATTTCGCTACATACTACACCCCAATTCCTTGCGGAGTTTCTTTCCTAAAGAATTTTTCAGCACAGTCCTAACAATCCAGTAAAGATATACGTCCTAAGGATGACATCAGAACACAATCTGAGAGGTGAAACAAAACTATCCGTAACGTAAATTTGTGTTCTCTCGATATACTGCTGTTCATCGGTTGATAGTGTCCGTATCGGACTCCTTAAGCTTGCTCAGAGCGTTGGTCACAATGCAGAGGTCTCCTTTGAGCTCGCTGACTATGTTGGCTATCTTTCTGGTGTTCGTGAGCACGTCGACGGTCTGGGTGTAGGGGTTGTAGCGGAGGCCGAAAGGTCGCTTGATAGTCTTGGCGAACTCTCTGAAAAAGTAGAACACACAAGATTACAGTGGATATGCTCAGTTGGGTACGCAGAGTCGGCCAAATCTTTAACTTCCCTGCGCAAGCGACGACTTTCTGTCTATGACGATCTTAAGAAGGAACAACATAGAAGACGATGGGGCCAGCTGAGAGCGGTTTCTGAGACTGCACCTAATCTCGACGTTTGCAACTTGGCTTCCGTCATACTGCGCTGACGCATGGAAAGTCGCCGCTCGCGTACGCTAGTGAGATTTGGCAGACTGTACATCGGGTAAATAAAGTCTGAACAAGTGAACAGTAGGCGCTAGTGTTACGGCGCCAATCTCCAGGGATTATGCATGCGCGCATGGATACCTCGTAAGTTCTAGAGGGATTACTCAGTGCATAGTACGTGCTTGAAGGCGAAGTAATATTTAGAAGAGCCAGAGATACGTTATACAATTTTATCAAGCTCCTGTACGCTTAAAAGTTAAAACCAGGAACACTTCAACTCGTTGGTAACCCATAACCCATTGGGTTGCAATAACGGGAACGTTTTAATGGGGGCGATGCAGCTAGTGTACCTAGGGATAATAATCTTTTGCGATGAATGAAGAAATGAAGCGAGCTCCGACTAACCCGTAATCCGTAAATGTAGCGAAGCTTTACACAACCTTCACGACCATAACGAAGGTTAAGTCCACAATTGCAGCCGATTTGCTTCTTCTTCGCTTCCCCGACGACTTTACTCCATCATTGTTGCTCTCAGTGTAAGCTACTTCATTTTCTTGAAAGTGATACTCATTGAAAGGGTTTACACTGTGACGTGTCTCCCTCGTTCCGAAGAAGAGTTGCCACGATTACGGTGAACGCTGGAGTCTTTCTCGTTCTGAGCAGAGGTTGCTACGATTGTGGCAAACGATGCAGTTTTTGCCAATCTTAGCCAATCTCCCTAAGCGGGTATGCTTGTCTTGACAAACGGGCGCCGGGGCCGCTGGGCGCTCTACGCGAGACCCGCGCTCACAAACGCACGCTCGGCGATTTCTTGGTATTTTAACTGCGGACGCAAAAAATTACAATTTGCTAAACAGCTTCGCTGATAAATTTTTACCTTAGATACGCGCAGAACACTTTAGGGGTTTCGTATGGCATTTTAAAGTCCAGAGGGGTGGTGTTTGCCGACGTTAATTCCAAAAATGGTAAGCGTTAAATATTAGAGAAGAACATTTGTATCAAATGCTATGCACCACCAGTAGAAACGTAAACCATGAACGTATACATTGGGCAATTTGCTGTTAAAAATACGCAATTTATAAAATTGACATAAACTTAAAAACGTTTCCTATTTACAGCTATACGGACTGTTAATTAAAATACTTTCCTAGTTATTTTACCACAAATCCTGCAGATGAATCGTTCACATCTGTATGTTTTCCTTGTAGAACAGGAGTGTTTCTATTCCGAGCATAATGTTTAGCGAGTCTTAAAATACAAGCTTCCGCTCAACCGAATTTTGGTTTCAATCTTTACCACACTAAAGGCACTGCAAAAACATACCTCATCTGCAACTTTGCTTCGTTGAAACTCTCCGTGAAGAAGTACACGTTCTGGAAAGCTGTAATGATGGGCTCTGTTTCGATGGTAATAGCCGGGTCAAACTGTATCACATTTGCTTTTTCTGTCAGAGCATGCTGTTTGGAAAAACATACCAGCACAATAAATTACTAACCCGCTTTGGTGGTGTTGATTTTTGATTTTGTGACAACCACTGAATAAAATACCAATCGAAGAATAGGTGAAAAATGTTCGCGTTCGGACCCTTCCTATTCGGTTTCTCGTTAACACTGCGACTCAAAGTGTTTATGAAGTGTCATGCCATGTCCACAAATATGCGGTTCTCTTTGGAGGCTTTTGTACTTAGTGACATTTCTGTCTGCATTTATCTCCTATTAAAGCTTCTTGTACAGAAAATTCTTGTTCACTATCAAAATAAGTTCCAAACTTATTGTCGACCTATACAAGAGAAGTCTACAAAAGGAATAGTGACAAGTATATATCAGGAACCATTACATAAAGCTAATCGCAGAACACTAACATTGTGCACGTGACCGTGTAATTATTTAGGGCTGTGAGGCCCAAAGTAAGGAGGTGAACGTCGGTAACACGTTCCGTTCGCCATTTTGGAGTAGCCGTACGCGGCTGCTGAGGGCTGACTGCAATTTCCTATGTAACGACAGCTTTCTTCTAATCAAAAATACAACACCTCAGTCAATTTTTTTTGGCCTGAAACGAGCCCACATTTCATCCTAGATGTCTCTTCTGCAGTTAACAAGAAGCGTTGCAGGAAACCAGCTGGCAATTAAATATTCTGTTTGGCTACGAGAACAGACGGCAGATAATTGCACAAAGAAATTTCACGGAAAATTTATTCTGATGACGTTAGAGCATTACCTGCAATGTAGCAGCTTCTTTTATCTTATGGACAGCTTTCATTGCGGAATTTCATTTTTGATTGACCTTTTTCCATTAACGATCACTTTGTACGCATAAAACAACTGCTGTGAAAAATATTTAGGCTGGATCTTGTAGGGCAGTACTTACTTTCAATTCTTCGTTCATAAATATATTTAAGGTCAAAAAGTGTTACGCATTCATCACTCTAGGCCATACCCAAGTGCCGTGAGCTGTACTATGTTGGAAATGCAAGCCTAGTTTTTTGCTGCGAGCAGAAAGAACTTCAAATGCACCAGGCAAGCCAAGAATCCTGAGTCTAACAGAAAATTCGAAGAGTTTACCGGATATAAAATATAAGGGTTACAAATAAAAGCTTTGGTTTTGTTAACAGACAAACCCAATAGTTCTCATCACTACAGAAATACCTAAGATCCATTACGTTTTATAAAATATAAACGCCCTAGCTACTTTGTGCCCTAAAGGCGCACACCAGGACGACAACAAAGGGAGTATAGAGAAAGATTAAGTCGGAGCCCAAATATTTGTTGCGGACATTAGTACACTGATTGAATGTTCAGTGGAACCAGGCACACCTAAAATGATGAAATGTAATTCGCTAAGACATGCCTTGTCAACTCTAGGTAAGACTACCTGGCTATGAAGTCTTTCGATAGGATAATCTCACCGCCTGTATTCAAGTTTTATGAGAAACGTTAATAAAGTTTCAACATTTGCAAAGTGGTTGATGACTATGTAGGCATCTGTACACAAAGATTAAGCTTTTTTTCAAGTAAATTAGATAGTAGGCGTCTGTACACAAAGAATAAGCTTTTGTCAAGTAAATTAGATAGTTTTCGCTATTTTAAAAAATGTCTTCTGAAGATTGCGGTTTTGATGTGCAGGTTTATACAAGCCAGGTGGAATCCACGATGAACATGAAACAGCCAAAATGAAACCGGGAAAACCGAGTAGGCATTTCCAGAACCCTGTCGCTGAAATAAACAGATTACTTTAAAGGTTCACTCACACGTAGCTCAGCTGCCGAGGATAGCAAGCCAGCACCATACACCTTCATTTCCCCGTTTTGTTTGCACAGCCCAAATTCAACTGTAAAAAAGTAGCACTGCGAAAGAGAAAAGGCCAAAAGTTTAGGTGAGCATCCCGCTTTTTTAGTCACATTTGGTGACAGATATCACATAATCAAACCGGTATTGTGGAAAAGTGGGTTGCTTAATTTCTTTATTTTGAAACTAAATCACTAAACAAAACCGTTCTTATCTGGAAAATTCTGGACGGGGAACAAGAGCGGAGAAACGGTACTGCACAAAGCAATGTGACATAACGCAGCGGGAAGGCGAAGGAGTAAGACAGCTGTGTGAGGCGATTCAGTTATTAGCGAGTAAAGACTCGGTGCTATGGGTGTGCAATTTCTGGATACTGAATTCTTACACTGCGGAAAGCTGTAACTTTTGCGTACACAAAAAACGAGGACTAAATAGAGACGCGAAGACCAGCGCAGTTTACTGCGCTGGTTTACTGCGCAGTTACTGCGCTGGACTTCGTGTCTCTGTTTAGTCCTCGCTTTTTGTGTGCGCAAAAGTTACAGCTATGAATGGTCACCAACTAGCCCGCCTTTCAGTGTTACTGCGGAAAGGTTGCAACACCACAGTTGTTACAAATTTTTAAGACTAAGAGACATATCTGTTTATTGTCATGGAGACTTAAGTCTGCAGGCTCTCTCACGAGTGCTACTCGCAGACTCCCCCTCCTTCACCCCACCTCACGCGGGAGTGGTGAGCTAAGCCTCGCCATCGTGTCGAGCTTGCGAGTGCGAGTTCGTGTGAGTGCGAGCGCCACTCGCGGTGAGCCCCGCTCACCACTCGCCAGGGGGAGTGCAGTCACCACCCTTGCGATACGCGGGGCCTACAGCGGTAAGCGCCACTCTTGCGCTTGTACTCGCTGCTGGCTATTCGTCGCAGGAGCCGCCCACTGTGGTAGTTGCCACTAGCGTTATCCACTCGTACGACGGCCACTTGTTTGACTGATTAGGAGGTTTAACGCGCCGACGCTACACAGGCGCTAAGGCGCGCCTTAGTGGATGGCTCCGGATTAATTTTGACCACCTGGGGATCTTTAATGTCCGCCAATAGCTCGAGCACAGCGCCGTTTTCACTTTTCGGCAAAGCGACTTGTCTATGGCGCGATTGCTTTTAGCTTCAGGAATATGTTATCACTGCACTCCTGATATGGGACACCGTGTAATGAACTCCCTGGAGGCGCGCCCATTTAATAATATGATTTCAATTGGACTTGTGACACCCTTATGAACTGCCACTTTTCCGTGTCACGGATCATGGAGGGACTGCTGCGCACACTTTTTCCGGATGTTGTTCAGGGCTCGTGGCGTTTTGTGTTGGAATTGATGTCGGTGACGTCGTGGTAACAAAGCGAATGCACTTTACTACCGCTGCGCGCTGCGATGGAAGCATCACGAAGCACCGCGCTATGATGTCATATTCCTGGTGCACATCTCTGGCTTGATTGCTACAGCTGTGAATATGTAGGCCATTTTAAAGCACCAATTGTGAGCGGCCGGTCTGATTGGAGAAGGCGTCGCATATTTTCACGGATTCACGTATTAGAAAAGCGAAACGGTTAGGATGGGCGATTGGCGTGTTGTGGAGAAGTAACCCGTTTTCGAGGGCTTGGCGTCTTAGACGTATCATTATTTGTCATTCTTCGTTACGGTGTCATTTGTTTTGATACTCCACTTTCACAGACTTGACGTCACACATTATTCTATGACAGTTACGCTGCTTGCCTTAAGGTGTGTGATTTACTGCTGCTGGCCCTGTTCGACGCACCTTAAAACTTCAGCGGTCGTGTTTCATTGCAAAATGCACCAGTTTTTTTGCGTTGCGTTGTTTTGCGTGTATATAGCATTGATACATATAAGTCAATCTGCGTGGGTTTTGCACCATGCATCAAACCAAGTAGCTGGCCTTCACGAGGACCTCTCAGAGTATTCAACGTCATGACTCGCCCGCCTGCACCCCTTTGTCTTGTTCCCTGGCTGCTGCTGCTAGTTGGCGTATGTGTTCGTTCGGTTTGACAGAATTCGCACGTTATGTCTGACTCTTCATCCGCCTAGCTCCGATTAGGAAGTACGAATCGTTACGGTTGCGTGTAGATTTAGCAAATATATTAAATATCTTCAGATCTCGAAAAGTAAAAATACGCATTTCTAGCGCAGATATGTTGGCATCGACGGGTATTTAACATTGTTGTTTTGAAAATTGCATGCCCAATTTAAAAAGGAGACACGGGCTCCAGCATTGTCCCTTTTCACTCTGTCCGTGCACGTCGTCACCAGCTAGTTATGAAGGCGAAATTGCTTGCGCTGTTTTATTTTGCTATTTTACTTTGTGGTTAGCCCGAACACTGTAGTCTCCAGCATGATTGCTACGCTAGCTCGCTGAAAAGGGCCTCCCCGTCTGGTGTTCCTCGCATTTCGTGCGCACATTTGGATCGTCGGGCCCATGCTGGTGGCGTACATGCTGGTACACATGCTACTTGTACATGTCGTTGCTCTCCACACTGTGTGGTGTGGGGAATTGTTGGTTATTGCGGAAATCTTATTCCAGTGAACGAGTGACTGAGAACGTGCATGTTCATTTTAGCGAGCCGTGTTTACACGTTGGTGCTACCTGCGAGGCTCCTCATTATTGTAGTTATCGTAGTTTCCAAAGCGGCAGAAAGTTACGGGCTTGTGTCCTATTCGCGTTCGTGTTGATTTGTTTTCAGAGCTTTGCAATCGAAGCCGGTCACGGCTTGACACTAAGAAAATAATCATGCGCCCATTTTTGAAATCGGAAAAAAATTGAAATTGCAGGGTACCGAACAAACGTACTAGCTTCGCTATGTATTTCACCGCGCGCAACAGGTTTAGTAGTCCCCGCTTGTCAATTCTCATGGAATCCCTTGTTGCCCAGAGGCACATCATTCATGTATCGACTAAACTGCCGCATACCGCATTGCATTGGAAGTGGTAGCTCTTCTCAATACACGCCGGCTATTTGAGAGCCCTCCACCGAAGACATGCTAGAAAATACTCACTTTAAGTGCCTCAGTAAGGGCAAATTTGTGTTTGCGGAACTTTTATATATTTTGTTTTAATTACGTTGGCGTTTCGTGTGTATATTGGCAATTTTATTGTTGATTGCTATGAAGGGTACGAATTGGGAACACTGAAATTTGCTGCTAAACACGGAAACGTCAATTTTTCTGATTGTGGCATCATCCGCATCTTTGCATCGTTGCTCAAAAAATCAAAAAGCACTACCGCTACTGCACTTGTGAACGTATAATGAATAAAATAACTTCAATGCCACCTCTACGCTTTTTGACACCTTAACCACGCTTCTGTCACGACATAAAGTTGCCAGAATTTTGTCCTTAATGTACCAAAATTTTTCCTTCTATATTTTATCCCTCACTTTTATTGAACTGAATACAATTATCATGGTGTTATCAGAAGTTGACATTCCGCAGTCTTACGCCTTACTGCAATGCTCTATTGTGTGCCTGTGAATGACAACGTACTGCAATGCTTTAATGTGTGTCTGTGAATGACAAACAATTTATTGTGATGTCGGCTTCTGGCGAAAGGGGCTCCTTGTTTTCGTCGCGCCACCAGCTAACTGTCCTCGTGCCACTGGCAGCCTTTCGGCGTGAACGCGTCTCTTTGCGCTGTGCGAGAGCGGTGGTGGTGGTTGTTGTATGGGATTCGGCAGGGTTAGCCTGGCTGGATATCCGGCAAGTCCTTCTCCAGAGCTCATCCTAATTAGTCAATGTTAGGGTCCTTTCACCACGAGTCTGCCAGTTCCGTCCCCTGAAAGAAGCTTAGTAGAAGGCGTGACACGTCAATGCGCACGATCCAATGTCCCCTTGGGAAGATGATGCTGTCCAGAGTTGTGTGGAGCTGCCAACTTTCGAATCGCTGGGAGCATTGCAGTCCGCTCGACATCATGCTCTAGGCAACAAATTACATAATGATGTATAACCCTTATCACTGCACATGACAACGGAGAGGCCATCGACAGGGGCCCACCTTGAATATCTATGCTGTGGCCTTCGCTGAACCCGTTCGGATGCGGTGCAGCAAAGTTGCATCCGATCTCGTAAGTTCCTTGGTGACGCAAGGCTGATGATAGAGATCCCCCGTAAGGGTACAGTTCAGGATCAAGGTACCCTTAGTTTTGCTCTGTAGCAGGCTGGTGCCGAGTACGGAGAGGGAGGGGGGTGCGGGCCGCCGCCTGCTCGTCTCCACTGTGGATGCCGGCGAGATAGCGTGGCCCCGCCTTCGCTGCCTTGTCTCTCCCCAGTGCTCAACGCCAAGCCCCCTGAGTCGCCTTCCAACACCTTGCTCGCTCTTTTAATCCTTTCGTCGTAGTGTTTTCCTGGGCATTCCGAATCGCTCTACGCCTTATTTCAGCTTGAATTACTTTTGGAACTAACTGTTTTTACTTTGGATGGCTTTGTGGCAGGAATTGTAGACTACACAAATTTAAAGCAGCTGATAGCGTACTTCGCGACAGGATCATTTGTGGGCGATAGCCAGTGTGGTGAAAGATTGCAGCAGCTTTTCCTAGCCTTTCTTCATAACTCGATGGTTTCTTTTATGTTTCCTACCGCTGTCAGCATTTGCAACTGGTTTCTTTTACTTTTTATTGGCTGAACGAAATAACATACATACGTCATGATTGGCGAGTATTTGCTCGTCTGGGAAGAACGTGCAGCGAAGTTTACCGCGTTGACAGTGAGATATCAAGGTATGTGCGCACATTAACCGAATACGGATTTGTGAACAAGTGTGGCCAAATATAAGAGAAAGGTAAACTCTAACTCAAACCAGTAAGCCTTTTATACCCCAAAAGTTTGGTTCTATAGGTGGCCAAGAAGGAGAACACCGTTTATATAAAAATCAATGCATTAATTCTAGTAAACATCTGATGAACCTGCTCCAACCTCGACAAAATCAACGCGCCAAAAACTAAAAAATCACACATCTCCACGCCGTGAACGATGCCGAGGGTGCGAAGCACTAGAACGCAAGTAGTGTATTGCCGGTGTGATGAGCGTCATCGTCCGTGCGTACTGATGCACTCTGAGTTTTAAATGATTTTGACGTGCGATAAATGCATTGTAAATGACAAGCGGCACACGAAACACAATTCGCGTCCCAGTACTTCGCACACTCGGCATCGTTCACGGCGTCTTTTTCCGCGAATTATCGCTAGCTAGTTAAGGATTTTTGCTTTATTTTTCCGTTTTGTGCCCTTTGAAAATCGCGCTCTTTCCTACTGCAGTTACCGGCGCTCTCCCCAGATGGCGCGCGGATGGTACTGCAGTGTGCGCCGCTCTCGACAGATGGCGTACAATGCTGTCCGCACGTTACTTTCATTGCGCACGGACAACTCCAGACATCGGCGCGGACATTGCGAGGTCTTAAAGGGCTTCACCCTTAATAGCGGCCTAATCACGACCACTCCACAGAAGATGTGACAGAAGAGCCACTCTTTATTGAAAAAATATCTACACAAACCATACGAGCTGCTACACAGGCCAGGTAGACCACTCGCCAGCGTGAGCGCAACGTAAGGAGAATGGCCCCTCGCCAGCGTGAGCACCATTCACCGTGAGTGGCCACTCGCATGCGTGAGATCAAGAGATCACGAGTTTGCAAATTGTGGGGATGATGCCTTCTACGAAAAATGAACTTGTGACCAGAATCACTCCCACAAATGCATTGAACTGTTCAGAGGTGGTTTTTGATGTTTCCAAGATGAATGGAAAGCAACAAATACAGACCGCAAGTGACGCACCACAGCGTTAATTGATATTCAATTTACAGGGTAAATGACGATGGGGTCACATTGAAGATTTCCACAAAATGGAATGACTCATGTGGTTTACAAACAATGAAAGCCGAAATTTCAGTGCTGTAAGAAGGATCAAATTCAATAAAAACGCAAAATAAGTGTCAGTGGCGGTTTTGAGTTCTGAGTGTGAGGGGCTAATGCGAGTGGTGAGTTTGAGCAGCGAATGCGGTGTTGGGCGCGAGTGCGAATAAGTTCGAATGGTAAGGTCGAGGGGGTGAAGGAGCATGAGTGCCAGTGAGTGCGCGTGGTTAGAACGAGTGCTAACTTGAGAGAGAGTGAGAGGGGTGGGTGTGGCCAAGTGGTGAGTCTGAGTGCGAGTAAGTGCATGTGATAAGAGCGAGGTGTGAGCCTGAGTGCAAGTGATGGCGATGGGATAGCTTGAGCGCGAGTGTCTGCGAGTCGTGAGGGCGAGTGGTGAGCGTCAGCGTGAGTGAGTGCGAGTCGTGAGTGCGAGTTATTCCTTGAGGAAAAATATATATTTTGAGTGAGTGCGAGTGAGTGACTTCCAGTTTTGCCGAGGCATGCATGCAGGGCTCTTTTGTTATGGTGTATCCCACCGTTTTAGTTAGTAGGCTTGATTAGCTAGTTGTAAATCGGACTTTAGGTATGTCAAATATTGAGTATGAGCAGTTGTTATTTAGCACTATTGTAACTTTCGAACTAAAATCAAAGCAATAAACTAGAGTCTATCAATTGGACATAACATTTTACAATTGCTGGCAGACTAAATTTTTTCCTGTATATAACATGCCAAAAAAAGTAGTTAGGTGGTCAAGAAGGCCACAATTTATTCCGCACATTTCAGTGTGAAAGCTACCAAACTTCATTTCTTCTCACCGTAGCGAGCTTGTCGATTTCGTCGTCTGATGCACCCAGCGAAGCCAGTCCAAGCTCCTGGGAGAACTGCGCGAAGTTGGCATCCGCCAGCATGGGACAATGTCCAAGAATCTCGTGGCAGCAGTCTCTAGAAGTTGAAAATGCCGATGTTCATTTGGTTGGGTCGCATATGAGTTGAAACAAATAATCTAGGTTACATTTCGTCACGGTCATTGAACGGCCGTAGTTTGGTTGTATGCAGCGTGTCAGGGCAATCAAGTTATGCAAGTGGTCTCAGGCTGCTGCCAAAAGTATTTGGCCCAAACATATTCTGAGAACATCTATTAAAGTGAAGGTTCTGATGTTTTATTTATCCATCTGTAAAATATTATATTTACCGCAAAGCAAGATTTCTGGAAAGTGTTATACTGAGCACAAGGCAAGGTTTTTAAACAGAAAGCTTTCTCAGTGCGATCGTTGGCGTCCTATCAAAAAACTAATGCATTTCCCCATATACCGGTTGCTCGACCGAGAAACTCTGGAAAGATGTTAGGGTACACGTCATGCGCGTGAAACCGGTCTTTAATTATGTCAAGTGGTTACTTGAGAGTCGCGAAACGGTACAGTTCTAGATAAGACAATACACGCTTCTATCCTGAAGAAGGAGTGCAATTGTTACCTTCACCTCATAAACCACGCACCGAAATACATTTAACTTGTTCGTACGTGCCTTAGTGCACAAAAGAATTATCCCTTTCGTTCGTTTTTCGTTTGCGGTTTCGGTCTTTAAAGGTCTGACAATCGACTGGACGCACTACAGCGATTGCTTAGAGGCACTTTTAGCTTTCGCGTTTCTCTTAACTTTCGTTAGGAAGGTATCGTAATTTCACCTTCAATGACGAATGTTTTAGGGAGCATTGCACAACACTCCACAAGTGTAAACCAAATGTTTGTTACTGTTTTTGTGTTTCATATGAGACCTGTAAGGTTGTACCCACCTCCAGAGACGTCTAGCCTGCAACCGTACCACGTCTATGGGCCACAATGGCCAACTCTTTTTTATTGAAGTTTGCAAGACAGTTCACTAACATCCTCTCAATTTCTAGCACGGGGAAAGTGTGGGGGCAGGTATTCCTGTGTTGTGGAATTGTTGAAGCATGGTCCCGTGCGTGCGTTCGGGTTTTTGTGCACGGAGGTATTACTGAGCCTTAAAAAGACAGGAGTTTGTAGCTGAAACCGTCCCTATCCTTAGGTAGTTATTAACGCTGTAATATGTAAATCAGTATGCTTTCTATGTTTCACGCTTCAGGATTCAGTGCACTTACGGTTCAGGAGTGTAGAAGGGGTCGGATCCATGTCTTATATATTGGGTGCAGTGGAAAACTCGGAAGGCCAGACCAGCTAAAAAGTCCCTGGCAGACAAGTATCCAGCGACTGGTCTCAGTTGAAATCCGGTCCTGTCTGCGTTAGAAAACACGGAGCACATTCAGTGAAGCACTTCAGGCTTCTTAAATTTCTACTTCACGAAACCATTTCGTACATATGAAAGCGGCCTGATAACCGGGAAATGTTTCAGAACTATGGCATATTCCTTTATTACATAACAACGGGCCTGAATTGAGAACTAAATTGAATATAAAACATGTAAAAGTGGCACCTATTTCTTGGGGTTGCACACAACTTTAAACTTCAGTAGTTTCTAGAAATATTGTTCCTTTTGACATTTGCACGCAAAAATTCTAGGTTGAATATGCTTTCCCCGAAAGAAACGCTAGTACTACTATAAATATACGCACATTACTGACGCTCATTTATTTCTGCACTTGCAGCTATATCGAGATATGACAGCGGGGCTCACTCGGCCTCTTCCGGGTCGTAATGTTCTGAGTGTTTTTGTTACCGCCCACGCTCCCGGTGTTAGGGAACCCACAAAAATACTCACATTTCAGGAATTCACTGACATCGTCCAGCTGTGGTATGTTATCCTCTCTGCACCCAAGAGAAAATTTTTTACAGAGGTGAGCGCACTCTACGAGGCTACTAGGCGTAGACCCATAGATGAACGTTATAAAAATAAATGACCTGTAATGCACAATGAAAAACCAGTCCCATGCGTCTGTCTTTTATGAAGTGGCTTTCATTCCCCATAAAACAATGAAGCATTTTATTTCTTTGTCGCTGGTGTACAGTAGGACAGATGACGCACGGGAAAAAATGCAAACAATGCAGCTGAAAGGTCTCGTTCGCAAAACCCAAAAGCACAGCCCTGTCGGTGCTTGAGAGGTTCAGAAACTAACAAATAAAAAGGATATAATCGGGAATACAATCAAAATTTTGTTATTTATGGTACAACATAGACAGCGCAGCAGAAAGCTTGTCTCCTCTACCATTTTCGTTCGAAAACAATCGAAAACAGGGAATATTTGAGTGAGCAGGCGTATTTATTATTGTTCGCATCCCACCTTCCAACGTGAAGACCAGGTGAGCGTATTCTAGTTACAATTCAATGAGTAAATAAAACGGGCACCTATGTTTTTCCCCAAATTTACAAAAACTCGACATCACCATTCCTACCTGTATCCGCAGTACTTGATGAGCAGGCGAAAGTTCTCCAGGAATTCGGAGCATGCGTGAGTAGTGTACAGTTGGCTTAGTTCCCTGAACACTCGTCCCCACGTTGCGCGTTCCTCAGTCGTGTATTCTACTCTCGGTATTGGAGATCCACTGAAAGCAATAGCAACGAACAAAGCAATATCACAACCCAGAAACTTAAGCCACGCAAGAAGCGTGATCACCCACCATTCATCGTTATTAAACTGGCCACAAAGACAAAATGCACACTTTGCTCTTTTCAAAAGACTGTCTTGTCTCGATAACAGTGATAACACTTTGCCTTAAACATTGCCTTACCTTAAATTTTGCCTTAAAGGATCAATAATGGGCAACTCACTGGGGCCTCTTCGTACGCTACTTTGCATCACTTCAATGCAAATACTCAGTTCTTTTTGTGTGTTTTTTTGGGGGGTAAAAAGTGTACTTCGTGGTTTGAATAGACCTCAAAGACTTACGAAAAGATAGATATCTGGTAGTCCACCATTGTCCCTAAAGATGAAAGTGTATAACAGCTGCATCTTACCGCTACTCACCTACGGGGCAGAAACTTGGAACCTCACTAAAAGAGTTTAACACTGAGGACGACTCAACGAGTAATGGAACGGAAGATGATAGGTGTCACGTTAAGGGACAAGAAGAGAGCGGAGTGTGTCAGGGTACAAACGCGTATTAGGACATATTAGTAGAAATTAAGAATAAGAAGAAATAGGTGTGGGCAGGGCATGGGATGCGAAGGCAAGATAACCGCTGGTCATTAAGGGTAACAGAGTGGATCCCTAGAGAAGGCAAGCGTTGCAGGGGGCGGCAGAAAGTTAGATGGGCAGATGAGATAAGACAGACTTCAGGGATAAATCGGTCGCAGTTAGCACAAGAAAATGATAGTTGGATATCTATGGGAGAGGCCATTGCCCTGCAGTGGGCGTAGACTGGCTGATGATGATGACGATAATCAGATATTTGAAACTCAACAAGCTTATATTTTTTCGCCCTAGCCTCTCTACAGTCAGGGTCTGAAAGAAGTCGTCCATACTGTGTACTGTATGGGCTTTATTCTTCGCGTGCGTTAGTGACTAGACGCGCCGATACCGCAATGGGGCTGTCTTGAGCTTTACGTGACAAGTCGGTTACAATGCGTAGGCAATGCCACAGCAGCCAATGCTCGACCGATGCCATCCTCAATGTAGGTGCCATGTCGTTCTCTCTTCTTTTGGCCATCTACGCCAAGCAGGGAAGTTGGAAGTTCTGGCCGACGTGCCACACATATTAGGCACCAATAAAGGAATATGCGCTGTGAGAAGCGTAAGCTGGGATTTACTCTTTGTGCAGTTTGGATACGCAATAAATTTTCAGTATCCGCAGGGGAGCGGGAGTATATTAGTAGTGTTGAAATTGTATCCACTTGCAAATTTTCCGTTTAATTGTTCATGAACGAGCATTTGCTGCACAGTCAGAGGAACTAGTGTTGTGGTAGTAAAGATAGCGGTATAAATTTCAAACATTTACAAGCATAGCTGCCCGTGTGGCATAAGGCTTACTATAGGCCCAACGGTTATCGGTAACTTTACGTGAGTTGAAGCTCGTAACGTGCAAGACGCGTGAATCTAATAGGAGCTGGTACCTGCAACAATCGTTCATGCCGCATCCAGTAAAGGTTCACCAAGTACGCTGCTATATAGAAAATATATTTGAGCTTTCGTTTCTGGTGCAAAGAAAGAGTTGGATTTCTGCCAACCACTCAGTTCACTCAGAGTAACTTGTTGAAGCAGTTTTTAATGCGTTCAAGAACTGGTGAATTTTGCTTGAACAAATTAATAAATCACCCGTACGTGCAAGATTTATAAGAACCAAATACACAATAAACATGCTTACTCGCTTAGCCATGCCTTGGCCAATATAACTTACAGACAGAATGCCGGACATTAAGTTACTTCTTCTAGATTGGTAATGACAAAACCGCAATAGTGATACTCTGTCCACCGACGTGTCTCTTCATATACATTCTAGTTGTGACAACGAACCGACCACAAAACTACATACTTAAGCTGATCCAGTAGCAACCCTTCTTGATTCTGCTGCTTGTAGAGGGCCGTAGAAGCTGGTTGCGGAGCCCACTTGGGTGGGTGGCACTTTATGCACGGAACGGGTGCTGCTTGTTACTGTGTCATCGGCGCAATTGCTAGTATTGCGCCCTGAATACGAGTGCATGTGGAATCACGGAAACGCAGTAAGAAATGCCGCCGGCGCGGTTTATGCCCACTAGACACAGCCCCCCACCCTTCATTCGAAGACAGCAGCACCGATTTTCCAATAAAAATACTGGTACAGGCAGCGCTGGCTGTGCTGCCTGACCGAATCTGCCCGTGTATGGAAGGTTCTATTTATTTCTCAGCGTTCTACCGCAAAATTCTAACACGAGCTAACCAAGTGACCACTTGAAAAAAATCAGACATAAAATCACATGAATATTACCATACTCCCTAATGAAAATGCAGCTCGAAATGCGGTATTCTCCGTCACGGCACATATCTGCTGCGTCTAAGGAAGTGATCGCATGTTCAGCGAACGCACCGCAGCGCGCTCTACTCTGCCGTTACCTCGCAGCAATTCGCTGCCGCCGAGCATGTTGCAAATCGTGTTTGAACATACTGGCAAATGTCACGTGGCTCGGATGGCCCACAGACGGAGGAGAAGCGGCAGATGAAAGTTTAAGCTCCTGAACGATGACTCATGGAAAACGTTCGAGGGGGAGGCCGTGAGACATACTCAGCCGTGGCGACGGGCTCGGAGAAGACCCTTTTGCCGCGCGTGCCGCCCTCTCGCTCACCAGACGCTCCTCCTCCGTTTTCTTTGTTCCTGGGGTGCCTCGTTCACTCGCTCGGTTACGCGGACACCGCCTCCTTCTCGACCACCGCAGCCAAACCCCTGTACCGGGCGCCAAAGTGTCCTAAAGAACAACTTACTGTTGATACTTCATGGCAAGGTCAGCAAAGAACATCCGTCGTTGTCTGTATTCTGGATCTTTGAAACCCTGCAGCGTATGACCAAAAAAGGAACGTTACTGAAGAACCAATTTTTTTAGTTTTTTAAAAGCACAGGATAGGGAAAAAATATATCACAGTATTTCCGCCGGTTGCTACAAAATTGTCTGAGAATATTAGTCTTTGTATTACGAACATATCTTGCTATAATTTAGTAATGTTCGTGCAATAACACTATACATGGTGGTGCGATGATAATCCGAACAACTTTAAAAAATTTACTGAGCGAACCCCCGGTCTGCCCCAGCTCAAACTTCACGCGAAGGTCGCATTTCGTGGTCTATTTTGTTTGACACCAGGAAAAACCGCAGTTTTTAAATTGTATTCTGAAAAAAAAAAAATTTCGCCTAAGGAAAAATGCCAGCCGATTTGGACGTGCGAGCCAGCGCAAGCTGATCTTTGAACGACGGCGCCACCAGGGAGACCAAAACGAAGAGCAAAACGCACGTTTGGGATTCACGGTAGGAAGGAGCCAAATGGTGTAGCAGACGATCCGACAATCTCTTTCGTCCCTAGCGTACGATGATCACAAATACTTGCGTAACAGCTGTACCAATTGTAATAAAATATTCCAATTCTACATCGTTGCCAATAAACGCTGGATCTGTTTCCTCATCTGCTTTCCCATTTTCTGATCGTCTGCTACCTCATTTAGCACCTTCTTAGCGTGTAAGCAACCCAACGGGGTAGCAGACGTTCAGAAAACCAGCTTTCACCACATTTTCCTATCGTCTGCTACAACCTTTGGCTCCTTCAAACCGTGAATCCCAAACCACAGCCGGACTGGAGGCACGCAACTCTTCAGTCCGGCCGTGCCCAAACGTGCGTTTCGCTCTGAATACCCCAGATGGCGCCGTCGTCCCAAAATCAATTAGCGCTGGCTCACTCGTCCAAATCGGCCGCCGTTTCCCCATAGTCGAAAATTGGTTTCATATATTTTCAGAATAAGCATATAAGTACCGTCATTGTACCCGATGTAAAACAAAATGGACCACAAAATGCGACCTTCGTGGGAGGTTTGAGCATGAGCAGAGCGGCGGTTCGCTCAGGAATTTATTTTAATGTTCCAATTACCGTCGCAGCACCCTGTACAATTATCCCAGCAAAACCTAACTGCTTTCTTTTAGAGGTTGTGTGATTTTAATGCCTCTGTACGAGATCTCGGCACACTGAAGGAAGTGTTCAAAAAAGAATTATGACGCAAATATTTTACCTCGCAAATATTTTTTTATTTATCGCCCTACGTTCACGGAGAACTGCTTAAATACCTAACGGCACAAAAAATTTTGGTTCGGTTTGTCAAAACTGCGAGTTCCTAACTACACACCGCCGTCGTAAGACAAACATTTTTACTCGCTTGGCAGAGCTCAAAAAGTCAATTCGGAAAACGCAAATTGATGCTAATTACTTATGACATATTCTTCAATGCAGGTTTGTTCCTTCACTAAATGGCGTAGTGTTTGTGGAACCGCGCACAAGTGCCTTCGCACACAGGTAGTTGACTGAGTAGAGCCTGTAATCTCGCACTCGGCTTCCATATCAGTGGAATTCATCTCCATGGAATTGACTCATGCTTCCGGCTTAATACAACGCGACCTCGAGCTCGTTCTGCATTGTTTGTTTAAGAAAACGTACAACTGCTGCCACTTATACAGCATTATCAAGACTTCAAACACGTGCTCACAGGAAACAACCAGCCACTTTACTACCCAGCTACTACGACGTCAGATCGACTTGTTTATGCCATTGACTACCACCGACCTAAGCAGCCGCCAAGAAATATAGCTGTCCGATTTTGGAACGGCTTCTATCTCTTTTAGCCCGTACCACTTCAACGCTAACAGGGAGTTAACAGGCTCATAAGTGGACTTTCACTGCGTCTCTCTTATTTGTACAATTGATCTTGTCAGAACTGATCCCGAGAAGTGCCGCGTTTTATTGGTCCACATAGCTTCTATTGGGATAGCAGTTTTGTACAGCCCAGGAACTGTTCGAAACTTATCGGTACGGGCAAGTAAAACAGGCAAAATAATTCCCTCGTACGTCCCCGCTGGCAGTCCCTAGTGTGAACTTTTAACATTTTCTTTTCATTATATGTCATCTCTTATAGCTAAGCATGTTTGCGGATCCTCCTTACTTGAGAGTGGCCACTCTGGTCTCGCTCGCAAGCGCTTACTTTCTTGACACATGACCAGATGCCGCTCGTCTCCATGGCTCGGATGACGTTTCACAGTTTGTGTCTTATGCTTAAGCCGGTTCAAAACGGTAAGAACAGTGAATTCGCATCTGCGCCTGTGCTTGTGCTTGTGCAGCGCAACGACCTGCTTTCATAGCTTCGGCAGCAACAAACACACATAGTTTCGCCGCATATTCAACGCCGCAGATGCGAATTCGCGCATAATTTCGCACAATGTAGAACGAACTTTAAAGCTGGCACATTAACAGCGTGCTGGCTGCGTATGCAGTAGAAGCATGAAAAACGCGCGAGCGTTCACTCATGATCAAAAACATCGAGACCCGAAAAAAGCATCCAGTGAAACAGGAGAGTCTTCGCTGCGCAAAAAAAAAGCGGTGTAGTCCGTGAATATGTACTAGCTCGAATGCGTGAGGCACGGCAACGGCGCCTGGGTACCATGAAATACGACGGCAGTCGCGAGCACCACACCCAGAAGCCATAGGCGGAACAAAGACACGCGGCGGCTGTGGAAAACGAGGAGTGCGGTTTAAAAGCGTCATTTACGTTGATTCCCACCTACAGTGCGTAGAAACCGCTATTTGTTTGGTCAACACAACGTTTCCGGCGGCTGGAATAAGTTGAAGGAGTTACCAACGGCTACGTAATGTATTCAAATGCTCGTGGGTAAACTTATGCAAAATGGAGAGACGAGTGCGCTGGTGTCGTTTCCCTTTCTCGTCCATGTGTCTGTTTGCGCTCAAGTTTCACTCTTGGGTAAACTTATAGTTGTATTAGAGTCCTCATTATGCCTTCATCATTAAGTCATCATCATGTGCACTTACCGGGTGGTCAGCGTCCAGTTCAGCCCCGTACATAAGCACTTTATTGGAAGTCTTGTCCAAGTCCGAAATTTTTCGGGGAAACCATGGCATTCCGGCGAACTCTGCATAAACATTTGAAATTGATTTGATTGATTGTAGGGTTTAACGCGCCGACGCAACGTAGGCGATGAGGCGCGCCGTAGTGGAGGGCTCCGGATTTATTTTGACCACCTGGGGATGTTTAACGTGCGCCGAAATCTCGTACACACGGGCGTTTTTGCTTTTCGCCTCCATCAGAAAAGCGGCCGCCGCGGCCGGGAATCGAACCCGCGACCATTTGAAATACCAAACCAAGTATTAGCTCTGGTAGTGGTCGTTTCACACTTAAGTAAAGACTGCCTCAAAGGAAAGTTTCAATTATGTACATATACAATAACGTACGCCGCAGGGCAGCTATCTAGGTTACAATTTTAAAGCGAAGATGGATATGCTAGTTTCCAACCAATCTGCGTGCGTCGACGGGGTCCCGTAGAATGATTATCGGCTCCACAGCCAGAATAAAACGTTCTGCAGCTAATATTTTAATGGGGGTGTCTTGGAAAAGATACACTGAAATTGGCCGCTAAGTATATAGACTTTATCATTACGTCAAGTTTCCTTTGATTGATTGTAGGCTTTAATGCACCGACGCAACGCAAACGATCAGGCACGCCGTAGTTGAGGGCTCCCGATTAATTTTGACCACCTGGGGATCTTTAACGTGCGCAGAAATCTCGAACACACGGGCGGTTTTGCTTTTTGCCTCCATCAAAAAAGCGGTCACCGCGGCCGGAAATCGAACCCGCGTCCTTGTTCTCAGCAGCACAACAGGTTAGCTACTGAGCCCCCGCGGCGGGTTTTGCGTCTAGTTTAACTTCTTGTTATTAGTTCACACAAGGTTGTAAACGTTGCAGAATTCTTGTATGCAATATATGGCCGTCTGCGCAGGTAGTTGGATTATAAGAAATGGCTGTTCCCCTTATTTTGTCAACAACTACCCCGAAAAAATTAAGCAATAATTAGCCGCTATGGCGTGTCTAATGTTACGCCGCGCTGCCTATAGTTGTTATTAGTTTGTAGTTATCAGTGAAGTTGTATATACTGTGAAATTTCCGTCTGACCCACTGTCACTTCACTGGCCCTCCATCTTCACAGTAGGGCAAGGACACTATATTTCTTGTCAGCAAAAGTCCAAATGCCTGCTTTCAAGTTCGCAAGAAGACCATTTGCACAAAATTGCACCGAGTCACGTCTCCGCATTGTCTTTTCTTACCCGGAAGGTCGTCGATGCAGAGGGACTCGCCGGGTATAAGACTTGGACCACGAAGAACCGCTGCCGGCGTCATTGTCGCCGACGAACTAGGAAGCAGTGCCTGTGTTGGACCGTGATCTTCGCCACCGCCGGCGCCATTGTCATTTTGTTCCGATGAGTCCAGAAGAAGCTTTCCCTTAGAAGAGTAATACTCCTTGAGTTGGATACAATCCACCTCGTGCTTAAGAGCGTGGACAACGTCATCCATGGTCCGCTGGTCGCAGTCAACGCCGACGAAAATTTCGTACTGCTTCGGGTTCACTTTAGACTTGCGAGATTCGATGTGTAACACGTTTACATTTTTCGCCTAGGAGAGAAGTACAACGAGTTTAAAAGTAAGTGCACCACCTTGCGAACCAAATCATTACAGTGAATCCTTCTTTCCAAAAACAACGAAGGGCTGGCAACACGAATCCGCCTACATTGAATTCATCATCGGCCTGGAACGTCTGCAGCATTATTGCTCACAGTTTCTCTCTAATTCCCCAACCTTTTCCGTGAAGCTTTCGAGCATAGAAAGTATTGAAATAAAAATAGATTAGTGTAAACTGATGGGGTTAGAGTGTAGGCCGAATTTGTACAAAATTTGTAAAACAAGTCACATGTTTCTTATATTGGCTTCTTTCTTGGGAGCCAACAGAAGACAAAAAAACAAAGAAAACGTTTTTTTTCTCCTTACGCTACAACGAGGCGTGTAGATATACCCGAAGAATAGCACTATTTGAGAAAATCGTCTATAGCTAGGATCTGACATTGTGTGACATCCTCGCGCGTGTTGGAAAACGCCACGTGGAAAAGCCATTTTGCAAAGACCAAGCTTAGCGTCAAAGCGAACGCATATCGCTGTGCGCGTCGGAGCGCTTTAAAACTGTCCTCAAGAGAGTAAACTTAAATAGCCAACCACAACAGCAAACGTGTTCCTGCTCGCGTCGGCGCTATGTGATTCTCTGAAGGTATGACATAGTGCGTCACGTAGTGTGACCTGTTTAGGCGACCAAGCGTGCGACAAAGGAAAATGAACGGCCCGGTGTGTGTGTGCTTGTGTGCTCTTACAACGCAGTGACCGCCAAAGTTACACGGCGTTGAAAATGTGACTTGACCCTTAAGCTTACAGCTCTCATCACTTATGCATGCAGTTGGAGTGGAAGAGTTGTCAGTGGGCACTAGTTTTAGGATGAGTAGAGTCAGAATGAAAGTGTGTGCGTATTTCGCATCGATAACGAGTGTGTGCACAAGGCTTCGCTTTTCCAGTGCCGGAATTGCGGCGTACTTTTTATTTCCACTCTTCCTGGAAAAATTAAGATGCTGTAGCGCTTGTTGTGAGGCTCAATTGTCACCGATATATTCTGGTTATTCATGCGTGGGCATCGAAGAACAGAGGTAACGAACGCTGAGCAGGCGCAATTTTAGCTTGATACTGTCACCACCACCCAACCTTTACACGTGAACACTATTGCTGGCCCTATTGATATATGAACACTCCGTGGTGGACCAGCTTTTCTTAATTAGCTGCAATGTCGTGTCCTAAACACGCCACACTACACTACAACAAGATATAAATTTTCCTAAGGCAGCTTCAATAGTATACGAGTTCACACCGGTATTGAAGTCGGGGCACTTTCTCACAACAGGAGAAATTATTCAACTGCCGTGTTTTCTAAGACAGCTGCGAAGCTTTTCTTGCTGCACGTGAACTTGTTAAGGCGGATTACAATTTATTTTAATGGTCAGTATTAGGCTTTTCTCGACCAATTTGAAATTAAACTATTTCAAACCTTCAATGAGATAGTGCATGTGTGTACCCAGGAAAAAAATTTTAGAAATTTTCTTAATCTTTGCAACCACTGTTTTGAGTGTTATCCTGTTTCCAGCTACAAAAAAGTTACTGTTTTAAAAAGTCCAAACAAAATGTTATAAACGAAACTTCATACCAGTCTGCACATACGTCAGGTAGTGTCAGGGTCACTGGACGAAAGTGACTCTTAAAGCATGTTTCTTGGCTATTTTTGTGGTTTATTTTGTATTAAATCATTTAATTTAGCAATACATAAAGCTTAAGCATACGTGGCTCACATTACTGGTGTCGCAAGAGTTGGTTTTTATGATGTTTGCTGTCTGTTACATATTCATGAGGCTTGTTTTGCTAAGTTATTTAATTTTTCTCAACAAGACCTATAACCTAGCTTCACTCTCAATATAAGTGTCAGCCATTGAGAAACAAGAAGGAATTTTCGTTTGGTACTAGTGGGCGCCTACATTCTGTGGTGCTTTCACAGATGTATACTTGTCATGGAAATTGGTCATTCGACATCGCAAATTTGCACTTCTGTTGCTCCTTAAAGTAACATCAGCCTCTTAACTTTAATCTTCGGACTTTGATATGTAGTAAGCATATACTGCTAATGCAAATCCTCTCATTACCGAAAATCGCGATACTTTTTCCAAGTTTAATGCGTTTTTCAAAACACTACCCCGCCCGCGGGCAAACATGAGGCAAGAATAACTAATCACGAAATACATTTTAGAATTTTTAAAAGCCGCTCAGTATATATTCATACAAAGACGCACACTGTCGATGCTTCACACCCCTACAAACTATTTCTTGCAGTTTTTAAAACGCCATTTAGTGGCATCAACTCTAGGGGGTTTTATTCAACGTTTGTCAGGTTGACTTTGTCAGGTTACAGGCTGAAAATACAATATTATTTTGGCACCAAATGTTTTTTGTTGAAAACTTTCGTTTACTCCTCTTTTTCTGTCACCGTATACATGGCGCATGCTTACCACTCTTGCGTGCTGGCACAGTTCATCATTAAAACTTTATGGCTCTGAAAGATAAGTTACGAATAATTACACCTATTTGCAAACCCAAAACAACTAAAACTGTCTTAAAATTATCTCTTTTTCCCGCAATGAGTACCTGTTAGACTTGCGCTCTCACCGGTAACATGCGTTTGTGGTGCGCGAAAATGGGGAATTTAGGTTTGCGTAAGACGGCAATCAGATTTCAGAACGTGAGCACAAAGATCACGCGTCTATTTTGGCAAGTTTTTGCATATTACACACAGAAAATAATGACGTGCACCCGAATGCGTCTATAGCAGCAAGTTTACTTCAATTGCTGCTTCGTTTATCTTGAAGTCAGAAGCAAGAGGGAAACAGTGGCTGCGTTGTAGATGTGCCAATAGAGTAATAAAAATTTCGAGCCTTCACACTCGGTGAAGGTGAACAACAAGCGAAGCTTTTTGCCACACAACATAGGGGTGGCGCAGAAGTTTCAATAAAAGGTTCGGGCCAATTTTATTCTGCTTGAACGCACCGTTACTCTTTCCTCTTACCTCCCTCTCCGCACCCCTTCCCGTGAACCAAACGAACGGTTAGACGTTTTCACTGCACAACCACACAAGAAGCTGGGCTGTTCCTTCCACCTTTCTAGTGGCATACACGCTGGCTCTTTTCCTATATCCTTCTCCCCACACTTCTGACCTTGAAACAACCGCGCGATTCGTCGCTTTATTTGCGCAAGCCCAAGAGACGCTATCTTGGCTTTGGCTGAGCTTACTGTTCATGCACTGATGCTACAAAGACCAAGCTGTTTGCTGGGTTTGGCTTGAATTGAATGTTCAGTGTTCCTATTTGTGCCAGGTAACGATGCACGATTACGCATAAACATACAGTAGCAGTGCTGAAAACATGAGAACACTTGTGCGGGTTCGTGGAATGCCTAACGGCCTCACGTTATGCGCAGCCATCCTTTGAACCTCGTCTACAGGGTACGTTGTTGCACCACCGCTTTTCTCTGGTTTACAAATTTTTAAAAATGAAGCAAACTCACACTAACGCCTAAGACGTGAAGGTAGCGAAGCTGCACTCAACCTTCGCGACCATCACGAAGGTTTAAATCTACGATTGCAGCCGACTTTCTTCTTCTTCTTCTTCACCGCCGCGACGACCTTTACTCTATTATTTTTGCTAAAAGTGTTGAACTCTTTCATTTCTTTTTTGAAGTGGAAATCATTGTACATCACTTTGGAGGGGCATACGCTGCGACGTGTATTTGTCGTTCAGAGCAAGTGTTGTCACGATTACGGCGAACGGTGGAGTGCTTTTTTGGCCAATCTTGGCTAATCTCCCTAGTTGGGTGTGCTTGGCTTGATAAACTACGTGTGCCGGGGACGCTGGACAGTCGTCGAGAGGCACGTACACAAGGAGCGCTCGGCACTTTCTTGGTGTTTTTACGGTCAGGCGGACACTGCAATCATGGTCGATCTCCCTAAGGGGGTATGGATAGCTTGACGAACCGGCGCCGGGAACGCTGGGTGGTCTTAGCGAAACACGAACAAAGGATCACTAGGCATTTCCTTGATTTTGGTAACTGCGGGCGCGAAAAATTGCGAATAGCTGCACAGCTTCGCGGTTAAAACTTGTCCAACGGACGTTTTCACATTTTTTTCCGAATTGCAGCATTAGTTTGAACCCCCGTGTCACAGCCTCAGATAATACCGTTAAAATTAACATTTCCTTTGTATCCGAATAACAGGTATTACATGACATTTTCTGGCTTTGATTGAGAAACCATTTATTTGAATTGTACAGATGAAAGGTCTCGCTCTGTTCCTTTATACATATTAATTTGTACTTATTGGTTCATTTCACAATAATGAGAATATTGGGCTATTTATACAGAGATCAGTTTGAATAACAAGTTCACTAAAGATTCACCGAATGATCGGAGTGACTTGTGGGTTACCTTGAACACCCTGAGAGCTCTGACCAAGCCACCGACTTGGTTGCGCAACGAGAAGACGACTGCAGAGTTCTCCTTGCCATTTGTGCCGTTTCCCTCGTTTGCAGGCGCGACTTCCGGGGCCTCCGGAGTTTCCGCCTCAACTGGTGCTTCCTTCAGTGAGATTTTGCTCTGTGTAAGCAACAAGACATGGTGAAAATAAACTGAAGTGGGTGTATCCGATGCTAAGTTTCAACACAAGGTGAAAGCTTAAACACCGTGAGATTAAAAAAACTGTCAAAGTGCACAAAACATTCAGTGCCGTTCGACTCTGGGAAGGATGAGAACCAGCGAAGCTGGGCGCAGATCAAAAAGCGCTCAAACCAAAGCACTTTTGTTTCTAATTTACAGTTAACCGCATTTCATAACTCATCAGTAGAATAAACCTTGAAGGACCTGAGATTTGTTCGGGACAAAAATGGAATGTCCGTTTTCCTCCTGCAGACGCCAATGTATTGAGAGAAGGTGCGAATTTCGCAATATGTTCATTTCAACGCGAACTACGTTAGTATAAAGAGTAAATGAAACTTGACGTAATAATAGAGTCGTCTTAGCGGCAAATTTCGGAATAATTTTGTCGAGCCTACCCAAATTACGTTGAGAACTATTGACGCTATCTCTTTAGCGAACGCGTGCGTTTGCTTGTCGATGCTACACGATAGACGCGAGCAATTTTTCCCAGAAGCCAGCACAAGACAGCTTCGTTGCAAAAATTAAAAGACTGTATCAAGCGGGGGTATACAAGTACGTGAAATAAAACTGCGGAGCAAGGAGTATCAGTGCTGAGTTTCCTGTCTCTTCAGAATAAACTATTCAGGAGGGTGAACTGGTAGCTTGCGCCATCCTAAGCCAGGAAGTTTCGTTTTCTGAGAGGAGCAGCGGAAATTTAATTATTGGAGAAAGGAAAAATTGCGTTAAAGCAGCCATGAAGACAAAATACAAGTTGGGTTTATTAGAAAGACTGGTTAGTGCCGATAACAATGATACCAATATCATCGCAATCTTCGAACAAATAACGGAGATATGAAAGAAAACGTGTGAAGCAGTCGCGACCCCCTAGCCAATTTCCCGAAACTTTTCGATGACGTCACAGAAGCTTGTCTGTGCAATTGGCGGCCGTCTAACTGACCTGTCGCGACGACACATGACTGGACGCCTGTACTGGGGCCTCTAGTTCCGTTTGACCGCATCACTTGAGTGCTAACGTGCAATTACCGCACTGAAAATTATGTTTCATTGTTGGCCCGTATGAGGTCATTCTTGCTCATAACACGTAACTGTGGAGCAAAAGTTCAAAGTTTAAAATAGTTCTTGCTTTTTTTCGTTAAAAAAAACATCTTTTGTGGCTCTAATGGAGCTGAGTGAGATACTGAGTCCTGGTTCTTTCAAATTAAACAAAGTTGTATTTTCTCTTCATGGCTCCTTTAAGTCGTCCCTCCCCTCCCTCCTGGCAGAACAATATGATCGGTCGTGCGAGTCGTCACATTCAAAGCCAAATCGGTGGGTGCCCTTCGCGCGTTAAGTGAGCGAAATTTATGTCAACAGTGAGTGGGCTCAGCCAAACATCAAAACTCATTTCTCATGCTGACCCAGTGTCGTTCACTTGCTCTTGTAACTCTCTCGGTCTGCAACACCGCAGTGATAAGATTGTTTGAAACCGAGGCCACACTGGATTACGTTGCCCTTGGGGGAGAATTTCTCAGTCCGCAGCGTTTAGATAGAGCGCGAAGTGCAGAAACAAAAGAGGCGATTTTTTGTGTTCGTCAGGTTGCTGTCAGGATTTTATGACTTATTCTGGAGTTGTATTTCATACGTAGAGGACAACTCCATGAGTTGTCCGTAAATTATTGAAGTTTCTTTTTTTTGCGTAGGCCAAAACGTAACCAGTGTGCACGTACATTTCCTACGAACCGCAGTGTAATTTCACGATTAGCTTACAAAAATCACCAGGGAACTATCTGATGTTGCGGATATAAGATATAGCATCAGGTATACGTATTCGAAAAATTAAGCCCGTAGCTGAGGCTGGCCATAAAATTCTAACGGCTAAAATTGTGCTCAATACCACTAGGAGATCAAATGGTAGTGATCCAAAAGTGAGCGAAAGGCGTGTGTTTAGTTAAAGGGCATTCCAGACTCTTTTTTTTTTTTTATCTTTTCTTCTTTTTTATTCGCTTTTAGCACTACAGTTGAGCTCTCTGCTATAACGTTAACCTGCAAGCTGTTGCATTATCACCTTCCCGGCCGTATCCGCCACCATGCTATCGCATGATGCTATGTTACAAGTTCATTGTGTAGCCGCAGAAAAGGACAGCCGTAACGATGGGTTCTGTGATGCGCAAAGGACCTCGAAACGCAACGCCTGATAATGGCACACCGTATTGATGCCGCCGATTCACTCATTCGTAAAGCTCGAGCTTAAGCCCAGTAACGAATGAAACAGGCACTCTTCTTTGCAATTTTTCTCTTGATTTCAATCATGTAACCAAAGCAATGCGTTAAATTCTGTTTATGAAGATGCGCTTACTGCCCTCTTGGGTTGCTGTTGCGCCGAACCAATATATGCTGTTTTACTGCCGCTCATAAAACAAAACAGTGGACGTTCTTTGACGTTTTATTAAGCCCAACCACATGTACGCGTAAAACTGACGTACTCGCCCAACGACATAATCCGGCGTAAGTGCGTAACGAACCGGCGTACTGCGGCATACGCCGAATGCACTGCTACGCGCTTGTTACGCCCAAGTCAGAGCCCGCCAGTCATCAACGCAAACTTTCGGGCGCACGGTGTTGACGTAGACCTCTGGCGGTGATGTTATCTGGCGGTCAGGTCACATAACAAGACAGCAAATTAATAAATAAGCTAGCTTTACTATTGATTATGCGATAAAACTACGTAATTTCAAAAATACGGAGATCAAAAAAGCGTACAAAACACTCGAAGCAACAAGCAACAATGGGAGCAAGGCAGTTTACGCCAAATGTAGCGGAGGGTTTTGTGCCTGCCAAGTATGCATACTAATCCATAAAGTTTGTTAATATCCCAAGAACTGTTTTAGTTGTGTCCGTATTAAATATACGTACTTTTGTAAGAATAGGCATTATTTGATTTATTTGAGTTAAAATGTAGTTGAACTGGTCGCCACAAAGCTAAGTACGGGGTCGTGGAGCCAAACCTGGCCACACTGCGTGGGGCATTGGTTTACGCACGCGTTGAGGCGATATGTGGTTACTCGCCCTCTCCGACGTCGTTGGTCGGCGTAAAGACAGTGGTGCATGTCACCGCAGGCGTACGTCGTTGCGCGAGTACGTCGATTTTACGCGTACATGTGGGAGGCCTTTAGGGCTGACTTGCGAACTGTTAAATTTGTTTCTTTCTCTATAAAGCAGTTGTAACAGCGCCGCGTGCGAAACTGCACCTGCTGCAGAATTACGACGATTTTAGGGCTTCGAAGGTCTGTGAATTTTATTGCCCTATATTACGCCGATGACAGCTGCCATTTGTTACTTAAGCTGTTACGTAACATCACGTGATTTTTTTGCAGGCTAAATTTAGCAATGTGTGACCTGTACGTTCCCTCCAATTGTTTATTACGGCACTTCGTCTCACCCAATCGCAGAAAGGGCGTGGCATACAAGACATATTGTTGCTGAATTGCAAATGCAGCCTACGTTGCCGTGCGTCTTCCATTTTGCATTGTTTGTCATTGCAGGCAAAGAATTATGCATGTTCCGCAGCGAGAAAAACAGTCAAACCTTAGAACTGTTCCAAGTAAGCGTCATGACAGGGTAAAATGACGAAAGCACAAACAGTCATTTTCTCATTAGGAAGAAAATTGCAAAAATTACAGTCAATGAGACAAAGCTTGCGCGAAATCATGAAGTAGAGAATAGCGCCCAGGCCTTAAAAAGCCGAAATTTTATTTTACAGGCGAGTTGCCTCTTCGCATGTAGTTCTTGGTATGGTTAGTTGTGATAAGTATTAGCCTCCGCTGAGTGTGCGTTGTGTTTCTCAATGGCGTTCTTCTCAGTCAAACGCCTGAAGTTTTCATTCTGCGAAAAGGCGTCGCAGTTGGTGTTTTACTGGTAGCCCCGGTGAAGAAAATGGTCGGCCCTGTAAATAGTACACAGAAACACCTGTGTGATCCGATGGATTCGAACCCGAGTTTGCAAAGTAGCCGCCAAGTGTTCTAACCAACGTGTACGATCTCCGCTTATTGCCAGGGCAGAACAAAAGTTGTTGTAGGACTTACTAATAATCCGAAGCTTTAAGGGGCAATGTGCCCGCTTCACAAAGTGCACAAAACTGTGTTGGAATTGTACAAGTTGTAGAACAGTGCTGGACACGTGACCCCTGAGCGTGAGTGCGCACGAGTAGAAGGGTGCACACCAGCCCCGGAGACCCGTGATTCTAGGCAAGTAGTTGTGTGTACCAGTGCGAGTCAGGACGCAATTCGGGCCGTAATACAAAGAAATAAATGTGAACAGATGCAAACGCGATGTAGAAGTAAACGCAGATACGTGGCACGAACTGCGGAAGACTAGCGTCTTTTGACGCCATTTGCAAATAAGCCAGAAGATGCGCAGCGGTCGTTTACGTTCGTTTTTCAACAAAGAAATGACGTTTTCAAATAAGCACAAATATCAGACACTTTTCCTACTTTGTTCGAAATACTTTCGCGGAACTAAGCACGACAACCAGAGTGGTTTGCGGAAATCAAAAACTGTACCTAGATGACAGTTCTTGCCGTTGCCATGCCATTGCACCAAGATGAATTGGACGTTTCCCTGCCAGCTACGTTCTCTCGTGAAGCCATTTTAAAAGAAGACGAGGAATTTAGGTGACACGTATCCCCAAATTTAATTTCTGTTCAATGCCTACCGCGGCGACTGCTATAGAAGGGACACACACAGTAGCAGCCGTTTTATCTCAAGCACTCACAGTAAAGTTGGCTTTGACCCAAGGCATTTTTTTTTTGTTGTTTAGCGTAAGCTCAACAAACATGCACGAAACCCCACCCTACGTCCGCTCCGCACTCGGACAACTTTATTGCTTAAGTTAAGAAGCCTCAATTGAGGAAATGCTCACAGAAAGCGTTCGAGGACTTTGCTGCTCTTGAGACCAGGTCATACACCACTTTCGTTAGAAAGAGAAACAACACGGTAAGTTTTGTAACTTAGCGGTGACCATCGAAATCATAGACCCTTTTGCGCATTGAGGGGTGGACACCCCGTGATGTTCTTTCTTAAACTCATCGAGTAGATACAAAAGCCTGGCGTTTCAAAACGGCTCGAGCTTCGAACACTTTAGCGAAAAATACACAGAGCGCTAACGATACAAGTATTGTCATCAGGTATTTATGCCTAAATGTTTCTGGTTTTAATGTTTCCATGCTACTTATTTTGTCGCCAGACTTTAAATACGTATTTTTCACCATTTTATTTCCAATACTCTATCTTAAGTGCTGAAATGTACTACTAGAAAGGGTAAAATTCGCGGAAAAGTACTGAAAATACCTATACACTTGTGGCCTAGCACCTTACGTTTAAAGGGATGTAGCGCGTTCACTTTATAGCACTTCCACCGTTTTCCCTGCAAGTTTCAATTATAGCCCTAGTTATGGTTATTGGTATTTCGGTCAGGAAAAGAGTGCCGACGTCACAGTTCCAGGAAGCTGTCATGATTGATATCTTCCAGCGAAAATAAGCTCTTCCTTCAGCGCTGAAGAAAGCAAGCCAACAGCACGGTTCGTGGAGGAGGGTCCCGAGAGAAACGGCTAAGTTTTTGCTTTGTTCCTTACAGAATTTCATCTTGTCTTCCTGTCACTGAACTACATCCAGACCCCTCGTGTAACGGCTCTGTTTCCGCGACTACCATTGACAGCCGTGGCATTAGCGAGGAATTCGGCCCCTAATTGACGGAGCGATTGGGAAACTAAGGCAAGAACTGGCGGAAGCCAAGACTCGTTGGAAAGGTCGCGACATACACGCATTACGCGACCGGTGACAGGACATTATATAAGACGCCGCGTCCAGCTGACAAAAGTGGGCTGTGGTATCTTTTTTTCTAGGAAAGTTGAATGGGGGAGGCAGAAGGGATCTGTCTTGTTTCGAGAGGAGAGGAACGTAATGAACATACTGGAATGTAATGACGCCGAAAATGAGTCTGGGCAACACAAGTTCATGTATTCGTTTTTTTTTAAACAAAAGTGAACCTAATTTGGCAATATGGCTGCCGCAAGGACGGTTTCATATTGATGGTAACTGAAGAAGCTAGAGAACAAAGTTGAGTAGAACATATCATAGTTCAAATGAAGAAGAAAAAATGGACAAAGACCAGCCATGTAGTGCGAAGAACCAAAAACCGTTCGACAATTGGGGTAACAGAGTGGGTACCAAGAGTTGCGTCTAGAAGAAGGGGAAGGCTATTAAAGGAGCCATTTATAGAAAAGACAACTTCGTTTAATTTGAAAGAACTAGAATTCAGTATCTCACTCAGCTCCATTACAGCCACAAAAGATGTTTTTTTTTACGAAAAAAAAAGCAACAAGTATTTAAAAACTTTCGAATTCTGCGCCACAGTGACGTGTTATGAGCAAGAATGACGTCATACGGGCCAACAATAAAACATAATTTTCAGTGCGTTAACGGCTCATTAGCATTCAAGTGATGCGGTCAAATGAAACTAGAGGCCCCATTACAGACGTCCAGTCATGTGTCGTCGCGACAGGTCAGTTAGACGGCAGCCAATCGCACAAACAAGGTTCCGTGAAGTCATAGAAAAGTTGCGGGAAATTGGCAAGGAGGTCCCGACTGCTTCACGCGTTTTCTTCAATATATCCGTTATTTGTTGGAAGATTGCGATGATATTGGTATCATTGTTATCGGGGCTAAGCAGTCTTTCTAATAAGCCCAATTTGTATTTTGTCTTCATGGCTCCTTTAACTTGATGGAGGGATCTAATACGGAAGTTCGGTGGCCAGCAGTGGATTCGAGCGGCTCAGTACAAGAGTGTTAGGAAGTGGCGGTGGACCTGAGCGGGCTAGGATGACGATGATGATGATAATGATGATGATAATAAATATGCATGCGTCTCCGTTATTCTGGTTGTATGATGATTCGCGCAGAGCTTCTAGCTCCCTGGAGAAGATGAAGGCGATCTTTTTACGCCGCTAGTGAAAGACGAAGATAACGGAGACGTCAGGTTCTAGACAAAACCGAAGTTATCTCATAAGGCTACGTGATCAATCTGGCTTGTCCTCCGGTCACGTTATATCTCGCGATACGTATGCGAGGTATTCTTCGGATAAAATCAGGTGATGCCGCGTTGTTCTGGATGCACTGAGAAACGCCCGTTACGATAACCGGTCACATGTATTTGCAGAAAGAAACGTTCTTGCTAGTATATCTGAATCGTATTTGCCGGTAGGTCGCTATGGTAAAAACTGATAATCACTACTCAGCCAGAAACGTTTCGGACGTAATTCACAGCTTAGAGATAAAATTTGTTACCCTATATGGTTGCAGTTTCTCCTTATTTGTTTTGCTTGCCCGACTCACTTGTTGTCAGCGCTTCCTAGGAATAAAACAGTAGTGTCGCAAGCTAGGTAAGTGGTCTCTTACATTCACATCTTAGATATTGGCATAACCCGAAACGAAACTTCCTGCCGAGAGGATACAATCAGACGTCTTAACGGCACGCCACCTGCGAATGTTTCACTTCATTATGCAGAGAGTGTAGGTTTCCCGTTCTTAGTGCATAAATAGCCCGCGCGGTAATGCGGTATCTAGAAAATAGAAACAAAAGTTTGCTTTAGAAAAAAGCACGTTGCCTAGAAATGGGAACACACAGGTAAACTCACGATTCTTTTATTAAATAATGTGCGCAATGCAGCTTCTCAGCTCACGTTTTACGCATGTGACGACTAACACCACCGGCATTGTCTCACATTTACCCGGTGACTTCCCTCCTCTTAACAGCGAGCTGTTCTAGGTCTGGTCGTGACAACAGTCTGTGCTGATATCTTGTCAATGAATGAATGATTGATTGATTGATTGATTGATTGATTGATTGATTGATTGATTGATTGATTGATTGATTGATTGATTGATTGATTGATTGATTGATTGATTGATTGATTGATTGATTGATTGATTGATTGATTGATTGATTGATTGATTGATTGATTGATTGATTGATAATGGCCTTTAATTAACGCGCGGGCGCTACACAGGCGATGAGGCGCGCCGTAGTGGAGGGCTCCAGACTAATTTTGACCACCTGGGGATCTCTAACGTGCTCCCAAATCTCGACCACACCGGCATTTTTATTTTTTACCTCAAACAGATTGGTATGGTGTCATGGTCTCCCCGGCACAGTTTCACCGCAGCGCAAAATTAGTATCCAGGAAGAAAGAAAAATAAGGAAGGTTTTAGGGCCTCCATATTTTGCTATAAGACCGCTTATATTCGCCCTGAAAAAATCATTCCAGCAATAAATTCATGCTTTGAGGTGAAGCACCTTTACAATTAAAAAGAGCGGTGCAAAATTTATTCTTTGTCAGCTGGCTGTTACACACTCTGTGCTGAACAGTGAAGCATGGTCATCTACTGAGGGAGTATTATTACAGGACATGGCTAACTCTCGTGCTATCCAAACAACCTCGAAGCAATCTATATGACAATTAGCCGCAGGACTACTCTAGAATTACGCCGTGTTTTAGCCAGTCATCGCGAATAGTTATTTCCCACTTATGTTGTAAACTTTACAGAAAAGTGTTCGCTATAAATACATGGAAATTTATGGTGTAAGTATCCATAACAAAAGTGGTTTCAGCTGTTGTTTTACCGAAACTACCCTGAAACAAATTATATGCCAACTAGCCGCGAAGACGAAGCTAACGTCACGCCCAAAAGCTTCGGCGTTCGTCCTTTTCACAGAGGGAAGGGCATTAGATTATTTTCAACAAATACCGGGCGTAACATTTCTCACATCAGTTGAATATACAATGGCACAGCAACGTTTTGTTCCGCATCAGATTTGTTGTACACGCAGCACACATATTTAAAAAGTAAAGGAAAATCCACTTTGTAAATATTTCCTGTTGTGTGCTATAGCTGCGGCATCCCGCAATGATCAATAGCTTTTTAGGTGCGGAGTACCTTACGACCGCACAATATCCGTCCGTGTCCGCTCGCATAGCATTTACAATCGCGAAAAATCACACAGGCACCGGCAGGATTCGAGCGTGTGTCTGGTAGACCAGACAGAGTTAGTGTCAGTCGTCTTACCCATTGGGCTACGACCGTCAGTTAGTACCCGAGAGTCAAACGGCTCACTCCCTCGCCTGTAGCGGTGCGGAGTACCTTAGGACCTCCCAATGTCCGTCCGCGTCCATTCGTGCTCACACCATCATCAATCGAAAATCAACCGAAATTCGATTTGAGCCGCGAGTTGCAGTATTATTTAGAGAATAATCAAAGTGCAGCTCCCGGATCAAATCGAATGACGGTCGGGGCGCAAAACGGTTGTCACTCGGGGTGCAACTAGGATGTCGTTTCGAGTCCCCGTACTCTGCACCCTCGCCATCATCAACGGAGTGGAGATGCTGCAATTTTTTTTGGGGTGGGTGGGTTCACAGTCATACGTGAAATTTATATATTTTTTTAAACCTAGAGCACTATTACAACTTGGATGATTTCGGGGATGTTGAATCTGCTGAAGCCTCTGAAGCTTCTATTCTAGTACTTTGCACTTCATAACTGGATTGGTGGGGGATGGGGCGATGCACATATCTGACCTCCCAACGTTAGCCTTACTCTCCCGTTTTGAGCTTTAAAGTCGTAACCCAGTACCTGCATGTCAAGGCACAACTAGTACGTAGTTTCTTAACAATTCTCGCAGGTTGCTTTGAAGGCTACCCAAATTCGCGCCCAAAATGGAACGTTAAGCCTAACGTAACGCTTTGAGATGTAACGTCGTCAACCGGTACCCATTGGAAGGAGTCACTCTACTCGTCATACGCAAAGCTGCGCGTACCGGCTAAGGTCGTAAGAGCTCAAAGCGTCACGTTAGGCTTACGGTATTGGCAAACCAGTCAGTTCCTGCTGTCATTGCTGCACATGTCTGATGTCTGATACACACACACGAAGTGGGGCAATGGGATACCATTTACTGACATCAATGTGTGCCGGTACAGCGTCCGTTGCTAGAGACTCTGGCAGGGTATTTAAAACGATCAATCAATTTATTACCTGTCTGTAGTTTGATTGCCGTACGTATGCGTACTTGACGAGCCTGTCCGCTAAGACGTCCCTCACGCGCGCCTCTTCCTCGCGTCGTACTAGAAGAGCGTCGGAACTAATAAAAGGTGTTTGTGGGTTAAACGTTTATAAACGATACCAAGCCATACATGTTTTCTACAGTTCTGAGCAAATTCACCTAGGGAACGTTGCGCGCAACCCGTATACACCAAGTAAACGAAAATTACGGTGTTTCACGCGAGGATGCTACACCTGGGGTTTGAGGTGTTCCGTAGTGGAGTGCTCCGGATTAATTTTTACCACCAGGTGGAGATCCTTAGCATTAACCGAAATCTCGACACACGGGCGTTTCCATTTTTGGCCTCCGTCTTAAAAACGGCTGCCGCTGCCGGCATCGTACCCGCCTCCTTCGGCTCAGCAGCACCACGCCTTCGTCCCTGAGCGACAGCGGAGGGTAACGTGTTCGTTAAGTAGGACATCCAGGGACGTACCCAGCCCCCCGCCCCCCCCCCCCCCCCCCCCGAATTTTTTGGGCCACACCCCCCTTCCCCGCGCCACCTCTCCTCTTCCCTCGCACACATTCTAAAGCGGCGCCATACAAATCCTGGGCTTGATAGATATTTGAGGCGTTTTTTTTTTTTCGAAATGAGCCAAATCCACCTAGGGGAATTTCAGGGGAAAAAAAACGAAAGTTCGGAACCGGACCTAAATGCAGTGCTGTCAAAACTATTAAATGACATGTTTCACATGTCAGCTAGGGGAAATCTATACTGACAAATTAATTACAAATTATGCGGAGAATTTGAGCAATATCAGGATAAGTTCAGATTTGCCTCGTGCTCAGTTGAAACAGACACATTGGTGCGGCATTCTTATGAAAACTTTATTGGAATCGAATTTCAAGAACGTTACGATAGAGTTGTAAGCAAAAAAGGCAATGAACACGCAACAGAGCTGAAAAAAACAGTAAAACTATACATCAAGAGCCGGTGAGTCCTCTTAGCAGCATTAGCAGCTATTTATGAATGTCTCCGTAGAGTACTTTTTTGCCTGAAAACACTCATGAAGCTCTTTATTGCCTTGCCATAAATTTACAAAACGCTTTACAAGAAGCCTGCTCATATCATCTTCCATGGCTTGCCATAGCTTGTAAGAGGGAGCTAATTTGTTAGGTACGTAAATGGGAAATGTGGGAGTAATAATAATAATAACCAAATTTACTCCGTAAGGACGAGGGAGACGAGATAAAATGATAGTATCACACCTCTCAGTTTCATTTCGCTCACTTCCGCTTCCGTTCACGTTATTGTAGACGTGTGGCGTCAGATCATTTCCCAATCTCCTCATCGCTCTCTGAACTCATGATAAACCAGCTCTCAAAAGCAAAAAAAAAATTGATGCAAAAACGCACAAAACAGCCCGAAACGTCACACCAAACGCGAAATCCCATTGGGCAAATGAATTTGGCTCATTTTGATTCATGCCACAGCAGGGTCTGGCTCATTTTCCACACGAAGTAAGATCTGCGTACACGTTTGCAGGGAATTGTCTCAACTATTTATTTGCCACATTTTGTTAGGGGAAAGTTGCGGGAATTTTCTTGGCAGTGCAGTTTTATCTGACTTAGTTTTGGTTTGTGGATTAGGTTCATTTAGAACAAAAAAGATGTCTCATTTGGTGGTCAACATGGGATTAAAAAAAAAAACAGGCGATGTATGTTTGCTCCGTTTACGCGGAAGCCAGTACCGCTGTACACTGGCTTCGTGCTCTGCTGCTGGCCGGACGGCAGGGTGACAAAGTGAAGGCGCGCATCGCAGTTCTACGACGGCAAGAGACACCGGCGGCTTTCCTTTGGACAACTAAAGGCAGTGACAGCGGCACTGTTGATTGACAGCCATTGTGGTTAATGGCTGCTATGCACAACGGCGGTGTACTGATGCTAGCGCCGGTGGACCCGTCGGGCGATGGCCCTCCTCCCTTCTCCTCGCTATGCCGTGTCCCCCAAGCCATCGGCTGAGTGGCAGCCCTTTGAGACGGCCTTGCCGGCGACCTTCTACGCGGCTTTTGGGAAGGCTCGTTTCCTCCCGACTTTCTGGGGCGGCGGACAGGGGGGAGCGGGGGTCAAAATCCTAATTGGTACGTGTGTTGTTGTGTGGAGGCTGCTTCGCTTGCGACTGCATGCGCAATTTTTCTGAGTTTGTCCGGAGCTGTGGCCAAGAGCGGTCGCATCAAGACTTGCTCTCGTGGTAGTTTCTGGGCACCAGAGCCCCACGAATTTTTCGCTAACTGCGCGGCGGTTCGGCACCCGTTTTGGCCCCCAGGCCCCCCCTCAGGGACGATGCCGCGATACCCTTTTTGTGCGCTGCGGCACCTTTTAATTTTAATCCAGTTTTCATTGTCTTGTGTTACCTTATGTTCATGCTTCGTCGTCACCTGTAAATAAGTGTAAATAGACTTTTTCTTCATCATCTACTTGCCTCGTCTCATTATCGGGTCTTTCACCATCCTCCACGATGACACCACCCACCTCAACAACGAACCAAACTTTACTAGTGGGTTTATGGACCCCGAGCTGCATTCCTATGAACAGACCTCGGAACACCGGCCTTCAGCGGAGAAGGGCACGGAGTCAAGGTGGCCAATAGTCAACATGAGAGAGACGGGTGTGCAGCGGGCGATCGGTGAAAATGAACCCGGGCCGGACATCTCGACGGACACAAACCAGACATTTGGCCGAGAGAAATTTCGGCTTGAAAATTGGACTGCGAACTGTGTCTTTGTATTAGAGCGGTTATAAAACTCTGGGTACATATGATAGCTTAGTCTCGCGATGTCGCAGTGTCGTCAAGGTGTCGGCAGAGAGCAACGAGTTACTTCACCAATGGGCCGAACGAGAGGACAGAGGAGAAGCTCATTCCCTCCTTCCAGGACAAGCCACGCAGCGACGCCGAGGAAGCGACAAGGCGCATCTCTGGATATAACAAGGTTCTTTACAAAACAGCCAGAGGTAAGCGCTGACACGCTGACGCTTGCCACCGTTTTTTATCTACGTTTACTGCAGTCCAGTGCGTCTCGATACTGCAATTTCACAAGCCTGAACCATTGGTGTTTTCAATGGCAGACGGTTAAACGTCGAACTCGGAGGCTGTTCAGGGTAATCACACACTGAATTAGGCGTATGGCATCTCCGATTTACCTAGAATTTTGTTTCCTTTCTTCATAACTAGTAGCCACAGGTTTTGTTTGGAGAAAAATATGGAAGCGCAAGAGGTTTGCGACGAAGATCTGAACTCTCGAGTGCCTACATGCACTTTCGTTTCGGCCGACTTCGATTGCGTATAACGTGTGGGATGTTCCGGAAATGTATGCAGTACGCGTATTTATTCCCGTAAATATTTTAATTACTGCCGTTCTTTTTTTAATTTTGCAAACTTCGCGTATGGATCTTTAACGTGCGCAGAAATCTCGAACATACGAGTGTTTTCGCTTTTCGCCTGCATCACAAGGGCGGATACACTTAATTTCATTTCTCTATGCAGGTTTACGCGCATTTATAGTAAACGCTGGGCGTTCAACGTGTTTAACTAGTAACGGCGGCTACCCTCGCCCTCTCCCCTAATTTGCATAGAAAAGTTACCTTGGGTTGGGCCCCCCCCCCCCCGAAAAAAATCCTGGGTGCGTGCCTGAAGACATCACTATATTTTAATTCATAGTGCGAAAAGACTGAATCAGAAATGGGGGACTGTGGCACGTTATGAATGGGATGAAGGCTTGTAAATAAACATTCATGAACGCAGGGACTAAACCAACGGTTAAAGTATAAGACGAACTTCTTTAATTTTGTGTTGTTTGTTCTCACGCGCCTTATACTTGGTAAATGGATCAAGTGCGCTTGCTTGTTTTGGTTGAACTTTAGCAAAATTACAAGAGCTCGTCCGAACTTTCTACCATCAATTCTGTTATATTAAACTTGGATGTTTTGCGCCAAGTTTGTCGACAACCCGTGCCGTTTCGACACTTTTGCGTGCTTGATAGTCCCGCATACTTATCAACACCATCTTCGACGGAAGCATGAAAATTGTATGGGTAATGTGAAATCGAAAAGCAGTCTTCGATAGAGAATAAGGTTAAGCCTGTCGTTCTTATAGGTGAGCGCCCACTGGATGAACCAAACACGAGTCTTACGTATTTAATTTTTATTGCATTTTGTAATAATTTCCAAAACCAATTCAGCAGTCCCCAAGGGGTTGTCTGACACTCTCTGTCACACGTCCCGTCATCAGGTTAGTGGTTTTTCTGACTTGGTATGGCTAAAAACGTTGGCTCACGCTATTTCTTAACACTTCGGCAGAAGTGGTGCGAACCCTGAACAGGTAGAGCAGGATTATGCCAGAGAACATAACGTAGAAAAGTGAGAAAATTCTGAAACATTCATCCGAAATAGTAGAAAATCAACATTGGCATCCAATTCGCTATCTTCATGTAAAAGCGTCAGGTCTATCCTAACTTTATATTTAGAAACGCTACAATAAGGTTTATCCTTACACTGAGAGTAGACATCAAAGTTTACGAAGTTAGGTGCGTCTTTGGCGACCCCTGAAACATAAATTCAATCCTTTATTTGACATTAAAAAAATCGCTTTTTCGTGCATTCAGACGCTTCCACGAACCCCATATGTTGGGGCTGAAGGTGCTTATCCTCCCTAAACAGAAGTTCGTGAAGGGGTAATAGATGCCAATGTTAAACATACCCAAGCACTGCGATTGCACCCGAGTGAAACTGCTTACTTGTTAAGCGGCATTACGTAATAATAACCTTAACGAAAACGAAAAGCAAAACCATTTTTTTATACGACGTGACAACGACGTTTTTACGGACTCTCCACTGAACTTTTAAAATTTTAAATCCAGAAATGGTGAAAATATAACAAAAAATATTTGCATAGTCATATTTAGTAACCTACGCGGCTGTTCTGGAATTATTCTAGGGCGCATATAATGAGCTCCAGGTTGCCTTGGGTTGCGAAGGCTCACTAAGCAGGCTCTACGTAATCGGTGAAACAACAAACAAGGATGTAGTTAACTAATTACGCTGGCTGGGAGACTCACCTTTATCTCTTCAATAAACGAGTCGGGAAAATCGGACAGGCTTGCCATGGCAGGGGTGCTGCAGCAGCGTCGACTCTGGAAAAGTTTTCTGCGCCTTACAGTTACCGCTTCAGTCGCCATTGTGCGGCCCCTTGAAATAATTTCTAGACAGCTTCCTCCGCTCTAAGTCGTCCTGCAGAAAGGGTTAAGGACGTCGATTCTAGCCTGAGGAATAGCCTGAGGCGGAATGCGTTCGGCACTCCCTTTCTTATCAGTTCTTATAACTTCGCAGGGCCCTTACCCTTTCCCCAATGCGCCCCTCTCCGGGGAGACGGGGGTGGGACCTGGATACAAGTCAGCGCCACAGAGCGGCGTCGCTGGCATCCCTCGTTGGCTGGCGACCAGAGATTGCGAGTGTCGGCCGCACCAACCGAGGCTGCTGGAGAATGTCAATGACGGTGCCAGCTCGGTCCCTTTTTTCTCTGAACTCCCTTCCCTTCTCTCACACCATTCCCTGTCGGGAATTGGAGACGCGTAAATGGAGTGGAAGTACCCTCCCTTAGCTGGGAAGTATCTTAACTGGAATGGATGCACGCGCTCTACTGGGGAGAGGTGTTATTACGGTTAATTAACTAAACAAATTTTGGTCACAGGTTCGGTGCTTAAACTATGCACACGAGGGAGGCGCCGCGGCGAGTTCGGGAACGCCTCTTCATCGTGCTCCTTACCTGTAATGCGGGCGGCAGCTATACACTCACTAATATGTTGAAGACCATGAGGATGGCAGGGACAAGGGGTTGACACGGATGTGACGTAGGCGTATTCGCCAATACTATTTTTTGCTTGGAACTAAGCAAACACGACATGCTGTCATAAGGGGGGAAACTATACGCAGGGTGTTTTGTGGTGGTTCTTTTTTTCGAAAGCTGCTGGAGCCGCATCCTGCAGTTCATTTGATGCAATTCCCGCTGAAGTGTTTGCACGCGGAAGGGTTATGAGTAAAATTGGGGTTCCCTGCGAGGCGGCAGTTCTGGGCGCGACAAAGAAGTGAACTTAGGAGTCCCACTGCGAGTAGTTGCGAACTCTAACATTAACATCTCATGTGCTCAAAGACCGAACATTGTTTTCAGAAGGGGGTTTAACGCGTGGCCCGCAGCAATTTTAACTACAAGCTTAACACTTTCTTAGCGCGTGTAGGGGATGTAAGTCTCTGGAAACTATGGAGACACGTTGCTAGCCGCCGCATTGATTTGGCTAGCTGGTGATTTCCAAATTTTCCGAAAACGTTTTTCACTACAACGGGAAATTCTGCATGAGTGAAGCTCTTTGGTTCGCAGTAGGACTTCGGGATCATCATGGTTTTCGTTTCGCAGCAGCTTTTCTCCAGAATTCTGTCTAATTTTCGCGCACATCTTTGGGGACACCATTCTATGAGAGCATTCGAGTTTGTATCTGTACCGTGCTTCCTTGCTGTATAAACTTGTCTGCGTGAAACAAAAACACATGTGCATAGAAAGAAGAAGGAGAAAGAGGAAAATTCTCCTTGCAAACTTAAGCATTGCACATCGAAAAGAAGGGGCCTCGCATGCTACTAGCCCGCTACAGGCAGTATCGCGAGGGAGAGGTAGTAGGATATAAACCCGCCTATTGACTGGGCATCTTTTGAATCCCAAGCTTGTGATACTTGAGAATTGGACAGCTTCCCTTTGGTTTGTATTTTTTTATGAACCAGGATGTTGTTAGCAAAATTTTGTTTTTTTTTTCTTTTTGCTGCTCGGACATTATTGGGTTTTATCTTCGGGCTTTATTTCTGGCGCGAAGTTCAGGATGTTCAAAAGTGTGCAGTATCAAGCTTTTCGGGCAAGTACCTCCTTATATAGACGAGATCGAGAACTCAGCAGCTTGTTTAGCATTTCTTGCAAGACATCCGGATTGGAACCATGCTTTTGTGTTGAGATATGGTCCTCTTCTCTACAGTGTTCTGTTCAGCTTGCTGTTCACCAGACGGCAGAGTTAAAAAGCGGGCAAGCAACGGCGGACGGACGGAAGGAACCGAAAGAATGACTTGCTGTAGTTCGTTCTGTCCGTCCTCCGTCTCTTGGGCACTTTTTAACCAACCCACTAGCGTAACCTTCGATGTTGTCTCGTTTAGAGAGCGAATACTAAATGCAGATTATCGTCCCACAGATGGAACAACTTAAGCCTTGACCATATTGGGTGGATCTTACAGCCAGCCCGAAGCAGTAATGTTTTGAATAAGTGATGCATTATTTTTTGTACAAAATCGCAAATTTCTTCGCAGATGCCTCAAATAGTTTGCGTGAACTATGTCTGCACCAGTGCTTTTGTAACTTCACTTTCAAATATGTTGCGGCAGCGTCTAGCTACATTTCAGAATAAAGGCAAGTGCGCGAGTTTTTTTTTTTTTTTTTTTTTCGGCAAACCCTGGACAGTGAAGCTCAACAGTTCTCTCAACCGAAATGTTATTAACTGTACGACGTCACTTCCCACGTAAGTGATGACATCTCTTTCAGTGGCTTCCCAGCGGAATTGCTAGCGACACAAGTGTGCGAGCGGGTACCCGATACAGCGGAGTCTATGCCCATTCCGTTGTTTAGGAGGGGTGAAGCCATGGCTACAGGCATACTTGCGTAGCACACAACACAACAGCGCCCAAATTGATTACGCGAGAAATCTGCGGTGTACGTAATGGTGCCTTTGATGAGCACCACACTTTTAGTGCCTCCTCCCATTAACACTCCCACGCTCTGATTCAACCCTTTATCCCACTTCTGCAGCTTTGTGTGGCTTATTCTGTCTCTGTAATGATAATTCTGTTTCATAGGAATGGCAGCAAGCGAGGTGTTTGAAGTATGCGGCACGTTGGAGGCGGTATGCATGCTTTATGCGAGTGCCAACGTTTATCGTCGTAAACAAGTTAGCTTCAGTCTCAACTCTCTGGAACATATACTCTCGGCTGCCGCTCTCTGATGAAAGCCTGACGCCCGTTCTATATGGGGCGCAAATTCGCAGCTACGGCGTAGTTCGTGAACAAAACGATCTATTCTCGTTGCTGTGGTGAATTTCCAAATGTTTGGAAGAGTCGAACTCATCTTGTGAACGCCGCTTAACATTTGGCAATATGTCGCAGCAGTGAAAATAGGAAAATAAATTGTTTTGCCGCAAGGGCGGCGCCGCGACTGCGAATTCCCAGGGGAAATTCGCCCCATGTAGAATGGGCTTGAGTCGCTGGCGTTCTGTGTCATCGGTGTACAAGGCAAAAAGGCACTCATGCCCTTCCTCCGTAAGGCGTACTTGGTCAAAAGACTCCATCATGAAAGACTCAGCTTGTGCTCGCAAATCACTAATACCTACTACCGTAACGCTGAGCGCACCTCTAGCCCCTGTTCTTACAGTGAACTTTTCTTTTCTTCTTTCTCCTGTTCTTTCTAGTTTTCCATCTCACATGCATGAGAGCAAAGTAGGGTACCGTCTCGTTAGCAATCCAGTGTTTCTTATAATGACTTTATTTGCCTGCTTTACTTCGTAAATCAAAGCTTTCTGTGGCTCACTGATGGCGTCAATTTCCGATGAAACACGCCGCAGGAAAGCCAGCTTTACACAATGGGTTCTACAAAATGACGTTGGTGATAATGGGCTTCCACAAAGCATATCCAGCACTTTAAAAAAAACGCTTCCCGACACCAGAATTGAACACGGGTCTCTCGCGTTATGAAGCCGTCTGTCCGTTGTGCATCCCGAAATGGTCGGAACAGTTTGGATTTTGGACGTTGACTGCGGCTCAGGTTACATGGACCAACCTTCGAATTTAAACCATGTTTTTCTTAACAAAAGGGCTTTAATTTGTATGACTCTTTTGTTCATCATTCTGTGCCTTCTTTCCTGTCTTTCCTTCTTTCCTTTATTATTCAATCGTTTATTTATACATTCCACGCTCTCTATCTCTTTTTTTGTTTATTTCTCCTTAGATCGACAGCGTGCCAACATGGGTGCCGTCAGGGGAGGGCGCTGGTGCATGCATCATCGGCTGTTTTCAGAAAATACATAAGGCACATTCACGAGATATCAACCAACATTGCTCTTATTACGTCAAAATACTGTGCTTCGGATGACCTTGGTTCTTGTAATTCTTTATCCAGTGCTCAATGCGCTCATAGTACGCACACAAAAATACTACAGTGTACTTAGTGCCGAGAAACAAAGCAAGCTTAGTTCGCTGTCAAATTTCCACTTCCGGCTGGGGCAATAGGTGTGCCGACATGACATCCTAAAAATAAAAGGTAGAACTTCGGCGTTAGGGTTACGAAAGACGGCAACGCATGTCAGTAAAATCTCTCACGAAAATTAAATGAGGGTACTTTGTTAGAATTGACCACAATACCAGTGTACGGATGAATGAATACCAATAACTTTCTTCACAAGAGCGGCGTGATCTCCTAAAGCACGCACCTCCCCTCCAGTCTTTGTCTCGGCACATAACACACACAGAAAGGGTGCCCCGAACCTCTGATCGATGGTGGTAGCTAGGCGGGTGGCGCATCGGGAAATAGGGACGGGAGGAAATGACGGAGCTCCAAGATATGCGACGGCACACGGAATAATCGCGCTCCAAATGTAGCAGCAAGCAAAAAGAAAGACGGCACGTTTAACGTTAGTCACGATAAACGTATCAAACTAAACAAAAGAGGAAGTAGATTAACGAAGACGTAAAAAAGTGACGCATTCCCGCCGCACAAAACTGCCACCGTCCCGTATCGTATCTCCACCCAGCGCACCCACGCAACTGGTGGTTGCGAATCGATCCCTCGGTGAACACGTGACCACCTGTGGCGTGTTTTCGATACGATGAGGCTCATTGAGAGCCGACCGAGGCATGATGGTCGTTCGCTAAAAATGGGCTTAGATCGCAAATACACTTTCGAAATCTTTGAAATCGCCTCGTTCTATTTTTTTTTAATTCATGAGTGTATTGAGCGTCCTGGAGTTATTTTCGATTTGCGTTTTTAAGTCATTCCTTGGTCTTCAAGGAGACAGTTGTGAGAAGGCAGGTTAGAAACCCAGCCGCACTGCAAGGTAACACATGGTTGAATAAACAATTTATTTTCATCCCCATTTCCGTTACCGTGGGTTGGAACATAGACTGACGGTTCATAAAATTGTTGACTAGCCTAGCACACACTCATTGCGTAACAAAATGATTGCAGGCCCATCGAATGCCGATCCCCTTTATGGTCATGTTATTAAGGTAATAAATTTGCGGCGGGTTGTACGGCCGGGAACTCTAACGAATGTTTGTGTGGTTTCATTTTTATCATTTAGCGGGAGAAGGGTAGCAATTTATATGACGAGTGTAGTTGACTAGCTAAACTGTCATAGCAGACTACGTTGTAGTAAACATCGGGGGGGGGGGGGGGGGGGGCAGCGGGAAGAATTTAGTTTCTTGCGAATGGACAGACAAGTGACCCGAACGCAGAAGAGCTGATAGAAAAAAAAAACCTGAAATTAAAAAAAAAAACTTGGCCCCGTATCTGCTTCCTTTGGTGCTAATGTGTGTGTTCCTTTATTGAAAGAGAAAGAAGTTTACTCAGCCGATGACCGCACCTCGGATTGAGGGCACCTCAATCAGGACTGAGTCTCGGAGGACGATAGAGAGAAAGCGGATAGAAATGGAGAAGAAGAAGAAAGATAAGTCGAAATAGCTCATTCTTCTGACGCCCTGGCCACTTAACTGCCTCTACGTTCTCTCCTGTTCCCGCCTATCACGTTGCTCCCCTCTTGCCTCGGTCCACCAATGGTAAACTCAGTGTAGTTTTGCGGACTTGAATTCAACCTTCCCGCCAAAGCTGCTGCGCCATCTTTTGGGACCTTTTGTTACTGTTGCGAGCAACGAGCCCTGAACCTCAGCGTTGTTCCTCTGCATTTTGTGATTAAAATACCGTTTTAACGCGTTTTTCTTGTTAGCTATTGCAAAAATTACCGCCCCGTCTGTTTTCCAATAAATGAACAGTGCTAATATCAGCTAGATATCAGTTTTTGTCGTAAATGTCCGTAACCTTTTTTTGGCGAACAATGTGTAGAACAGTGAGGCACGAGTCTAGATATAGTAGTTGGGAGGATGTTCTGGTTGTACAATAGCCTCGTTCAAGAATTTTTTTATCTTGTGTCCGCGTGGCTGAATCCAGGGACAGACAGACAGACAGACAGACAGACAGACAGACAGACAGACAGACAGACAGACAGACAGACAGACAGACAGACAGACAGACAGACAGACAGACAGAGAGACAGACAGAGAGACAGGAAGGCAGGACAATATGTGGGCATTTAAGTAGCCCAACAAAGAATACGGTCTTTAAAAGTAATTAAACTTATTTCCGCCCACCAGCCATAAATTATGGTGGTTAGGCTTGGTATATCACGGAGAAGTATGAAAACGGAATGAAAGATAATCTACAGTGGAGGTTTATTGTGAAAAGGGTGCACGAGCGTTGCTGCTCTGGTGTTTTGCGGTTCTGTGGAAAATATTGAAGAGGACTGCGTGTGGTTTGCCGCCACAATAAAAGACAGACTGAAAGGGAAGAAAAAGCCGTGTACCGCGAGACTTCGTAGTTTTCCTAACTACGTGGATAGCTGTCGAGGTGGCTGGAGGTCTGTCAAAGCAAAACCTCAACCGGTGCGCGATACTAAATGAAGATCACCTTGACATCATGAGATCTCGTAATTTTCAGTAAACCAAGGTACTCGCAGCAACAATAGGCTGTACTTTAAATCTCTGTGACAAAGATGCTTTTTTTTCTGTGGAGGTGATCTCCCGCCCTCGTTTCGCAGCCGTTTGCCCCGGCGTGCTTGCAGGGCTGAAGTCCGAAGTGCTCAGGAAAAGGCGACCACACATACATGTAATTGAACTTACTCCATGCGTCTTTGCTTTTCGCACTTTCGATCCAGGAGGACCCACGCAACAAAAAACGGAGCCGTAGTTAGCTATTGGAGCGCAATTCTACGATTAGGATGCAAAATTCTTGCGGGCCGCAAGCGCTCGCCAATTCTTCAAATCGTAAAAGATGAGAAATTTTGGCACGGCCGGAAATAAACGGTGTTACAGCATGTGGGTTAAAAGTGAAGTTTCAAGTGATACAATTCACAGAAACATACATTAAGATCATTAAATTATTGTACTTTCGCTTGACAACAACGCATCGAAGACGGTTCAGCCGCAGATGTGTCTGCAAGAAATGCAGTCAGGGAAAGAAGGGCCATAAGTAAAACTGTTTGTACAGTTGCCGACTGCTTTCACGGACCCTCGAGGGGCCCAGAGAGAGTCTGGAAAATTCCGCAGTCCGGAAAAAGGAAATCATTCAAAAAAATTCACGTTATTTAGCGAGTGGCTTGAAAAGCCGCTTCATCTGTCTATTCTGGGCGCTAGGCTGTATATCAATGCAAGCGCAATGCAAACAGTACAACGATCCTATGCGTCTGAACGGATACCGTGGCGACGGACGACTGACTTCCTGGGTCCGTGCGGCCTCACCAGACCGTGCAGCGAAGAGGTGCATGCTATCAAGGCTGTATGCGAGTTCAGCTGGCGATACGCATGCAGCGCGTGTTCGAGGCTGCAGAAAAACAAAAATGCGGAGATGTTTGCGTCTCCGGCAGCTGTTGACTAGCAATCGAAATGAAAAGTCCGGAAAATCGCACGAGAACGGTTTAAACGTCCGAAATTTTGGTCGGTGTTATACATTGATTCTACGCAGCGCGCAACGGTTCCTAGGCAGACTACGGATATTCAGGCAGGTCCGGAAAATGGGGCGTCTGAGAAATCCGCCGGCGAGAGAATTAAAAAAATTAAAGCCGTTCCGCTCAATGCGAAAGCTGTCGGAAGCGCAGAGGAGCGATTCGCCATACTCGGCTGTTGCGTCGTTAACCACTCGCTCTTACCACCCTTCACACTCTTCGCCGCCCAGTCTCACTCCTCTCCTTATGAATTGAACCGAGGTTTCTCCAACGCATATCAAATTTCCCGCCTTCGCAGTGCTTGAGCGCCCCCTACCTGAAACAGCGCTAGCGGATTTTTTTTTTTGCTTGCTTTTCATTCCGCAGGTGCCCGCGCCTTACTGCGTCATTTCGAAAGCGCCATTTTTTTCTTGCGCTGCCATTTTTTCTTTTCGCTTACTATCATGTAAACCAACCCAACAAGCGTTCCTAACTTAATGAACGCGGAAGGTGTCGGTTAATTACATGTATTTTGCCTCAATTGTACCTGAAGTTTTTTTTTCGCTAAACACCGGGGAGATGTAGGAGCAATGCCAGTGGTTCACAAGTTTTGAGTGGTTATTACAATATAAACCGCTTGGCTTTCAAAGCTGCTGTGGGATGCCGTGACTACGGAACGCCGTGAGGCGCACTACGATGGCAACGCGAGCTCCCGAAGTGCTCTGAACTTAAAAGGAACCACAAATGTGGCGCTCCTTCATAGTAGTTATAGGGGTACATGCACTCTTTGCACGCTCCTCTGCCCCCTGTGTGCCCGCCTATATCTGATATTAAAGGGAAATTTGCTCTATATAATAGTTTCGTTATTGAGGTTCGTCCAAGCTGTTATTCGTGGAGCGAATGACTCATTTGTTTTTCTTATAAAACACTAGAGTGACAGTAAGGATCCCAGCTGACAGCAGTGTATTCAACCGTGAAAAATTTTGTTATAAGCAGTATTTTGATATAAGCGACCACTCAAGAAAAGCTAAAGTAGTTGAGATTCAACTGCGCCACAAGTGCGAAGAATACAAACCCAATGTATTCAGTGAAGCAAAACTTTACTCAGGTGCAAAAAAGGCAGTGAGCTTTGGCTGTTTCATGTTTTTGCCGGGCGCGAGCAACCCCTGCTCCCATTGGCCCAAGCAGTGACTGGCATGTGACCACTTTTATAGGGGGCAGGTGCGGGAATCACTGAACATTAGGAGAGTTTCGGGCTGGGAAGCGCCACAAATGCCGTGGTTGGAGTCAGAGGTTGTGTTTGTTGAGCTAAAAAGATTAACCGGTCATTGTGGGTACACAACTCAATCATAAAAACGGACCGGTTCTGCACTAGGGGCCTTGCATGATCATTGAGCCATTTTTTCCCGAGGTTTGCAGCAGTGAAGTTTGCAAAACAAGAGTTTTTCCTCGCCCTGCTGTCGACGACACTGCTAATTCTGCGGTTCTAATGTCGGTGGTCGTGAACCGTCGCGTCCACGCTATTGGCCAATGTCTAGGAAGAAAGAAGAAAATTCAATCACCCTACCACGCTTTTGGGCGTTTCACTGAAGTAGGATGGCGAATAGAGCGTGACCGGCTCGAGAAAATCGTCCGGGAAACACCAGCTCGTTAACCCACCATGTTGACCACCCGACCTGGCCGCCGCTCTGGGGCACCTCCGCTAGCCACACTTCGCTCTAAGCGGGTCCAGCTCTTCGTGGGATTCGAGTAATGCGGTTTAAAATGCATGCATTGGGGTTGGGACCAGAAGAACTTTCGAATAAAGCGGTATTTCGAGTAAAACGAGTTCGTTATAACGAGGGATTACTGTATTTGCATGTCCATAGATTTCCATGAAAGAAGGCAAACCGGGGGAGGTGAAAGTCTCAAAGACCTTCGTAGGAAGAAGAGTTTTTGAAAAGCCTTAGAGGTTTCGATGTCAGTATGCTTTGCCCAATCAGGTTGTCGTTATCGGCAATATAGGATAATTATATGAATCAACTTCGGCGAGCCTGGCGCTATTGGCGGAGCATTTCAAATTCAATTTCTTTTTCTTGTAAAGGTGGATATGAACACCACCAACGTAGTTTAAGATGTAGTGAGATAAATTATGATTACAGAATGAGTGTGTGGTGATTCACAGTAATAAAATAAAGTAGAAAAAAGTAGTAATGAGGTGGGATAAGTAGAATTATGTTAGATTAGCATATATTTAGCATAGATTTGGGTGAATTAATACGGAATAAAAGAATTATTTTTTGTGCTTAGACGGATTAAGGTAGATTAAAATTGATGAAAATCATCAGGTTGGTATTGTTATAAGTTGAGGCAGAATTATAGGGGATTACATAGGGTTATGGTGAATCAAGATGCATTAGGACGGTAAAACCGAGTGGCTCCTGTGTTCAGAGATGGACGTGTATATAGTAGGTACCAATCACAACATAGCGCAGGGATATCGCTTTCCAAGCACATAAGCGGACTTACCAGTCCCGAGATATTGTTCCGGAGCACGAGCTAGCTCAACTAAACATATTTTTACCTGTCAACGTGTAAATGTGGGCTAGTTGGTTCAAACTGTGAAACTAGCGCGGTAAAGACGGGACAAAAGTAGAGACCACACAGGACTAGCGCTAGACATCAAATAAAATTGTTACTACACACATCCCAAGATATACAGGAAGGGCACATGCGTGAAGATGCTCAAAGCACACAAGAAAAATGACAAGGTCGCCGTACACCTGTTCAAGCCCTCGCTGCGAGGGGGGCCATTTAGCTGACCATTTCCGCTGCTCCCGATGCGTTCCACGCTGTTTTAAAGACCAAGCCAGGCATGAATTGTTTGAAGCGTGGCGCATCATGAAAGCCGGTGATAAGTGTGTAAGCACGGCATCTATTAGTTTGTCAAAAAAGAAACACTTTATCTGGACGCGGACTTTCCACGAGCGTAACAAAATGCACCACGTGAAATTGTCATTTTTCTTTGTGCTTTGAGCATGTTCACGCATGCGCCCTTTCTGTATATCTTGGGATGTGTGTAGTAAAAATTTCAGCTGATGTCAAGCGCTAGTCATGTGTGGTCACTACTTTTGTCCCGTCTTTACCGCGCTACTTAACTATGTTTCACAGTTTTTTTACCAAGGACGTTGTGTTGATTGTGACTACCACAAAATATTCAGTTACTTCAACCCCAAGCTCGAAGCCTTTTAAATATTACTCGGAATGAAATTTCATGTAACACATAGAGTATAGGCTATAATAAAGTATATCATTTATAAAGAAAGCGGAAACAGAAATGTAAGTTTATCCATCACAAAATTTTCAACGCACTGAAATAACTTTTGCATTTTCGGGAACAATGAGTCGTCGGCGTGTGTATGGTAACCTTTAGGCCAGGTGTCAAAGTGAAGCCGAGACCGCTCCGAAGTTTTTTTAACGGTAAAGGTCGCACAGATGCTCTCCGCACGTGCTATACCTGTGAACTACACCCACAGGAAGCAGAAAATTTCCTCTGGTTTCAACAAGGGGATCGTTGAAACGCCGGCCGCGTAAGACTGTGCATAGCATTTGATAGAAGCAGTGTTGCCATGTTGCGGCATCGGTTCTTCCCGCGTTCGAGGTAAATGTTCCCACCCCATCCTTTTTTGCTGGGGGTAAGAAAACGTGTTACCTAAATTTCACATATCACCACGAGGAAATTTTGCTGCTAAAGCTTTTGGGAACACTTCTCCGAGACCCAGTAAACCTACACTCGACCAGGACACATTCGATGTAATTGTCTTCAGAATGACCGCGTCACCTAAAAGCTTACGCGGTTGAGGGATGTTTTCCGAGATATCGTGTGCATTGCCCTCAATGCCTTGATAACGCGCTCTTTTTTGACGTCTCCGATATAAAGCGCAGTTGTGAGATCGACGATGTTTAAAATACAACCTTCCGCACTACATGGAAAAGACGTACATTAAGTCAATCTAAACATCTATTTTCAACTGAGCTCTCCCGGGTGCAGAACTTTCAAGACCCTGAAAATGGGGCCTGAGGCCTCGTAGTCATTCGTGAAAAAAAATTGTTGAACATTTATGAGTACCTCTCCGCGCAGCGTAGCCCGGTGGAGAGGGCCCGGGTCACCAACGCAGGCCTAGGTATTCCGAACTAGAGGAACCCCCAACCGGGTGGGCTCCCAGGAACCTGTTGGTTATAATTAATCCCGGTCGACGGGCCTTCCGGATAAACACTGCCCGTTTCGCTAGCGGCTCGTTCTTTCCGGGAAGATGTACTTATATTAACTCCGCAGGTGTCAAGTGTGCATGTGTGCTTCCTGTCTCTTGACAACCTAGCAGCAGGATTTCCGGCTGCTTTTAAAAACATCGCTTCACAATCGAGGTGGCATGGCCTGTGCGAGCTGCCGTTCTAAAGGCCAACGGACCTTTCTTGAACGACGTGCCAGCCGTTGCGGTGCACCGAACTTACTTCACATACAGGAGATTTCCTATGTGCCTTAATCAAAAGTTAAGAGCATACGCTGTTTGGTAACGTACCCAAGACATTGAGCGACGCATAACGTAGGGCTAAAGATGCCATGAAGAGAAAAAAATCAAACCCCCCTTCATTTAACGACAACAATGGTTGTAACGCTGAGCTTTCTTCAGAGAGTTTTGATGACTGGACAGTCGCCATCAGTGATATAAAAAAAACCTTCTCTTCAAAACCAGACTGATACGACCGTGTCAGAATGCAGCAATCCGATATACGCCTAATTCATAACGCGAGGTTCCGAGGTTTCATTCCGACAACGTAAAGCGATTTTAAAGCGAAGCTTTCTACCTCAATTAGCCAACGGCTTCGTCGTGACGTTCGCCACAAGAAACTCCAGACCAGGCTAATTTACAACTACAGTCAAATCTCGGTACAACGAACACCACATTAACGAACTTTTCAGATTAACGAGCATTTAAGAAATCCCACGCCGACTGCTTATACTTTTAATGTAAAATTATTTCACTACTACGTACTTCAGAATAGCGAACTTTTCAAAATAACGATCGTTTTATTTAGTTCCGTGCCATGTTAACAACGCCTCAGTACAACGATCTCATATTTTCAAGGCCGGAGATTCTTAGATTTCCATTAAACAATTGCGCAACCGGAGCCATATGTAAGCAGACGACACGGTAAAGCGCTGCACAGAAGAGGACGTCTTGCAACTTGCTCCGCGGAATGCGCGAGCCGATGCGAGAGAGAGAAAAATTAAGGTGAGGAGAAGGAAAAAAAAATGAAGCATGGGTGGCCTCTTCAGTTCAGAAAGCCGCGGCCGCGCTATTCGCGCCCCACCTCGAGTTTTCATACGTTCCGCCGCTGCTCGGGTTGTTTGCTGGATCTTCACGGACATCAGCGGAGCTGACCACAGACGACAATCTTCAGAGCATGAGCGTTCAGGATGAAGAAGGCAGTGAGGACGGCATGAACGACGATGCGGCTGAGGGTGCCGCGGCAGCAAGACTGCGACCAGCACGTGACGACTGCGGATGTCTGGGCAGCGTACTAAAATGGCGCATTTCCGGAGAAAACCGCTCGGCCAAGGAGTCAGTCCACAGGAATATGGAAGAGTTAGAGTCCTTCGTGCTAGGAAGCTTGCGCTGCACGCACCAGGAGAAAATGGCCAACTACTTTAAATAAACGTACATTCTTTCATGATCACTTGTGCTTTTTTTTTCTGAAAAATGACTTCAAGGATGCACAGCTCTACAGGTAGGTTGTTTTAGGCATTGAAATGTTATTTGTTGTCTTAAATTTTGCGATTTTCGATACAACGACGTTTCAGAATAACGAGCAATTTTCCGCCGTCCCTAGAAGTTCGTTATATCGAGATTTCACTGTAATGGCACCGCCAGGGTTCCAATCTGGGCCTGAAGAGAAGCGGAGTGAAAGCCCGTCGTCTTAGCGACGAAGTTGCGCCCACACGTGGAGACGGGGGAGACAGACGCTGGTTTTGATTCAGCAGCCGGGTAGGAGGAGGGCGCTTTTTGCAGGTGACACATGAAACAACAGTGAGGGGGAGGCAGTGAGACAGATGACTGCGTAGCCGCACGTGCCGCCCTCCTCGTCACCTTCCGAAGGACGCTCCTTTCCGTTTTCTTTCTGCCGACGCATGGTCGGGCTAGAACGGTGACGCCCGCCGCCCGTGCCGGGCTGTGGCGGACGCTGCTGCACTCGGGACACCGCCCCGCGAATGCCACGTAACGGCTGGCAGAATCTGTGTTCCCTCTTTGTAGAGCCACGCGTATGAATTCAAGTGATGTCGCTCGGGCAATTGTTGTGGGTGTAGTTTAAAGCTATGGTTTCCAGCCACATTCACAGCGTGTATTGGAACCAAAGTTTTTCTTGAGCCACTTGATGCGCCTTTTTATATCATCGTGGTTTTTTAAACCATTGTGTAAAACTGGCTTTTCTTCAGTGCTGTTTCGTGACGGTACGGTTGCGGTCAGCGAAGCATCGAAACTTTCAGTTTAATACAAGTTTGGATCATTAAACATAGTGCTATATCTAAATACAATTGCCTCAATTTTGTCACATTACTCAAACAAACAGTCTAGACGTTAGGGGAAACAGATAAAGTAGTGTTAACTAACCAGCCATTCCACTTCCTGGCGGGATATGTATGACGTCATAGTGCCTCGTTGGTGCGAAAGGCGGCCTTCAACCGAAGTCGCTGTTGAGAAACAGGACTGTCCGATTGTAGTGACGCCTCTAGACTAGTTTGACTACATCACTTGAATGCTGTCGTGCAAACCAGCCACTTAATTACCGTACAGTTTCTTGCATATATTTGAGGGGAAACAGGCACTGGCGTAATGCAAACCGTGGCAGGCTGTCCTTGTCGCCGTGCGAATTTAGGGAAGAGTAGAGTTTCCGGCATTGCTTCGTTATTGGCTTCATTTGTACCGTTTCAGCGAAATTGGAAATACTTACGTAAAGCAAAATTGACGATACAATTACTTATTTACTTAAATCGAACATAAAACAACACGCATAGAGACAACATATTGCTCATTTATTCCGCTTAACTATTTGCTTTTGTAACTGGAACTTTATGTGAACTTTATCGTCCACGAAGTTCTGCGATTTTGACAGAACAAGTTAGCTGTTACAAGATACGTCTAACTGTCATAATGCCTCACGAAGGCCTATTTTAATCGTTCTTTATTTTTTTACCTAGTGAGTTATCAGAAAAGTCAATAAATGTGCATAGATACGACAACACATGTGCAACGCGTGATCAACCCTTAGCTCACCTACGCCCCCGTACGAACTGCGCCGGTGTGGTTCATCGCGGTGCAAATTTTTTGCTGTTCGTATACAACACTTACGGCCTGTTCTGACATTTTACAAGACTGATAAAAGAGTTTAAATGCGCTTTCGCGAAAGTTAAAAGACTTTTGTAACAGCTGCTTGGCATGACAAAAATCGCTGACCATCGCCGACAATAATGTTCACCTAAACTTACAGCTACAACAGAAACAGAAAACGGGGGAAAAAAATGCTCCATATTTTATTTCAATGGAGTGTTTTTTATCAGTGTAACTAAAGCATTCACCGTTGATTTTGCTCCACCTAACGTATTTCACATTCACTAAAACGTTACAGCCAAGCCAAATGCGAAGCAAATCGGAAAACTACACTTTTTCGATAATTCCCACAGTTACATCTGGTTGCAACGCCAGCTTCCTATTTAGTATATCTTGTAAGAAACCAATGTTTATAATGATCACAGCATGCTGTTTCTAGGACTGGAGGTCGCCGACCGAAGCCATTGCCAAGATACATGTCCGTGTGATTGCAGTGCCCTCTGGTGTATTTTTATGTTACCGCTTGGAAGCCAACGTGCCATTGCAACGCTTGAAACTGGTTTAGTACTCCCTGTACTGTGGGAGAGAGAGAGAGAAAGAGAAAAAGAAAACTATTAATAAAGCTGAACAGGTCAGCCCCACTAACGCAAGGGTCGCTACTCCAGATGGGGGCGAATACGGTGAGATGAAACGGCAGAAAAAAAGAAAGAGAAAGAAGGAAAGAAAGAAAGAAAAAAGGGGAGACATGTACACATATTTAAATCGTATAAGTTCGGAGGGTCCACAAGGCATCTTGCAGCCCTGTTTCCGCCAGGAGAGTCAACAGTTTTTTGTTCCCAGCACTGCCTCGTCATGATTTCGCCTTGGTATACAAGGAAGTGGGAAATTTCTAGGGCGCCTCCACGTCAGAGTCGCACAAGTGCCTTCGAAGCAGTGGCCCGTTGAGCAGCACATCGCGGGACGTGGTGTAAGAAGAAGAAGACTTTGTTTTTCAGCAGACGTTGTTACAATGCCTGCTGACGGGGCAGGAGCTAAAGGCATTGAGTGCCTGACAAGGGCTCCTGACCCTCTGGAGTTCACAACAGAGGAGTTCACAGCAGAGGACATGTTCAAATCAAACATGCGTGCTTAGTAATAAGATCCAGCAATACAGAGAGAAAAAAAAATAAGCGGCGCCTAATGTCCACAGCACTACTGCGTCACTGCTAATGTAAGGTATCGCCAAACAAAGTTTTCTTTCACATTGTTTGAGTTCTGTTCGTGATGGAAACAGCTTCCGTGCCTGCAGTGGAGCTGAATGAGTTACAGTTATAGTCAAGTAAACAAAGCTGTGTTATATCATCAGAGCCGCGCTAAAGCAACCATGAACTGCTACAGTTGCTTCACCGGTGGTGTCACCATCCGTTATCTTTACAAGCATCCATTCATTGATCAGAAGCTTATGCCAGGAGACCTTTGAAATGGTTCCTGCCTTACCCTTAAGGGTTGGGTAGGAACAATTTCAAAAATTCAAACCATTAGTTTTTGATGTACCGATGTTTATTATATCTGCCTTACTCCTCGGTCATGCTTTTTTTTTTTGGTCTGCTCATTACGCAACACGACAGGCACTCCCACTGACAACGCGGCAGTAGTCGCCAACGCTTGGCTCTTAGCATTGAACACGCTTTCTTCGCGGTGCGACTGGAAGGTCGGTCGGAACTTGAAAGAAAAGAAAAGCAAACATAACTTTTTTGCGTGCTAGCCTACGTCGAAGGTCTAATGTCAATACAAACACGAGGTTCAGTCGACAAAATAGGGTAGTTATCCGTGAACACGTCGCGTTATTTTTAAACAGAATATTGGGGATGAACGTTTTGCCACACCTGTAACTGGCATGTTGTTTCCCAAGTTTTGTAACGAAGTGTTCTTTAGAAGGCTCTCTATGCAACATTTGGAATAGCTTCAAACAAACCTCGCTGTTCCAGGCACATAAAAAATTTGAAAGAGAATAGAGAGAATTATCACCGTAGTCAAAAAAATATCTGCTTGCTGCAAGGTAAGCGCCTAAGAAAATTGTTTTGCATTATTGTAACCCATCTAGTCAAGTTACACAAGTTTTACTGTACCTGAGATAACCGCCATCGGTGCGTAATATCTATATTCATAACATTAATTACAATGGGAGCCTTTAATAACCGCTACGATCAAACGCTAATGTCGCTAACATTTAAATTAACTATGGCTACACGTAAGGTACGTGTGCTTGTATGTTTATACCTGTACATTGAAAAACGGTGACAAATGTTTTCGCTTTCCATTGCAACACAATATCGCAACCTCCTTCAATAAATGTAAAAACAGAGAAGTGCGGTTACCTTCCATGCATCCCGCAAATGCAGTTATGCGATATGTTAACAAAAAAAAAACGACTGAAACTTCTTTCACGAAGCGAGTTACCCGCACTTGGGGTTCATGTTGTTTCCATATTTTTGTTTTTCTTCATTTGTTCAAAATAATTCTCGTGAAAGCGCTTGCCACAAACCGCAGCGTACACGCCCCTGTCGTTGGCTCGACCGTGCAGTGTTTCACGGCAAGTAGACGCTTTTTCGCTTAGCAATCCGGGCTTACGGCCGATTTCATACAATTCATCGAACGATGAAGACCCGCACTACAGCGTAACACTGGTTCTTACGCCTTTCATGTGTACATTAAGGGCTAAATAGGCACTATGCGCGCCCACACCATGCATTCCCCCTCCACCGCTCAGGGGAGCACCCACACAATACAAACGCGACGCTGTCCCCACATATAGGGCGAACTCGCCGCGAATAGCCGTCTCCAAGGCAATGGTCAAAACAAGTGCCGAGACGTTCTAAGCAGAAAATTCACACAACGGAAAGTACTCTCGCAGAGACGGAGAGTCGATGAGTCACACCGCGAACAGCCGTCCCGGCGAGCCCATGAACGCAAAAGAGGGCTCTTGCCACTCCTTATTCTCGAATAAGAATGAGTTCCGCTAAGTGGTCTTCCTCTCTCATCACCGATGCACTGCGGGTAAGTACAATGGCGTGTCGTCGCGTTGTGGCTGACACCGGCTCGCGGTCACCCCACACACCACCGTGGATTCGTTACAGGCTCCGCCAACGGCCGTGCTGCTATTTGAGAGTCGCGGCCTGCGTGCGCGCTTTGCACCGCCACCGCTGTGAAAAGCGGAGAAGCAGAAATTTAGACAGGGGAGCACGAACGGCTTGACTCCAAATCCAGCAACACGTCCGCTGGCGTCCCATGGCAAAGAAATACATGCACGGCTTCGAGCAAAGCATTCTGTTTGCGTGATAGAATAAGCCTGCTTTTTTTCTTCAAAAAAAGGTAGAAACCCATTTCTTGAGTAACCACAACTCTTTTATGCAGATACTAACTCTGCTTTTGGATATATCTTTGCATTGGCCGTAATGTACGCTATATCCTATCCGCTAGTAACTGCAGCCGTTGTATAAAATTTTATCATTATGAGTTAAGCAGAGTGCACCTAACGGAATAGCCCATGAAGTTGGCCCCACTACTAAGACCCACAAAAGCATAAGGGGTCAACAATAAACCTGCGATGATCCCCGTTATCTTCAGATAAAATAGCTACATTTTCTTACCTTTCTTTGGATCAGGATATTTTGTCGGAAAGTTTATTTTGTAAAAATGGAAAAGGTAAAATTTCAACATTACCGCTTAGCGCGCACCTGGATTCCTATTTTTATATGTGCTGGTGTTATAAAGCGCAAAACGCTGACACGTCCTGGAAGAACAAAATAAAAGAACAAATAAAGTTGATTTGTACAATGTACGCACACAGTCTTACGTCTTTCTTAATGATGTAATGGGCGAACTTTCACGGAGAGTTACGGTTACCGATGATCTCCCCCTCTCGAGCTTCGCCCCACTTATCATCATTCATTCCGTGGATATGGCGTGATTTTTTTTAGAGTCGCGGCCTGCGTGTGCGCTTTGCACCGCCACCGCTGTGAAAAGCGGAGAAGCAGAAATTTAGACAGGGGAGCACGAGCGGCTTGATTCCAAGTCCAGCAACTACGTCCGCTGGCGTCCCATGGCAAGAAATACATGCACGGCTTCGAGCAAAGCATTCTGTTTGCGCGATAGAATAAGCCTGCTTTTTTTTCTTCAAAATTAAAGGTAGAAACCCATTTCATGAGTAACCACAACTCTTTTATGCAGATACTAACTCTGCTTTTGGATATATCTTTGCATTGGCCGTAATTTACGCTATATCCTATCCGCTAGTAACTGCAGCCGTTGTATAAAATTTTATCATTATGAGTTAAGCAGAGTGCACCTAACGGCCCATGAAGTTGGCCCCACTACTAAGACCCACAAAAGCATAAGGGGTCAACAATAAACCTGCGATGATCCCCGTTATCTTCAGATAAAATAGCTATATTTCTTACCTTTCTTTGGATCAGGATATTTTGTCGGAAAGTTTATTTGTAAAAATGGAAAAGGTAAAATTTTAACATTACCGCTTAGCGCGCACCTGGATTCCTATTTTTATATGTGCTGGTGTTATAAAGCGCAAAACGCTCGACCACGTCCTTGCGCAATATATATATTATATATATATTATATATATATATATATATATATATATATATATATATATATATTAGATATATATTATATATATATATATATATATATATATATATATATATATATATATATATATATATATCATCAGAAGTTGGACTCACGCTGAAGCACTTCCCCTACAAAACCTCTCCTATTAGAAACATGATCCTCAGTTTACCCCCGCAGTCATAAAATTTAGGTGTTTCACCGTCGTGCATTAAACATTCGCACATACATCTCTACGGCAATACTCTTCTCCACTGGTTGTTATTGTGCCGTTGCCACGAAAACCGGCAACTGCCGGAAGTATAAATGCACACGTGCTTGGGTTTCATCCTCATATATTGGTCTGCCGGCTTGTGGAAGCGCTTATAAAATTATCAAACCGACCGGAATTAGTGGCTTGGAAAGTTCGTCGGCCAACTGCTCGACCGGATGGTCGCGCATATTTAAGCTTCGATTGGAAGCCGCATAGCACACGTTTTCCCGCCTATATTGGGTCTCCGTCATAGGTGAGGTATCAGTCCACCTTTTTTGCCGTGTTGGGGAAGCATAACTTCAGCGTGCGTGAGACATGCTTGCAGATATCAGGATTGATGAAATTTATTGCGAGTTTCCGCGCGCACTGTGTATCGAGGCTATTTGCTGATGTGATTCAAACTCTTAAAAGGCAATTTTTTATATGTTGGTTTCTTTTCGGAAGTGTTTAAGTATGCCTACCCGAAGTTTATTGTAGATAGAAGCAGCGCCTCTTCTCATGTAGGTTCGTTTCACTGTGGTAATAGTTTTCGAAGAGCTTCTTCTGGTTATCGACTAGCAACAGAGAATGACTAGCAACAACCGCGTGTGTATTAAGAAATAAATAAAAAAAACAAGATGCTGGCATCGAAAAATCGTTTGTTTTGAAACTAATTACAAATTAGTCGTGCATTCGTGATTTCTCTTTCAAATTATAAATAGCAGTTCAGTATTGTGTGTGAATGCTGCATTATTAAATCATTGTGAATGTTTCATTACAGCACAAATTTGCAAGTTGCCTTGTAGTCCTATTTAACGAACGTCTGGTAACTCAAACCTTGGATAACTCAAACAAAATTGAGCGCCCCCTCGAATTTTAATTATCGCAAGTTCACTGCACATAGATTTTCTTGTGCCATTGCAAATGCCATACGAGTTGAGAACACCTCTCAATCACAAGAAAGACAACATGAAACTCTTATGTCGGCATTATACAACCTGAGAGACTTCTCGCTGTCGCACCGGGTGGGCCTGTTTTTGATAAAACAATGTTCGGTATATTCACGTTGCCTCTGGTTTGTGCTCCGGAACGAGAGGGTGCGCAAAAATATGTGTTACGGCCCCCTCTAACGTGTCATACCCTGTAAAGAAATGTTCATACGACTTCTCACCCCTTCCCCTCCGTGTAAAGAAGTTTAAACTCGAAAGCTCTATTCAACACTGCATTTCAGAGCAGGCCCAAAAGGAAACGCTCACTCCTGAAGAATATACGCTTTTAGGAGGATTTCCGCGATTCTTCACCACAGTGCTGGTTATAATGAAGGCGATGGCGGAATTGACGATGCTGCTTTCTTTACTTACTTGATAATGATCGCATGCATGTGCAGAAACATTTTGATGAAAGCAGATCTGTTGCTCCAGATAATAAATATTTGCTGGCTCAGGTTTCCTAATTCTAGGGGTGTTCTAGGGTGTTTCTTGTTTTCTAGACTTCTTTACAGGTACCATACATTTACGATGCAACGGAGACTTCTGAGTTTCAGAAGGGCTCAGGTACTCTACGTGAACCGCATTTGCGATTAAATTGCCGCTAATAATGCTGGTCGTCTTTTCAGACAGATAAATGTCCGGTAAACGCGCTCTACCCATGCTGAATTTCACTTAACAGCTTGAGTTTTTGTGTGCTAATGCTCACGCCTCGGTTCTAATTACGTGGCGGTTTTCAGATGCAACGCATCTGTTTAAATCGCCTTGTCCCGCGTTTTCGCGGCGTAGTCCGCATCCCTCCCCCATTCTCCTCGCCGTGGCAGCTGCGCGCTCCACCGCTATCACCGCAGCGCCATCTGTGCGTCAGCGCGGTCAGCGCGCAGCTTGCGCTCGGCTGCGCTCGCTCCCGTCGCCGTGCCAGCTGTGCGTTAGCGTGCAGCTTGCGCTCGGTTAAAAATTTACACCATCTTCCCCGCGAGGGGAACCATGGGGTAGATGTGAAGCATCGGGGTGAACATTCTGCGCAAATAGGATACACAACCACAGCAATCCACACGCCGACATCGCTAACACAACGGAAACGCAACGGCAACCCCCGATGCGTCGCATCTACCCCATCCTTCCCCTCGCGGGAAGATGGTGTAAATTTTTTCATTTTATGTCTGCCTCGAACTCAATAAAAGCCAGTGCCCTCTGCTAAGAGGTTAGCACGCAAGAACAGGCCTGAAAATTACCATGCCTCTAATAGAAACTCGTTCCCCTTTCAGTGCACTGGAATCACCCAGAAACTTCAGACCCGAGTATGCCTGAAGAAGTGCCAAATAACCCACGCTACAACTCACAGCTTTACGTTAAAAACGATGAACGCCAGCGCGAGCTTAACCTCAAGACATTGGACTTCTTTCACCTCACTTTTGCCCAAACGAACACCAAAGACCACCAGTTTTTAGATTTGGGCTGTGGAACGGGTGACTTCACTCGCGACTGGCTCCTTCCACGATGTCCACCCTGCCGAAGAATAGTCGCCGTCGACGCCTCAGGGGACATGCTGTCTTACGCCCGTCAAAACTGTTCCCATCCCAGCATAGAGTATGACTACCTAAATATTGGCAACGACGTTACAGGTTTCGTACAAAAGTACGGCAGGTTCTACCGCATTTATTCGTTCTTCTGCCTGAACTGGCTCAGCAATCAGGCACACGCGATGAAGAACGTCTCCAGCCTGCTCACCGACTCTGGAGAGTGCCTCCTAGTATTTCCCGCATGGTCACCGACTAGAATGCTTTGGAGAAAGATTGGGCAACTGGAACGATGGAAAAAGTTCGCACACGTAAGTCTGTTGTGCATTATTTGCTTCGTGATCTATCGCCACGCGTACGGTGAGAGTAAACAGGTCAGGTATGTTTTTCGTAAAGGTAATTCATTTAACTTACGAATCATGATTCTGAATATACACAGTATATGGTGACATTCATATCGTCAATCAGGGTACAGTGGAACCTCGTCATCTCGAAGTAGTACCAGGACGGCGAATTAGTTCATCATGTCCGACATTAGTTGTAACAGTAGCGGTAAAAATCCGATCAACAAATCGAAAATCTCTGTCGTGCAAAAGTGCGTTAGACGAAATGCATGTTCTAGGCTTAGAATCCACTATTAACAAGGTAACCCTCATTTTTCTCGTTGTTGCATTTCAACCTCAATGAACCGGAACATTGAGTACGCGAAATTAAAACAGTACAAAGTTCCTTGACAAGACAGGCCTGCGTGCTTATTTATTTGATGAATAATGCGATCTGCGTCTGGTGGCTACTCCCACCACTGAGCAGGATAGAGTTTTCCACATTTCCACGAACAAAAGGGCTTTTATACTTCTGCAGTTTCGGATGTCGGGGCGTTTGTCTGAATAGGTTCTCAATCTTCCTGGTCAAACATTTTGTCGTTATATCCTATATCACGCGCTGGCTGTCATGGTTTCAGTTTCATTATAAAGGAATAAGCGTCGTTGAATTGAAGCGTGTGCAACAGAAGTTTGCATTTAGTTCGCTATAGCCAGTAATTCACTATATTAATGTTCGTTGTAACGAAGCGCAACTGTGTAGAAAAATACGCAGAGTACACCGAATTACTTCATTTGGCATTTATAGAGTATGAAAAAGCGCTTGAATCAACCGACACCGAAGCAGTCTGGAAGGCTGGGAAGAATACTTCTTAACAGGCACGTCGACGAATTCCCGCTCCGAAAGGGCGTTAGATAGGGAGATACCATCGCGTCAAAACTATTCACAGCCTGTCTGGAGGGGGTATTCAGGAAGCATGGCTGGTGAACCGTATTATTGCGGATAAACAGAGAATCCTTGAGCCATTTACGATTTGCACACGGCATAGTCTGGCTAAGTGAGTCTTCCGAACAGGAGCAAAAAATGCTTGGGGAACTACAATCATAAAGCAAAGCCGTGGGACTAGAGATAAATATGAATAAATCTATAGTGATGATGAATAAACTTACCGAAAGCACCCTCTTCAGCTTATGTAATGAAACTCTAGAACAAGCAGAAGAGTATATCTATTTCGGACAGGTGCCCACAGCTGAACCATTCATGAGAGAGAAATTTAGCGCAGAATACGTATGGTCAGGAGTGCTTTCGGCGAACACTACCAAATAATGAAAAGTAAGCTTCTCCTATCACTGAAAAAAAGAATACAGTTCAAGCTCGTTACTTCTAGCTTCAATAACTCGAATTTATGGATAATTGCAATCGTATGATGTGGTCCGGCCGAGTTTCCATAGAAGTTATCTATTAAAAAGACCTGTAATAGGACGCCGGGACCCTCGGCCACCAAAAATCGCCACCATGGCGCAGCTTGGGGCCTGGCCCACAGCCACACAAACGGCACCGCTGCCTAAGCACGAGGCCGCGTCGCCTAGAGCAAGGAGAGAACAACGAAGACAAGTTAAATCGGGTAAAAACAATCAAACCTTCTTGGGGGACGCTTGGAAGTTGTTTCTTTGCGGACTACGCCGATGTAAACAATTGATTGATTGTAGGGTTTAACGCGCCGACGCAACGCAGGCGATGAGGCGCGCCGTAGTGGAGGGCTCCGGATTAATTTTGACCACCTGGGGATCTTTAACGTGCGCCGAAATCTCGTACACACGGGCGTTTTTGCTTTTCGCCTCAATCAGAAAAGCGGCTGCCGCGGCCGGGAATCGAACCCGCGACCTCGTGCTCAGCAGCGCAACGCCCCGATGTAAACACGAGTTGAGGTTGTGGGGCGTGCTGACAGATGGCGACATTCCTGAGGTTCGAAGGGTAGAACCTGTCTTTCCAAGTGACCACGAGAACGTAACGGTCGAAACGCAAGTGCGGCCATCCATCACTCGGAAGTAATGATCGGATGGAATGCAACCGGTCTCTTCGTCACTTTAGGACTACGCGAAAAGGAGGCTTCCCCTATACGTTCGCTCGTTAAAGGCAGAGTACTGGCGTTCGTGTTCAACGATAAAGGGCGGGCTTCAATCGCGTCCTTTTTCAAGCATTCAGTTGCTGACTTGCTGTACTGATCCACGGTCGCATTGTACATCTTCTGTGCTTTTCTTTCTGTGGTGCGAATTGAGGTGGTGTCCCCTTAGAGTTCGAATTAACGATGGTGCTTTTGTTGTCGTCCCCTGCCTTCGTCTTCTCTCAAGCGCTACTTAACGACGCATTAGCAGCAGGTAACCCAATCGTGATTTTACCGGATTAACTAGAATTTACAGAAAACAGCCAATGCATCCTACGGGTGATGACATATGTAGCGTAAACTTGGCGTCGTACTAAACAACTAGAAAGAAAACTTAGGTCGTCTTAACGGGCCACGGCAAAAATACTGATCGGATTACCACTTAGGGACAGGAAACGAGCTTCCTTGATCCGGGAGCAAACTCGAGTAGATGATATTATGGTTATAATCAAGAAAAATAATGTACCTATGCTGGCCATTTATTACGACGAACTGATAACTGATAACTGATAAAAGGTGGACCACGAAGGCAACAGAATGGACCCTTAGAGACGGAATCAGAAGAGGAAGCGCGTTATTTCGATGGAGAGACGAAATAAGGACATTCGGGGACAAAGAATACAATTTGGGCTGCAGAGGATAGAAACGGGTGGCGATTAATGGGTGAACCCTTCGTCCTGCAGTGGACCTAATTAGTCTGATGATGATGATTAAGTGGAGGTATTTCTCAAACAATGGCTAATTACCCCGAATTATTGCAAGACTTTCAGCTTCCCGGAACCGCTAGCTGGTTGAACCAATTCATAATCGACTCACACCTACGTTTTTACCAGGTCTTGCTTAGCCTCGGGTGAAATCTGCACGCTCCCTTAAACCGAGAGCTCCTTTATTTCGCTACCCACCCCTGAAACGACTGATAGAATCGGATTCAAAAGGATACTGGTTTTTCTTTAATTCCTTTTCTTTAATCTATTTATTATCATCGCTGTTAAGACATTACAGAGAATACGTTTATTGATAATTTTTTCTAGATTTTTTCTGCGTAGGATCCTGAATCACGCTGTTTTTGTTTTTTAATTTTGTAGTGCGTCTAAGTCGCATACCTCACCAAATCACGTCCTTGCATGACGGGCTGCACCATGGCGTTCAAAGATGTTCTGCAGGGTATGAGCCAATGACGCTAACTGTTCTAGGCGGTGAAGCTGGTACAGTCAAGGCTGCCAGGCTTTGCTTTTCTCCGAGATGTAGCAAATGCAAAGCTCTGTCACCGACGCCGTCTTTGTCGGTAATATGCTCCACGGATGAACATACCCGAATTAAACCATTAATTATACTTCTCGTTGCAGAAGTCGCAACTAGTCATATAATAATTTACACACACTAAATACTTAGGAAGGTAGACTTTTTTATTCTTACTTCTACCCAATGGGGCAAATGGAGGTAACATTTAGAATGATTAGTATAGGAAAAATTTAAACAACACCAATTTTCATCTTGTGGCGAGTTCACTTGCCACAGGAATGATATTGTTCTTATTTGTACTGCCCTTTAAGAAGAATACTTATTGAAGGAAAGTACAGAATAGTATTGATACAATATCGTGTGTTTAACTCCCAGCTTTGGGAGACGTCGACCATACGAACAAATGCACCAAAATATCAAGATTTCGTCACAGCATATCTGTTGTCTAAAATTGTGGAGCCGTTCACCACAGCGGTGTAGTAACGGCTTAAACAGCCTCACTTACGGAATAGATGTTAACTTCTTCGTTTTCTTTTCCTCTCACCAGCCAGTCCATGTAACGGCCACGGGGGGGGGGATACAGCTACTACCCTCCCGTTTACGGTCGTTACTTCAGGGCTCCTATCATTGCAGGTTTTCGAAGGTTTTGTGCCCAAGAGTCAGGATCTGGAAGACGACGAGGCTCGGCTGACATATCTTGAAGACATACTCCATAATGCAAACCTCAAAGCCAGCACATGCGAACTGCGCTATGTCCAGGAAGATCACAGCAAGCCGGAACACTTCATTGGTATGAGCCTTTTTACGGTCACATGTTTATTGTACCTCATCGTAGCTCTAGAAGAGTGTGTTACTAAAGAGAAAGCTGTAAGTTCCCCATTCTCCAAAAAACTGTCGTCGTCGTTGGTGGTGCTCTTTCAAGTGAAGAAAACAATCTCCGCTGTCTAGAGAAAATGAGAAACGATGCATGAACCAGGGCATATAAAATGGAGGTCCGTTGTGCTACTAATGCGCTATCTCCGCATATTTCCTGTGGTAGAACGAGATTTGTGCCGTTGTTCCTGTTCCTTTCTTAATAGCCCATATCCACATGAGTGATTGGTTAAAATTATGACATTTCGAGGGGAATCTCTTCTCCCTTCACCAAAATCATTAAACTATAATTTGGAAACGTGAAATCTGTAGATAAGCGATTGTCTCGTGGCATCAGAAGATGACCCGGGAGTAGAACACGTGTACACCGGCCGAGCAGAACCCTGAATCCAAATTATAAATCCTACCGCAAGTGATACACGCAGCCATCATTTACCTCAAAGGAAACCTTAGGCACATTTGAGGAAAAATTTGTGAACTTACCGATATTCCCGGAGGCATCATTTCAGTTAATTATATACGTTAGGATGGTTTGTACGATGCAAAGTGAAAAAAAGGAACACGTGTTGAATGCCACAAATGGCGCAAAGAGGCTCCAGCTTGTGCAAGATAAAAGCAATCACTTAAAGATCAGAGCTCCCGCTTGTGCTGTTTGAGGTAGTACAAGGAACAAATATAAAGACAAAGATGCGCTCTATCCCAGAGGTCGGACACGTGCAGTGCGAACGCTCAAAAATTAAGTGGCATTTATTAAACCTCCGTTCAATTAGTCAAGTGAGGAAAGAGAGGGAAGCGTGAGGGGTGGTGACGAAGAGCGGAAGATGAGTTACGTGGCAGAAGCGGCAGACAACCATCACCTTTTTACAGCATTTGCAGTGAAGCACGCAGATACTTTGGCAGTTTATTGCTTCTTCTTTTGTCACGAATTACTCCGGGCCGCACTTAGCGCCCCGGCTTCCCCGCAGTCAGAGATCTCCTCCGTGTGGACCCATTCAACGCAGGTGACGTCACGTGCGCCGGTAACCGCGCGCGCATCAGGCATATTCCTGTTCTATTTGGGTAGGGTGTTGGTTCAGCGCTGTGGGAAGCTTAAATGGCTGGCGACCCTGGTTCAAATACTACACGCACACAATTTATCTTCCCTATCCAGGTTACCTCTCCCATTTCCCCTTTTCGCCTTTGATGAGACACCTAAGGCTTTCGCCCTAAGAGCCGTTAGTCAAAGAACGCCGAAGTCCATTGAGTCTGAAATGAAGAAAACATGCACCATCTTTAGTCGCTCACTTTTAGGGCAGCTTTGACTAGCCTGGATACGAGGCTAGCACAAATCGACTTGGGTTTTTCAGAAAAAAAAAACTGGGTAAGGTTGGCTACAGGGCCATCTCGGTCATAGCTCGAGAGCATATCCAAAAACGAAGAAAGTAGAGCTAGTTAAAATGGAAAAACTGGTAGTGAAATTACTTACGTCGGCGCTAGGTGATGTACTACATGCCAATTCCAACAAAAATCCTTTAGACATATTCAGCAATATAGTCTTAAATATTATCCTATTCAACAAAGTTACGGTCGAGGAGAAAAAGTGAACTCATTCACCAGGCTTGGAACACTTTGGTGTGCAGTACAAGTTCTCGACAATGGTGCCTACCTTCAAAAGCACAAATGTACATGCCTTGCCTGACTAGAGCCAGTGTTTTCCTTATGATGTTTAGTTTATCAAATGAAACGTATTTTGTTAGCCCTTAGCACTCATTGTGAGGCCGCTGTAACGTACACAGCACGTAAATTAATGCAACGTTTGAAGTAAGAAACAAAATTTCATATTTTTCCTCAAGAGATTTACATTGCAACGATTTTTTAAAAGCGTTTTCTGAACGCTCGTAAGGGCAGAAAATTTTGGCTGAGTAGCAGTGTTCCCAGCCAAAAATCGTGCAGACAGGGTTGATGTCTATCAAACAACAAGGAGATTGAAAGCAACTTTGACAAGCGCAGTATTTAGAGTGTTTCAAAGAGCTTGGAAGTTTTATTTTTCAGTCATTTATACTCATAGCCCACAAGTGGGCCCTTACAGGGCGTAAGTACAAAAAAATTATTCACGAAAAAAAAGTACATTACAAGTCATAGGAAAATTTCTCAGTATTGGTGCGAGCAGCAGCTCGAAGTTATACATAAACACGGAACACGCATGCAGTACAATGCACACGCGCAGAGCAGAACGTGATGTATTTGGGGCTTTGACGGGCACTCTTGCACCGCCCTGCAAACTTGAACCTAAATTCAAGTACGGAAGTCTCATGCAACCAACGAAAAGCGCACGAGGAACACAAAAACTAAGCCAAAGCCCTTTGTCACTGTCGTTCAGAAATCGTCGTGTAAGATTATGTTGAAATGACGTAATAGAGGAGCAACCAATTATAGACTCGCGCAACATAGTCCAATCTTCCATAGCAGTGAGAAGTAATGAACTTAAAGCACCCAGGAATTGTATGTACATACTATGGCGATGTATCGAGTGTTCTTTTGCGTTGACCGGGAAAAAACCTTAATACTTTAGTTTAAATTGATTTATGAGTTAACTGAAAAAGGAATTTCAGACGCTCAATCTTCGACCTAATTTTCAAACTTTCAAGGCCCGCGGTTCTTTAAAGCTCAGTAGGTGAATGATTCCGGCTATATTTATTAAACATAAACCGCACAATGAGTCACTCTATTTCGATGTTTCATTGCATTTTGACTGTATGGAAGAGTCCCAACAATTTTAGAATATTCGATAATAGGCCTGACGCGGGCTTTGTAACGCAGGCACTTGATATAAGATGTGGTGCTATAGGGTTATGCCGATGGCTATACAATGCCTTAGCAGCCTTGGAGCCGACGTAATCAATGTGATTATTCCAGCGCCTGAGGTCGGGCGCAAAGCTTATCCAAAGACATTTATAGTTGTGTACGCTCTTCATCCTAGTATTGCCAATCTCGTGATTACATTGTATCGGGTGCCTTCTTCCCTGTTATACACATAAAGGCTGTTTTTCTGCGTTGAAAGTCATTTGCCATTCTTTGCACCAATCCTTTATTTTTTGAAGGTAGTTAGTTGTTGTTTAAGTTAACTTGGTCTTGTTCAGTCTCGATTCTGCTAGAAAACCCACAGACATCGACAAACAACCTAATCAGAACCATGACATGATTTGGTAGGTCAGTTAGACATAATAAAACCAAAAAGGACCCAGTACACTTCCTTGGGGAACGCCGGAATTCACTGTAACCAATATAAACTTATGACTGCTACGAGATGTAAAGTAAGACGCAAAGAATTTTACGAAGAGATTATTTTGAAACGTGTCGTCAATTTTATACAGTAGCTTTGAGTGTGAAACATTACTGAAGGCTTTTGCGATATCCTTATGTACCCCATTGGTTTGACCACGCATTAAGTGTTTCGGAAAGATCGTGAAGAAATTCGATTAATTGTGTTGTTGTAGATAAGCGTCGGCGGAATCCGTGCTGCTTTAGAAATAATTCATTGTGCGCATAAAAGTAGGCCATCAGGGTGTTTGTTAATAATCTGCTTGAGTAACTTCGAACATGTGCTGATAAGCGCAATAGGTCGGCAATTGCGCTCGTCCGAAAGAGAGCCACGTTTGTGAATAGGGATAATTTTAACCCGCTTCCACACTGGTGGGAAAGAACCACCGTGAAAAGACCACTAAAGTACTTTTGTAAGGAAGCGAGATGCCCATTCAGAGTATCTGAACAGAAATTTGTTTCGTATACCATCAGGGCCAGGGCTTTTTCTTGTATTTATATGAAGTAAAACATTTAGGACAAATTCTTCACTAATTACCGCATCATCAATTGGCTGCTGAAAAGACGACGCAAGAAACTCGGGCCAAATACCATTGTTCTTATTAAACACAGAAGCGAAAAAGGAATTGAAATCATGAACACGTTGTTGAGCAATTTCACCCGCCACGGTGGCTCAGTGGCTAAGGCGTTGGGCTTCTGAGCACGAGGTTGCGGGTTGGATTCCTGTCCTCGGCGACCGCTTTTCCGATGGAGGCGAAAAGCCAAAACGCCCGTGTGTACGAGATTTCAGCGCACGTTAAAGATTCCCGGGTGGTAAAATTACTCCGGAGCCCTCCACTATGGGGCGCGTCATCGCCTGCGTTGCCTCGGCGCGTTAAACCTTAAAATCAAAACAATCTAACCGAGGGATACAGTCGTGAACGTATCACTATATTCTGGTTATGAAACCCTCACTCCTCAAGGCAAGGCTTGACTTGGAAACTGATGTTGCTGAAGAATTAAGCCACTAGACCCATCAGACGGTTAAGCTGCATTAGACGCTAACAAATGTCCTTACCGTATCAATATGACTGTATTGAATTGCTATTAGTTACTTCTAACTGTCTTACCGCTATTTTCAATCACCACTTTTCAGACATGCAGATGTCCTTGAACCCAGCCTCATCTCTGGTAACACCCGAGGAGAAAGAAATGCTCAGAGATGACGTCACCAGGGAAGTTACGACGTGGAAAACTGGGAGCACATTCGCTTCCGCACCGTCGCTTTATATCGTACACGCGAGAAAAGGAAAACAATAAAAGAATGCCTTGAACCAAGAAAACTGCGCTTCGATATCTTCTTCGCCGACAGCTGTTTCAAACGACGATGAAAGCCCATAAATCCCTGGCCATCGCCACTAAAGTCAAATTTGGGGAGGGGCGAAGCTTCCAGTGTATATGTGCATTCTTCGCGCCTTTGCGTTCTAGCCAACGGGGATGAAACTGAAATTGTTGGGGGTACTGGTTTACAGCTTTGCTGTAAATGTGTATTGTCTTTGAAGCACGAAGCTCTGAGGCCTAAGCAAGCAAGCTCGAAGGCCTAAGCAAGCTTCCAGGTGTTTTGGTGCCGTTACTACATGATACGACACTTACGGCGACGACATGAGACACCGACAGTCCCAGCCCGTATAAGGAGTGTTCTGTCACCCTGTCAAGTGTGACTGCTAGTGAAGCAAGGCGCAATGCAAGGAGTGCACGAAAAAAAAACACGTTTTTTTGTAATTTGCGATTGTGCATGCTCTCTAGTTAATAAACTGGTTGAAACTTGAAAGGATTATATCTTTCCTCTAGGCGACAAACAAGAGGTTCTCAGTTCCTCTCCCGCGGTGTAGGCAGCTTACCCGGCAGCTTACGTCAACACAAACCTCTCGACCACAGAGGACAGCAGTCAGGTCGCATCGGGCCGTGAGGCGTCCGCGTTGAAACGTCACAACCAGCAAAGCGGGTAATGTAATGGCAAGCGCGGAAAGCTTGCCTTAGAGTGCACGTCCCTCCCACCCAACCACCCCCCTCGCAACCCTCAAATGCACTCATAATATAAAAAGTGCGGCTGTAACCATACTCCCCCCGAAAATGTCCGTGCTTCATTGTGCAACACACAATGTGGGAGGGCCAGCTTGCACGCGCTGTGACCAAGCCTTTTTCTTGGGGCATGCTCCGTACGACGCAGGATGGTACTCCTTCTCGCCATGTAGAGCAAATTAAGGGCAAAGTTTCAAGTCGACGTTAACCTCCGCCGAACCCTGGTCTAGTCTTTACAAGTTATATGCAGTCGACGCAGGACCCACAACTTCAAAGTGCACCCCCAAAAAAGTCGTATGCGGGAATAGTCCAAGAACAGACGCCAACCAAAACTTCAAAAGTCCCTTCTGGTGCTGGTTCTCAGGACCAATCCTCTCCCTCGATACGGCGCTCTCGAAGAGACCGCGAGGAATCAATAAGCCCGACCGGCCAGACCAAGATTGTGAATGTCCTTATTCCGGTGCTTTTCGCTGCAACGGGCGAACTCTTCCTCTCGGCGCTTTCCTGAAGTCGAAGCTGTTCCGGCTCTAGAGCCCTTAATAGCCTCTAACTTCACCACGCAACAGCGAGATGGCATATCCCAACAATGACGACTCAGCCGCCGTACCTGTTTCCGACAGTGTCCATAAACACCCATCTAAAAGACTGTAATGATTTTTCAGTGGAACACTCGTGGCTTGCGTTCAAAACGTACCGGGACCTTTTACGTTTAAAGAAGTATTATATTCTGCATTCGCAACGTTTAAACAGTGTTAGCCGACGATTCATAGGTTCCCGCAATGATGTAACGGCTGAAGCAGTGGATATTCCACCTCATCAAACCGAAGTGTACGTCTGTGCCAGGACTATATTTTGCACTCAACCGTTCACACTAACTGCTGCCTAACTAGAACCAGGGATTGCCTTTGACGCTTCCAGGCTTGAAGGTATCATCACCAGCACTCTTCCGCCACGCCTGATCTGCGGCGACTTCAATGAACACAACGAAATTTGGGGGAGCGCACGATCAAAACAGCGCAACCGAATCTCCGCGCAGAGCGGTCAAATGAAAGCGTGCCAAAGGTGATATGTGGGTTAAAATGAGGCTAAAGGTGGATCCTATCGTTAAAGTAACACTTCAAATAGATGGCTAGAAATATTGAGAGCAATTAGGTGTGCCGGGATCTTCTGGTGTACGGGGCCACAGAAAACAAAAGCGCTACGAATTTGGACGGTTATACGGAGTAAGCTATGATTATGCAGTGATTCCAGCAGATAGTCTCATGCTACCGTTTGAAACGAACCTGCTAAAAAATTGACGTCTTCAAGAAATTAAAAACACCCTCAAAAATAAAGTGGGACTGCTGGTTAAAACATCGCAATGGGCCTTCATACATGCATGGTATACATTTCGAAGAAGTGGCACTTATTTCTTTCTCAAATCCACGGAGTAAGAACAATACACGAGGAAACACAGGCCTCCGAGGGTGGCTTGATAACGTCACAAGAGCATGGCCTAGGTTAACCCTAGCGGCATATGTGACGAACAATGTCGGGAAAATCAGATGTATGCACTCAAAGACAAGCAAGACAATGTCAACCCAAATAGGGATAAAGTAGTCACAGTAGCCGAGGAGTTCTATAGAGATCTGTACAGTATCCGGGACATCCAGGATAATGCCGAACAAGAAAGTAGTTCCGAGGAGATATACACCCCACCAGTAACGGCAAAAGAAGTAAAGAAGGCTGTGAAAGAAATGAAAGGGGGCAAAGCACTTGGTGAGGATGAGATAACAGCAAACCTTATCAACGACGGCGGAGAAATTGTACTTGAAAAACTGGCAAGCCTGTTTACGCAATGCCTAATGACCGCAAGTGTACCGGAATCTTGGAAGAACGCGAACATCATCCTAATTCACAAGAAAGTACTTGAATGACTTGAAAAAGCACAGACCGATCAGCTCACTGTCAGTCGTCTACTAGGTACTTACCAAGGTAATAGCTAACAGAATTTCTGCAACCTTAGATTTCAGTCAACATAAAGAACAAGCAGGGTTCCGTAAAGGCTATTGAACAATGCACCATATTCACACGATCAAGCAGGTGTTAGACAAGTGCGCTGAGTATACTGAACACCTATATATAGCCTTCATGGATTATGAGAAAGCATTTGACTCGGTCAAAACCCTAGCAGTCATTCAGGCATTACGGAACCAGGGGGCATATGAGCATTATGTAAGAATACTAGAGGATATTTACAATGGGTCCACAGCTACCATCATCCTCCATAGGGAGAGGAGTAAAATACCCATAAAGAAGGGCGTCAGACAAGCAGACACAATCTCCCCAATGTTATTCACAACAGGGTACAATAAGTATTCAGAACATTGGATTGGGAACAGGTGGGAGTAAGGGTTAAAGGAGAATACCTGATTAACCTCAGCTTTGCTGACGAGGTTGCCTTTTTAAGTAATTCGGGGGTGGAATTGCAAAGCATGCTTTCCGCACTGGAGAAACAGAGTATAACCGTGGGCCTGAAAATTAATATGCAGAAAACCAAAGTAATGATCAATCACTTCGGGACAGCACAGCGGTTTGAGATAGGTGGCGAGGCCATGGAAGTAGTAGGCGAATGTATCTACTTAGGCCAAGTTGTGACCCCAGATCCCAACCATGAGGCAGAGAATAATTAGAAGGGTAAGAATGGGGTGGAGTGCACACGGCAGGCATTCTCAGATAATGAATGGCAGCCTACCATTGTCCCTGAAGAAGAAAGTGTACTATAGCTGCATGTTACTGGTACTCATATACATGGCAGAAACTTGAAGGCTCTCTAAGAGGGTGAAACTTAAATTGAGGATGACTCAGCGCAATAGAACGGAAGATGATAGGTGCAACATTAAGGGACAAGAAGAGAGCGGAGTGGGTCAGGGAACAAGCGCGTGTTAAGGACATATTAGTAGAAATTAAGAACTGGACGTGGGCAGGGCATGTAATGCGAAGGCAAGATAACCGTTGGTCATTAAGGGTAACCGAGTGGATCCCTAGAGAAGGCAAGCGTTGCAGGGGGCGGCAGAAAGTTAGATGGGCAGATGAGATCAAGGAGTTTTCGGGGATGAATTGGTCGCAGTTAGCACAGGACAGGGGTAATTGGAGAATAATGGGAGAGGCCTTTGCCGTGCAGTGGGCGTCGATTGGATAATGATGATGATGACGACGACGACGACGACGACGACGACGACGATGTGACGAGAGAAGAAACAGAACGGCCGCCGCGATCGGCATTTCACCGCACTGCCCCGGAATGAATTGTGGCGTTATCAGATGCCGCTACCCTCTCCTTCGCAGCTACAAAGCTTCATAGTCCGCGTTCGTTTTAGCAGGAAGTCCCTTGAGGGATCGGACCGTTGGCGTCCCCTGTCATCGTCGTAACCGTCGTCTCATGTAGTCACGGTACTAAAACACCGGGACACTTGTTTACGCCTCGCACGAGACCGCAACGCGTCCTGAAAAAAAATTACGCCCACCTCCCCTCGCGGGAACCCTGTTGTGATGCGACGCTGAAGAGGGTTCTGTTGAGTGTTTCCGTTGGGTCGATTAGTCGAATTGGGCTAAACGCGTAGTGAACGTGAATTGCGTTTCAATCACATCGTTGGGTTCCACGCGAGGGGATGCGGGCGTAATTTTGAGCATAATGAGAGACGTCGTTGTTGTTGTCGTTTAGACGGAGGCTTTATTAAAGGAACCGTCGCATCAAGCAATCGTCGGTACTGCGAGAGAGCAAGCGCAAGCGCAAGCGCGGGCGACCGTCGACTGAGAGACCAGCCGGAGCGCGGCACGCACCCGAAGGAGAGGAGACCGCGCAGAGAGAGAGTACTGCATATGCGCACAGCGCGCAGCGACGCGCGCAGCGCCGCCCACCGGCGGAGTGAGAGTGCGCTGCGCCACGCGCCCTCAGATGTTGGGCGAGAGTGTTCGCTATCGGAGAGAGGAGAGGAGGTGAGCGGAGGAGAGGCACAGCTGTGCGGACGCGGATGACAACGACGACGGACGCAGGACAGGGCCGCCACCGAGAGATGCTCCTCTCAGCGCCGCATCTAAAAATGGCCGCGTATCTGCTTCTTTCGTTGCAAATTTCATCAAACGGCGATAATCGATTGGCACACCTGCCAAGAAAAGGCTTTCCTTCTCTTTCCCGCTCACCTCTCATGCTGTTCCCCTGCCGTCTCGTTCCTCCAAAGATAACACACAAGAGGCTTCCTCAAGTTAATTTAAATTTACCGCGTTCCACTGCTCTAAGTCGGGTGTCTCGATGCAAGCGCTGCCGTACGGCGGATACGCGTGAATTCAGGCACCTTACTCCGACGTTTATAAAACCACATCGCCCTACTCCGTGAGCGTTCCAAGCGGAACGTGGATTCTATCTTGTGTAACCTTTCGTTGCTCCTGCCGTTTGTTTTCTTAAATGCCGCCACGAGTTGGCGCGCGCAGCAGCAGGCGACGGTTTCCTGCCGTTGATGTAATATTTCTATTGCTATTGCAAAAACCAAGCATCCGTGAGTTTTTAAATAAAAGAACACTACAAATATCACTGATGTCTTGATTTGCTGCCTTATATTTGTGTAATGCCTTCTTCTTGTCCAGCAATGTTAACAAGTATGAACACCGACACTGTACTTTGGAGTTTAGACTTGGGTGTGAGTGTATAAGGCTATTGCGCAGCTTTCGTTTCGCTTTGACCGCGTGGCTGAACCAAGTCACAGGCAAACAGACAGGCACACAGGAAATCAATACCCACGTACGAATAAAGCACATAGAGCAAGCACAGCTGTACTATCGCTTTTGTAACCACCATGGAGTCACCAGAGGAAAACGGCAGACTGGCTTTTTACCGCATCGGTTGTACGGCCACGAATCGTAAGCATCAGAAATAAGAAGCTTCGTCGCACTACATTCAGCTAATTCGTGTCGTAAAATAGAAAAATTAAAGCCGTTCCACCCAATGTGAAAGCTGTCGTAAGTGCAGAGAAAGGGATTCGCCATAACGGGCTGTAGCGCCGTTATCCGCTCACTGCTACTACCCAATCCAATTCAAATTTTCCGCCATCGTATTGCTCGCGCGCCACATGCCTGAAACTGCGCCAACGGGAGTTGTGTTCTTTTTGTGCTTGCTTCTCCTCCCGCACATGCCCGTGTAGCGCTGTCACTTGTTTTCGCTTGCTATCGTAAAAACCAACATAACAAGCGTTCCTAACTGAATGAACGCGTGCGCTGCAGGTTAATTACGTATGTTTTGCCTCAAATGTGCAGTCGGCAAAAGGCTTGCCTATAACGCGCGAGCTGCGTGCTCCGGAGTGTGCTGGAGACACCTAGTGATAACGCCTGGTTTGAGATGGGTAGAATGTGAACATGCGCGGCCCGCACCAGCGCGATGGCTGAGTCCCTCCTCGCTGTGCCCGTTGCCTTGGCTTCCATTCCTTCTTTGACCGCAATAAGCGCTGCATGCCTGCGCTGCCGTGCCGGGAAACAAAAGCGGAGATTACCCGCCTTAGCGCGCACTGTGCGAGTTTTTCGTCTGCGTTGTAGCCTCGGCGCACAGCTGTTCATTGAGTTATCGTTCTGCCAATAGCTGCATTAGTCCCGTGAGCACCACTATCCGGTTCCTGGGCTCGGCTTTGCATGTCACTGGTGACGGGCTCACGCCACAATACTTAATGTACTGTGCAAGCGATCGCGGACCGATATCTAGTCAGTATAAAACACCGGCAGCTATGCGTTTTCAGCGATTGTCGTTCGTTGTCTCGCATACAGGAAAAAACTCCTGTCTGAAATGGGTAGGGTGCCGCGAAAAATAAGCGTTGCACGTAGTTTATTAAACGCAGCCAACGCTGTCCTACCAATCGCTCATTGCCGCTATTGTTTCCCGACCCGGCAGTGCAGGCCGCGCATGTAATGGCGAAAAGAAGGTACGGAAGCCAAGGCGACGGGCACAGCGACAAGAGAAAGAGCCATCGCGCTACCGGTCATTCTACCAGTCTCAAACCATGCGTTACCACTAGGTGACTCGCGTGCAGTCCAGAGCACGCCGCTCGCGCGTTATAGACAAGCCTTTTACCGATTGTACATACAGTTTTCTTCGCGCTAAACAATGCGGAGATGCACGACAAACACCAGTGGTTTGCGATTTTGCACCGCTTCTGACTATATAAACCGCCTTGGCTTTCGATAGCTCTGGGTTACGCCGCGACGACAGCCGCTACGATGGAACGCCGTGTTGGTCTACTTGGGTCCAGCGAGCGAGCGAGCTACGACGACAAGGCGATCCCCTAAAATGCTGCGATCCCCCATCTGGTGCAGTTCTGTGGCAGCTTGAGTACAATGAATAAGCAAAACTTCACTGCAACTTTTGTAGAGACAAAAAAACACACAATAGAAGCGCCACAAATTGTAAACTTGTGAAGATGACCTAACGAAATCGTCAAGTTACGTTGGAACATACACACACAGTATAAAACAAAGTACAAGCTGAGAAAACTGGTGTTTGAGTAATGAAAAAGTATATGCAACTTGTGCACCACTGCACAATGAAGTACAACGAAGTACATTGAAGGACATCAAAGTAAAGTGCTATAAAGTACAATAATACAACAAGAGTAAAACTAATATTGACCTTCAACTATTCGCACAAATAAAAAACCAGCGTACTAAACTACAAGTCTAAACGGCAACGACATCCACAGTTCTAGCCATTTAGGCACACATTCTTACCGAAAAGTTTAACCGACGTTTTGAATTTGTTTCTGAGGCAGTTGAAAAATGTTCTGGTCTGCAATTTTGTTTGGAATATCGGTTTGTTCAAGCAAAAAAATATTGCCTGCCGTAGTTGGTTCGTACTTTCTGTGTATTTTGGGATATCTGAAAGAGTGCAGCCTCCAATTTTTTTTATAATATAGCGGGAGTGACGACCGATCGGCATGTTAGCGTCTGATCACGGTGTTCACCGGCAAAAAGTGCGAGGGTACGCGCACGCGCATGGAACTATCTGTTGTGGGAGGGTCGTCTGCTCCGCTGTTCTTGTCAGGGCAACACACCCCCTGTTTTTCTTATCTTGCAAGGCCGTTTCGTTACCGCCAATGGTAGCTAAGCAGCGTGGAACACACGTTTTTTTATTTTTATCAGATTTTTTTAAAATTGATCACAATATATCGCTCAGCGCCCCGCGGCCAATCCGACCAAAAACCCGTCCTGTTCTACGTTTAGTTATCTTTCCATTGGTATTCTGCACGCTGTGCGGCGCAAGGTATCCAACAGAAAAATCAAACGCGCACTTGCTATGCGCATGCGCTTCAAATAACCCCGGTTTCTCGTGAACAGTGATTCAGATGCAGTGGCTGGGGGCGTGCCACTCAAGAAAACAGCGTAGCAGACTACACTCATTCAGCAGATGGCTCTATGAGCGTGCGCGTACTCTCGCCTATTTCGCTGCTGAACGCCGTGATAAGACGCTGACATTCCGGTCGGTCGTCACTCCCGCTATATTATTAAAAATTTGGGAGGCTGTACATACTACTAGTGTCGTTAATACGGAAGGTTTTCTTTCTGTATGAACTGTAAAAGATTCATATAATCAATTAGGCCAGTCTTAAGCATACTGCACTGAAGAAATACTAACCCGTTCTCAAGTCGGACTAACGTCCCCGCAAATTAGCAAATACGGACCAAACCTGCCGCGGTCGCGCAGTGGCTAAGGCGTTGCGCTGCTTTGCCCAAGGACGCGGGTTCGATTCTCGGCCGCGGCGGCTGCATTTCTCATGGAGGCGAAAAGCGAAAACACCTTCGTGCGCGGTTCGGAGCACGTTAAAGGAGCCATGAAGAGAAAAAAAAACTTTGTGTAATCTGAAAGAACTAGGATTCAGTATCTCACTCAACTCCATTACAGCCCCAAAAGATGTTTTTTAACAAAACAAAAGCAAGAAGTATTTAATAACCTTCAAAATTTGCGGCACAGTGATGTGTTATGAGCAAGAAGACGTCATAAGGGCCATCAATAAAACGCAATTTTCAGTGCGCTAACTGCACGTTAGCATTCAAGTGATGCGGTCAAATGGAACTAGAGGCCCCATTACAGACGTCCAGTCATGCGTCGTCGCGACAGGTCAGTTAGGCAGCCGCCAATCGCACAAACAAGGTTCCGTGACGTCATAGAAAAGTTGCGGGAAATTGGCTAGGGGGTCGCGACTGCTTCATACGTTTTCTTTCATATCTCTGTTACTTGTTCGAAGATTGCGATGATATTGGTATCATTGTTATCGGGACTACGCAGTCTTTCTAATAAACCCAGCTTGTATTTTGCCTTCGTGGCTCCTTCAAAGATGTACAGGTGGTCAAAAGTATTCCGGAGCCCACCACTACGGCTCGCCTCATCGCCTGTTTAGCGTCGGCGCGTTAAACCTCATAATCATTCAAATATACAGAGCAACCTCTTTTGCAAGACTATCAGCCGTTTGTAAGTTTTTTTTTATTTGTCGTGGCCCAAAGTCTAAAAGAGGCAACAATATTACTAAACGCGTAAAGGAACGATCTGAGTGTACAGGGGCGTCCACGCTAGGTGCGAACACGGCGCAGCGTGGCCGTGCTCCGCGGAGCGCCAGCGCACAAGCCGCGGCCGCGCATCGAAGCTCAGCGGCGTAGGCGCACAGGGGCTTGGAGGCAGGGCTTCGTGTCGTCTGCTATAGGGACCGGGCGGCCGTTGTATGGCACCACCGTCGCTTCAGCGAACAGCGCCGCCAGTGGCGAACCGCTCGTCAGTGGAATGCCGGTGGCTGTCAGCGCAGCGTTATTGTGCATGGCTTTCTGTCGTTTTTCTGTGGTGCGCCTTGTAAATCGTGCATAAACACAAGGACCTTTTTGAAATCGGTAAATCTTGAGCATGGATGTGACCTTTACGAGGCTTGCCATGTGTGGGATGTACGCCCATACTGAGTATTTACAAATAGCAGACGATGCTCAATGAGCCAAGATGGAAGTCAAGCTGGAAATGAAAGTCCGTTCCTTCATGCAATTTTTTCATTCCTGCATGCACTTTTGCGTATCAAGGAGTATATTTCAGCTTAATGCTCCCACAAAGCCGGTGTGTGCAACCGATCCAGGAATGCTGCGGCGCTGGCCTTTGGCAGTTGATGACTAAATGGCGTCGTAAACAAGCGAAAGACAAATTTGGGGGATGCCATCTATGATTTACCTCAAAACAGAAATTGTGATGGACTACGCTTCTGTAACTTCATTAACCACGGCTGAAACGTGTTTAATTTCACAGAAATGATCTCACTACAGTCATCGGGGATCGTTTACTTAATAGATATCGCATGATAGTGGAACGTCATTGCTCGTCGTGCAGAAGCATTGCTTTACATAAATTGCGATGGTTGTGGCTAGTTGGTTAATGGTTTTTCAAAAACCAATTCCTGCGTGGTTGAAGGACGCGAGACAGGAGGATGCCCGAAACCTGTACTCAGTTTCACAACTGAATGCTGCGGTCGGTTTACAAGCTGCCACCTAAGCTTGAAAAAGCATGCACTCCTCCGTCTAACGAGGATGATCTGTTGCAAAGCTTTCTCGTGTGGGTTTCCTTGGTTGCCTTCTGGATTTAAACTTTGACTAGTTGAGCTTCGAATTTGACCAGCACGCAGTTTGGTCTTTTGATCGCAGCGTCCTTGACTTGACCTGCCCATTCGATTTTCGCACGGAGGAAGGCTTTGCGTTCAACCATCCTAATCATTAGACGGAGGGATAGATGATTTTGCTGTTAATTTTGAACTTCCATGCACCCCTCTCCAAATTTAATCTAAATTTTTCCAGCGTGTCAGAAATGCGTGTGTGTGCTGGAGGACTCGGGCGGTTGCACGCATATTTGAGGCAACTAATCCCGCGTTTTTGGTGTCTTCACAAGGCATTACACGATTTTTTATGTACTCTGTAAATTATACTTAAGCATTAAAAAACACTGTCTGACGTTAACATTGTCACATGTTTTAAATATCGGTGCCAGCCTTTATTCCACGCAGGGGGTAAAATGGGAAGGGGAGGAGGGATGGTTTGTAGCTTGGGCTGTTGGGTGGGTGAATAAATTTGGCTCATGATAAAATGACCACCACAAACGTGGGATTTCCACTTCGGGCTTCAGGCTCCCATCTGTCACAGTGTCGCTCACAAAAACCGAAGGCACAAAGCTCACGGTTACAGAAAGAAAGTGCAAACTACCGCAGCATTTCTACGGCTACACGGTAATCCATTTCGTACGCAATTGCCTTTCTCTTCAAAGCACACGTATCGAGGTATCCGAGCGCTAAGGATTTGAAACCGTGGGCGTTGAAACCAGTGCAGATATAAAGTGGCAGAAATGAATGCTAATATTCCTAATAGTTTTATTCCTACTCAGATCACGCGGAGCCATGCGCAGAGCGCTGCGAAAAGAACTTATGTCAGTGTAGCCCGTTTCCCAAATCAGAAGCGTCAAATAAGTTCATGTAGCCGTTAGTGCATTTAAGAATTTAATACTAATATTAGTAGTTTTATTTGTACTCAGAACGGGTGGAGCCAAGCGTAGACAGCTGCAAAAAGTGCTCATGTCATTGTAGCCGATACCCAACTTTAGAAGCGTCCGACAAGTTTACGCAGCCGTTATTGCATCTAAGAACCCAACACATCTGTCAAGACTTTATTTCGCCCCACATATCCGCACACAACACCACCAAAACATTTAAAGCACCGAAGCAAACGCGGAAAAATCAACGGGAGGCTGCGTAGTCCAATGCCCCAGCTCATTCCACTAACGAAGGGAGCGCCGAGTGGGTGGCGCCACCCGTCCAGCTGCCCGGTCCCTATAGCGCGGGAGCGCGCCGTGCTTGCTTTGCTGTGAAGCTCGCCTAACTCTTGGCATGCCTGTAGCGTCCTAGCGCGCCGCGACGCGTTGCGGGAAAGCGCACTTTGCTCACTGCGGCGCGTTTGTAGTTTCTGTGTAAGACGACTGAGCGCTTCTCTTTTTCCGTGCCACCATCCCAGTTCAATGCATATATTGTTACAAACATTTCTCGACTGGTTTTTTTATTTAATGAAGAGGAGAGCTGCGGATAATTTTGACCACCCGGATTTATTTAATGCGCACTGGCATTATGCAGCACATGAGGGTCCGTGCATTTCGCATCCATGGAATTTTGGCAACATGCGGCTGGGTTTCGATCCCGCGACATTGGTCTCGATATCTGTTGGCTTGTTTAACAGCGGTGCTGTTGTTGCAGGCCGTAAATGTGTGCGGTGTGCGGCGTCATCAGCAAACCTCGGGTCATGGTTACTCCCGCAGTTTACCGCTGATGTCAGCCCTCACCTCACGACGAGCGCTTGGAGAAGTCCAGGATTGCGCCTGGCACTCGCAAAATAATTACCAAGGAAAAAGTTCGCGTGCGTCTGCACCTCAACGGGGGGGGGGGGGGGGGAGAGGGGGATAATACAGCTTGCTCTACAGACGCCCAGTTCGCGAAGGCGGTTGCCGCCGGTTTTAGCGCGTCATGACGCATTCCACTTTGGGCGAAATGGGCAAACCTGCCGACAAAACGTATTGGGCCCAGCAGTCGTGCATGAGGAAGAAGATGGATATGACGATGACTGCTACTACCGAAGTGGAAAGCGGCGACAGGCCATGTAAATAAACAATTTCAAAGCTAATGCAATGCGTGGTGGTGTGTCTTTCAGTGCTTAGATAGCAAGAAATCCTTCGGCTTCGCTATGGATCAAGCCTTGTATAACCTTGGGCAAGCTTTTTCAATTTTTTTACAAGATCATCGCCCATTGTCGAGATAGTTCAAGCAGCCGCCCAGCAAGCGGGTCTCACGCATCCAGCACGATCATCCTTCTCTGCGGCAGAGTCTTGGGCTGGTCCCACTGTAGCCTGCTGCGTTATAGTTCATATATCATTAGTTTCGAAGCATATACCTGGCTAATTTTTGAGACACAGGGGCTCTACCTACCCTTTCTTGCCACCTGCTGCGTAGCTTTTTTTTTCTGTTCTGATTCGTACTTCCCCGCAATGGGCCTATGTGAGTAATGAAGCTATGGTCACTAGTTCCATGCCCCACCGTTGTGTAACAGCTTCTCTCTTCTTGCGGTCCATCACTTCTGCGTCCTTCTCTTTACCATCTCAAAACGCATGGACTATCAACGCCACGAACAGAAAAATGACCAGTATGTTCAATATCTCTTCAATCCAATCGCAAGGATTGTGACAGCTTACTGTAGTTCATCCACTTTCCATTCCGGTACTGCACGACACGAAACGACTTCTCTAAATCAATCCTCCTTTATACTCAACCTACGCTCAATCTTAGCCACTACGCTTCAAATTTCAGGTGCCCCCCCCCTTCCTCGGAAGAAGCCTGTCGCCTCGCCCGCCTTCGCGTTCTCGCTTCCCTAGGTCGCTCTAAAGCGTGCTATGGCGGCTTGTGCTATCACGGGCATGGCAGTGTCTTATCTGCTGGCGAGTTGAAAATGATTTCTAAGCTAACTCTCGGCTTTGTCCAAGGGAAATATGGTCCCATTCTTTGTGAACGCTGAAGCCACCCGACGTTTTACTCGCGGTATTTTTATCGCCTGACACAACGTCACGCTATGAGCATTTCAGTTTGGGATTGCGCTTTTTTATTTCTTCTTCTTTCCCACATTCATTCGGTAATAAAACGGCTGCAACCTAGCAGAGCTACACCACTTTTCCACGAACGTTCGGGAGGACAGCGATGTCACATGTTCCAGATGACCAAAGAAGGAAAATTGTCGATATCAGCTTGCAAGCCTACACTCAGGGGCAGATATCCGAAAATGACGAATCAGCCGCTTTCAACGGTAAACCGGATAGTCCAAGCGTACCGGAAAGAGCGACGAAACTCATAGCCAGAGTCGTTTTGCGGCATTAAACCCCATAATCCCAACCAAACCAGTCGAGAAATGTTTGTAACAATATATGCATTGAACTGGGATGGTGGCACGGAAAAAGAGAAGCGCTCAGTCGTCTTACGCAGAAACTACAAACGCGCCGCAGTGAGCAAAGTGCGCTTTCCCGCAACGCGTCGCGGCGCGCTAAGACGCTACAGGCATGCCAAGAGTTAGGCGAGCTTCACAGCAAAGCAAGCACGGCGCGCTCCCGCGCTATAGCAGACGACACGAAGCCCCGCCTCCAAGCCCCTGTGCGCCTGCGCCGCTGAGCTTCGATGCGCGGCCGCGGCTTGTGCGCTGACGCTCCGCGGAGCACGGCCACGCTGCGCCGTGTTCGCACCTAGCGTGGACGGCCCTGTACATCGATACGTCGTTTATGAGATAAAGGAATACTACATGTGCTCCTTCCTCGTGCTCGATGCAGGTATTGTCTTATCTAGCACCGTCTTTTCTTCACGATATTCAAGTAACCGTTTTGACACAATAAAAGCCCGGTCTCACTCATGCGCCGCCTGTCTGGAAATCTTATCAGATATCTTCATCCCACTAACCGGGTAATGGACAAACACATTATTTTTTGACAGGATGCCAACGGTCCCCCTAAAAAAGGTTGCTCTAAAAAAAGGCTAAAAAAGTCACGAAACCCAAATCTGACCACGTACAACGAAACGAATGTTTTCTTATTTTGCAGCTAGCCTTTATTGACGGCCATTTAATACATTGGGCCAGTTCGCGTACATGCAGGAAGTGAAGCTTGCTTATGCCGTTTTGAAACAACCTGCAGTATGATCACAGTAGTTTTTTTTTTTTTTTTTGAAACATACGTAGAGTGCATCCCAAGAATTGGCGTCACACAAAGAGAAGCCCTGGAGCTAGGCTACCGTTAATTACTTTTTAAGAAAGGGCAGCAGCGTGCAGTGGTGAAGAACGACCACGACGATGAATGTTTTGGGGGGTGAACGTAAGAAGGATATCGCGTTGTGGGCAATCGAGATTGAAATAGATAGGCGACTTACCTTTTGAGAAGCTGGCCGGAGGAGGCTCACGGATTAACTGTAGTAGCCCCCCCCCCCCCCCCTTCAAATGCACGCCACCGACGCTATATGGGTAGAAGCGAGTACCGGAACACGGGGAATACAAACACATACGAACGGTCAAGAGCACAGCCTTCGAGAACTGCTGCGCTAGCTAGCGGCCGAATTTAGAAGCTACGCAAACGCACGAAAACCTGAGGGTGTTTTGTAATATGTGCTACTGCTAATTCCAACGCTTGCTCAACAGATTTACGCTCCATATATAATCAGTGACGCTTTCCAACACCGCCGCGTCGTAAAGAGTTTGAGTTCGCAGAATACAGCACGTGAACCGTATTATTTTTTTTTATTTTCACACTCTTTGATTGCCTTTCAAAAAGCAAATACGCAAATGGCAACTCGATTCGCGGTGTCATTTTCAATAAACATGCCTCACTTCGGCCTCACGCATGCGCGTCTCCTAGAGATTACAATGCACCAGTCCTATGTGCCGCCGCCAGAAAAAATGGACCTTTTTCGACGCCAAATGTTTGGCATGCGGCTTGTTCCTCTGCGCTGCGCTATTGTGCTAAAATTCCGAAATGTGCGACTAAGGAAATATATAGCGCCGCTCCACTCATTTGATCTACCAGCTTACCATACTCTCAAAATAAAAATGAAGCGCCCATCTCCCCGCGAGGGGGACTCAAGTAAATGCGTCGCATGGGGATGGGTGTATTGCGTTAACGTTTAGTGTTTGGGGAGTTGGTGGTAGTGAATGCGTTGTATCAGCAGCTTCTTGACGTAGTTTCAATGAGTCAAGGATGTAAGGCGCGTTCGTAGCCTTCCATTCTGTGTCGGCTTTGTGGCGCAGTGGGTAGAGCACCATGTACATTGCGTTCCGCCCACAGGGTCGAGAGATCGAAACCAGGCTCCGGATAGTATTTTTTTATATAGTGTAGGCGGAGGGGTGCGGACCTGTTGTTGAGAGCGAGGATGGTAGCGTGATGCGGGAGAGGAGGAGTGGGGGAGAAGGCGCACCTGGAACGGCTGTTGCGGACGCCGAGGCACGCCGACAACGCCGCGTGACATCGTGCGTTAAAGAAATGCTCTGCATTTAAAATTTGCAGAGCAGGTACATGATAGGACCCTTTCAGGAACCAGCTAAATTAGTGCAGCTTATTTGCGCCGACAAAATGTGTCTAACCCCATCCACGAACAAAATTATTTTCAACTTCAGGTACACTAGTTTCAAGTGCACAAGTAGGCTCAACAATTTTGTTCGCTCAATGCAAAAAAAAAAAACATGAAACTGCACTTGGCGATTTCCCAGGCATCAGGAAAGACAATGGCAGGAGTTAACGAGACTTGCTTACTAAACCTCGCATTAGTTATCTCCAAGCAACCGTCCGCAAATTTTAATACAGGGTCCACGTTGCCACTTCTGTTTCCACATTTCTCCTTCAATGGCTACACACAGACCATGTACAAGAATATCTACGGGCGAAGGCTGAGACTAGGCAAAAAGCGCGTGCAAGAAATTACGTTTGCCGCGTCTCTGGCTGCTTCGCTGCAACTCTCGCCATAGACGATAGTGTTCTGCCTCCTCCTCTTTTCTCCCCTTTCCAATCCTAACGCTCTTGTTCCCCAATCCACTGTCTTTCATAATGAATGCAATCGAGGTTTTATCACCATCATCATCATTTATTTACAGTTAAGGGCCCCTGACGGGATATAACATAAGGGGGGGGGGGTCGAACATCGAACAAGCTTACACAAAGGCAATTGCAGGCCAAGAACATGAAGTAATATACAATTCAAGAATTGAAATACGTTTCATGGAATAGATTCATGTTACCCCCCTCCACCTGATGGTGCGTCATCTGTCGAGAACGTATTTCTTCATTACACTTACAACAGCTCGAGAAGAATTTTTTTTTTTGTTCTTACTTTTGCCTCTCCCGACTGCTTGACTGATTTGGCGGTATTTTCATTAAAACAAATTTAATATCAAAATTTTTATTTAGAAACAACGCTGCTACTCCGAGTAAGGAACATATGTTTTGCTTCTGGTACAACTAATGCCTTCTCTTTTGCTGAACAATGTTCATAAGCATCATGCACGACATAAGCTCAGTAGGTTGGAGCGGGTTTTCTCATACATAATACTTCACCAAGCAATCTTTGAACTTCTATCGATGGGGTGAATTGGGTGACCGTCTGACAGAAATACAAAATATTTGCGTTGGGTTAATCAAGAAAGCCTATCCTATCGTCTCCAAAAAACGTGGATTTGTAAAAGAGACAAAGCAGGGAAAAACTAGATTAGCCAAAGACAAGTAGCGCCTGTTCCTGTTGTTCACATCCTTCGTGCAAATATTCCCGCTCTTAAAAGTCTTGGTCATATGGAAAGCCAACTAGTTCATGCCACGTCTTCTTAACTAAAGGTGACGCGTAAGTGTACCTTGAATGCCTATGATCACCCTTCCCATTTCCCTTTTTCGCAGAAAACTGCGTTCTGATCAAGTACCATCCTTCAAGGTTGCGTTCGTCTGCGCTACGTAGAAGTAACTATACAGCGCTCAAATTATCCCGCCTTTAATTCCTCGTAATTCTGCGATTTTATATCGCGCAGCTCGAAAGAATGCGACGGCTGGGCGGCCCACGTAAACCAAAAGGGCTGCCAAACCCACCACCCCCTCACTTCGGCCTTCTAGCTCGCTACGTTAACTCCCGAGCATTCTATATCACTACTGCCTCCCCCCCCCCCCCCTCCCTTACAACCACCGACAGCTCGTCCTTCGAACCCAGACCTATGACAATTGCGACTTCGCTATGTCTGTTCAACCCTCTACCTCTCCAGCCACCCAGACGAAAACTCCCTACAACACAACCAACCTTGTCTGGACATGTCCGCACCATCCCTCCTCCTCACGCTACTCTCCTCTTCTTCTGAGCATCAAGAGTACGCGCTCCGTTGCAACCCGTTTGAAGAACAGAAATCTCTGATGCTCCGGGGAAGACGACAGCCATGGCCGTCAGCCTACCACAATAGGACAGCTACCTATCTCTCCATTTCTTTTACGAAACTATTTTCTTTATTCTTCCTAATAAACGCTTGCAACAACAAAAACGTGGAGCATACAGCACAAAACCGACATAGTAAACTTTTATCTCCGTGAACACGGGAAAAGACTGCGTAGCGCACGGCTGGGGATGCGAATTAAAGGGTTTTTCAATTATGTGCGGTCTTCTTTTCTTGCGAAGAGTGCTCATTAAAATTTTGCTATCTTTTGCTTGTCAAAAGTGTTAATTACGAGTGCTTAGGCTACCTTGCTGTTTTTAATGACGCCACGTGTAGTCACGAAGGCAACAAACAGTCCCAAACTTTGGCTGTCATATTTGTGGCGCGAGAACAAAAAATGCCCTACCTTACACCCTCGCGTCTATCAAGTGTGAAACCTTGCATTCAAGGTCCCAGAGGGGAACAGGGCCGTGCGGCGATTGAAGGGCGTTCTAGGAAACATACCGTCCTACATAAGTGCAAAGCCTCTCAAACAATGCACATCCGTGAGTGTTTTTGTTTGTAAAGCCATCCTGCTAGGAGCTTTTTTGTCTTTACAAACACTGATCTGTGAAGGGAGATCTGCATACAATAGCTAGTGAGGGCAGGTTCTACCAAATTTTTACTCAAGCTGCATTGGTGTATTCTGCGGACCACATGACGTAAAAATAACAGGTAAAGAATGCAATGCGAGCTAGAAAGCTCGTTGTTAAGGCAATATACAGCAGCTGCTGTGTGTGGCGCTGCAGGCAGGAGCTGGTCTGAGCCCGTCGTCTCCTACGAGTCCTACCAAACGTAACCAAGCAATGCTCGGCGGCCTACTCCCGCTTGTCTATATTGTCTTCCACGGTTTCTGTTTTTGTAAACGAATGTTTTACCCTTCCGTCCATAGTCTCGACAGCAAAAAACGAATCAGTTTCTGATGTAGACATATGCATGTTCGACACTTGTCCCAGCGGTGCGTTTACCATGCGCACTTCGATCTCAAGATGAAGAAGGATTTACCTGTATGTTCACTCCAATGTCAATGGGCAATATTCGATACAAAAAAGTAATTAGCAAGAAATCACATGAACACCTGCTCATGTGTCATCATCAACACCATTTTTAAGGCAAAAGCCCTTAGTGTTACAATTAAAAAAACGTCCTTATTGTTATGTTGTTTAAGTACTTGTCATGTCAAGTAATATAATACTGAGGGCAGGTGTGGTGCCATGCTATTTAACCCGGGTGCCCGCAACAGAAGCCCAATGCACTGCCGCTGCCCTATCTCCGCAGTTTTATTACTACATGGGAAGCAAATGCCACTCGAATAACCGCTACCAAGGGGGCGTGCACTTTTGTCGCATATCAAACGCGACCAGCTAGAAAGCAAACATATTACATTTAAACCCCAGCTACAACAAAATCATAACATCACTATAAACCACATAAAGTCGGGCATTGACGTGCAGCAATCGAAGCACTGGAACCAGTGAAGGGCATCCACTGAATGCTCATAGGCACTACGCACTTGGGCAGTCGCCTCTTGAAATAGGCTTTTCGATGAGCACGCATGCTCTGCATGACGGTCTATCATCATAGCGTGCCAATGAATATGACGCCCAATTAAGAAGAAAAGGTCATAGGAAACTCTTCTGCCTCTTGTCAACTCTTCAACTGAAAATAAGGCAAAATAAACGGCGTCTTTGTACCTTGAAAAACTAACAGCATTTATTGCAAGAAGCCCTAAACAATAGAGCAATATTTTATTGATATCTGGGACGCTGTGTTTCTGGGGTGTGTTGTAGCGTACTTCAAGGAATATTTTTACCTCAACCGTATTACCATTCGACAGCCCTATCTCCGCATGTTGCTGCGGCTGGAACGAAGGTTGTCATTGTTGTTGCTCCTTTCTTCTTGGAAAATACGCAGGCAGGGGATAGTCCAGGAATAGGGAGATTTGAGGTAATAATGTGCCCGCTTCGCAAAATTGACAAAACTGCGAATAGTAAACGTAACAGGGGCTGAAAGGTGCGTCCCGCATGACACGTGAACGGGATTTCACGTGAGTAATGCAGGTGCACACCGTCAGCGCATAACCTGGATTCATGAGGAGCTGTGGATTGGTGAGGATGATGGTTGGAAGTTAATGGCGCAAGGCCAACTGGCACAAAGAGCGCCAAAAACTGCTGTTATTTATGACAGATGAAGACGTAAACACTACAAGCGATTAGCAATAACGAGTGTAAAATTTGTCTAAGAAAATTAGGATGACCTGTGTAGAAGACCAGTTTGTGGTAATGCATGGTATGAAATTACGTCCAAAATTTCACTTCCGGTAATTATAGTTTAAATACGCGTTTGGAAGAAACATGGGATCCAGGAAAAACGGTGTAGAAAATTTGAATTTTTCAGACGGTAAGAGGGTGTAGGTAATTTGAATTCTAACCTACTCCCCGCACGCATAGCGCCAATGGCAATGTGCGGCTTCTATTAAGAGGAGTATACAATCGACCATTTCCTGTTCTCTTGCGGCAGCTCTCCTCCCTCCAAAATCGCTACCTGGAGCTTCCCCTCCGTCGCCTGGTCCTTGCCTTGTGGGTGCCTAATTTATTGTCATTTGGGGCATTGGGCTTTGTTTGTGTGATGGAGATGTTTGTCTCACCCTTCACTCTTTCATTGCCGAATCAAATTGCTGACCTTGTTAGTCAAACGCATCAACCAATATTAATTTTATGAACGTTAAAATAACTATTATAACAGCAGTATCGATTTTTTTTCTTTTGTTAGGTTCTCAAATTGGGACCATCACTTTACCCTAATTTTGCGAGTTCGAGTTTGCCTAAGTTTTATTTTATAAGCTTTTTCAGATATGAGACCACAATCTGACTCGGCCAATCCCCCAAAGTGGGTACTCCGTTGTTGGTATGGCTCCAAGCAACCAAGCAAATGAGCCGGTTGAAGTATTTCGCTCCAAAGGGCAAATAAACAAGCTCGACGAAAAATACGAAAGTACAATGTAGCAGTTAAAGGGTTTTAGTAGGTATTGTCAAGCTTTCGCCTTCAAAACACGTAAGCATAGTTAAGAACCCGAGTGAACTTCTTTATACGCGGTGCCCCTCGGTTTTGTACGTGATAGAATTGTTGTCGAATGTTCAAACATAAGGGTAATCCGCACGCATCGTTTAGAAGACGCCGTTTCATACCAGGAATATTGAAATGCGGAACCATTTTTTTTATTCTTCACTGCCGAAAACACGTGTTTTACCTTTCTGTTTGAACAGGCAGTTGCGCTGTTTAACTCGGTCGCCTGATAACTGACGACGAGCCACGCAGCAGCAGTGTCATACTTGCGTAGTCTACAACTGAGTGGATTTAAATACTAAGAATGTGGGAAGTGCGCAAAGAGGCCCTGATAATAACAGTAATCCTCAAGCCGGAAAAAAACGAAAGACGAAGAAATAAAACCGTATCATAACTGACGTCAGAAGGCGATAAGTGTCCTACATTTTTGCGAAGTACAGACTTTGTAGGTTTCTTCGCGCTAGCTTACGTTCCACTGCCCTTCCAGAATCTGAGCTAGCGTGCTGGTTCAGTGTTCAGTGAAAAATGGGCAACGTCCCATCCAAACCTGCCTCCAGTTCTAGTACTGATTCCAGCGGAGATGAACGACAGCGGTCTACCATCAACGCGGAGGCCACAGGAATTCAAGCCGACTCTGTAGGCGGATGAAGTGGAACGTGAAACTGTGGTGGCTGCAGAGTCTTGCGAAGCTCCCAGTGTTGTCGAAGAGCAAGCCGTTGGACCCAACGAAGAGCCTTTTACGAGCAACGATTGTGACAACCAATACGTGCAGCACCGGGGAGCTATTCCTCAACCCATGGTAAGACTGGCAAGCCAAAACAGGGAAGAAGAGCCGGATTTACGGGGTTCCCAGCGAACCGACTTAAACAACGGGGACGGTGATAGAAGCCACCAAGCGGAAATGAACTGTACTCCGGACGACAAATTTGCGGCTGAAGCTGAGAAGAACATCCACTGCGGTAGTGTTAATTCCGAACAGAGCGGCATAGGACGTTACACGAGTGATGCTATGAACCAGAGTGCCGGAACAATCTCTGGAGAATTGACGTCGGATACAAGAGAGTCACCGCAGCACCCAACCAACCTTGCTACCACGAAGGCACCAGAGCCACCAAGTGCACAAACCGCAAAACAAGAACTGGGGACGGCGTTGGAGAGGCCGTCAGAACCTACAAACAGGGCGGCACCTGCATGCACTCCAGCGTTTGAGCCACCGAAACTGCCAAATGGAAAAGCCGTACTTGACCTCACTCCCTCTTGCACTCTCAACCAGACAACCCAGGATACGACCGAAGGCCCATCGTCGACGGATATGGTGTCATCGAAATCTCACGTTGAAGGTATGGCCTGCCATATTTCACTGAACACCGAGTGTGCAGAAATGCGCGTGCCGTTTGATCCCGAAAACCCAACGGTACCGGAAACATCTGATTTGAGACAAAAGGCTGCAGCGGTATCATTGCCTCACTCGGTAACGTCGCTGGCTCCTGATAACATGGTGACTACGAATTCGTCTTCGCAAAGTTCATCATTTGCTGACCGGCATCAATTACATAGGCAGCGATCAAGTGTGAAAGCTTTCCTATCCCCAAATTATCGCCTTGAGGACTGGCATGTAGAGGCAGACGCATTTAGGATGCCAGACTATTTGGAACATGTTTGTGTACAAGACCTGCGCTTCGAGCTCGTCGCGGAACAGCCACGACCGAAAAGAAGCACGCGGAATGCAAGCCAGAAAAGAGAAGTGGCTCAAAAAGTCACCGTGTCCTCCAATCAAGAATGCCCGTCTGTCATGAGGCCCAGAGCTGGTTCATCCCATCGCAGTTCATCTAACAGTCAACCTGTCAGTGGTAGAGGCCCCAGACGAACGCCTCCTTGCTCAACTTTAAAAGAATTTCCGGAGCAGCCGTCACTTCAAGAGCAACAAACCGCGAAGCCCTCAGGCGTTTTTTTCCGCGTGTGGAGTGCAGTCAGTAAAATGTTCCACCGCCCCTCCGTTGTCCAACAAGAAACGCCGAGAAAATATCCAGAGTTCCCTGTCAGGGACTTATCCAGACTAAATTTAAACGGTGGCAGGCAAGGGTCTGCGGATACTCGGCATACAGCAAGGAGTGAAATGCAATCACTTAACACAGAAACTGAAAGGGAGTGGGCATCAGGTTCGAGGCCGTTGCCGAAATCGCGATCCCTACTACAACGAATGTTCAGTGGAAACGAATTGTCCCAAGACTCAAAACTTAGTTTCTCGACGCGTGGCTACGGCTACCCACCAAAGGAAGAAAATGTGCCTGTAATAAACCGCGGAAGCATCGGAAATGCACAACGTACCGTCTGACTACGAAGAAACCATGCAGACGTTATCAAGCGAGCGTACGTTACTTCAACCGCACCACAATGACATGATTCGAGAGCACTTCTTACTTGTACCTGAGAGTAGACTCGAAACTCCACAGTCCGGTCATTCAGTGCCAGGGATAATACAAGCTTCAGGGCGGGGCGTTTCCAAGGGTGAGCAAGCACCGAAGCCGACAGCTAAGCCACCCCTCAAGTTCACGTCGGCAAGCATTATCTCTGGCAAGCACGACGCAGTCCGTTGAACATCACGCATCAGCGGTAGGTTCAGGCCTGTTACCTTCGACGTCTCGTGGACACGGCCAGGATACGCAATTGCATACTGGCTTTCAAAGTATGCTGCGTCAATACTTGCCACGCGAATTGCTCGAGGATACAGCCACCAGTGCGCTAAGTAAGCCGCAGGATCCGCTCCACGAACAACCATCTGGCACGGAGAGGTACGGCTCACAGTTTGATCAGGCGGAATACCAGCGCCTGTCGGAGATCACGCAAGCGGCCCAGTCAAGGTGTATTGCGGAGTCCTCTCTTCCTTGGAGGGCCTTTGTTCCCGGCAGGAAAGTACCTTGGCAAAAATCGTCGCACAGGGCAGAGGCTACCGCGAACCCTCCGTCAACTGCCACACTTGCAGCAGAGCAACGACGGAACTTTGAAGTACAGCTGCTGGCAGCCCAGCTAAGCAAAGAATTGAGCAGCCAAACACCTTCGCATGGTCTCCAACAAGGCGCTGACGTTATGGTAGGCGAGCAGGCTGAAACGTCGCATACATTTCCCGAAACTGTTTCGCGTCCCGAGCCACTGTTTCCGGCCCCAGGCCTAGCAATTGAGGACGACTACGACTTTATACCTGAGTTCGAAATTCCTCCGCTTGAGCCTCTACATCTTCCGGATGCTGCTGATACAGAACAGATGCACGTTGACTTGGGGCAGCCGAGAGGGTCTACACCGACAAACCTTTCCCCACCCATACCGCAAGCACAGCCACTGCATAGCTCTCACTATGCATCGGTGCGTCCGTGGGGAGAGGAATCACTGTTTCCACCGCCGGCAGTGCCAACGCCTGGCCAGGCAACGTTCGCATCTACAGGGCCACTGACCCACAAACACCAATTGCAGCATGGTTTCGAACTGGCACCTCATCACGAACAAGGCCATTTCGCGTTTCCGCAAATACGGATGCTACTCCACTCGAAGCAGAGCCCGAAGAAAGGACCCAGAAGAGCTCATAAAACCTCTGCAGGTAGCAGTGGCCAAACAAATCCACAAGAAAGGCAGCAAATACTTGAGGCACTAAGGGCAAAAGTTCAAGCCCACCAGCGCTGGAATTCCTACCTTGAATCGCTTAGCGCAGCTTCATCAACGCTTCCGCCCACCCATGGAGCACAGACGACCTTTACGGCAGATGACATTGGAGGAAGCACTCGCAGACACTCTTCCCATGAGCCAGTGGCAAGTCAATCCCACGAGCATGACAGTCAATTTGGGGATCTTCAGACCGCCTCCGCTCAGTCTCCTTCAGATCCGCACATGTTTAAAGTGGAGCCCTCGGAATTGGTTAAACCTTCAGACGAAGTGACCATCGATTACAAGCGCTGGAATTCCTACCTTGAATCGCTTCGCGCAGCTATACCAACGCGTCGGCCTACCCATGGATCACGGACGACCTTTATGGCAGATGACGTTGGAGGAAGCACTCGCAGACACTCTCCCTATGAGCCAGTGGCAAGTCAATCCCACGAGCATGACAGTCTACTTGGGGATCTTCAAACCGCCTCCGCTCAGTCTCCTTCAGATCCGCACATGTTTAAAGTGGAGCCCTCGGAATTGGTTAAACCTTCAGACGAAGCGACCATCGATTACAAGCGCTGGAATTCCTACCTTGAATCGCTTCGCGCAGCTATACCCACGCGTCGGCCTACCCATGGATCACGGACGACCTTTATGGCAGATGACGTTGGAGGAAGCACTCGCAGACACTCTTCCTATGAGCCAGCGGCCAGTCAATCCCATGTGCATGACAGTCTACTTGGGGATCTTCGAACAGCCTCCGGTCAGTATCCTTCCGATCCGCACATATTAGAAGTGCAGCCCTCAGAATCGGTTAAAGCTTCAGACGAAGCGACCTTCACGGTACCAGGACTTCTGAGCTTTCCTATGGGATTTAGCCATGAACAACCAGGACTCAGCGGCCCTGACGTCGGAACTCGTAAACCTGCCTCGAAGCAATTAGATCGTGCGCCAAATGTAGAAGGGCCACAGTTCCCGCCAACAGATGTGAACCTCCCCTCGAGCAGCAGGTCTTCCACACCACGGAAGCGGAAACCCCCACCTCCCTCTGCCTGTGGTGATTCGGGAGAAAGTCTTGAGTCACCGGAGAAGAAGTTTCAGCAGTCGCCAAGGCAGGCGTCCTCCAGCGAAAGTCATTCCCTCAGGCCTGCGTTGTCCCCAACGAAACGACGAAGCGGGAGTGCGAAACGGCTTTTTGAAACGGCGGAAAAGGAAGGAGCTGAGAGCCCGGGAACGAGCGCAGGTGCTGCAATTGAAGCACCCGATGAACAACGAGTTGAATATCAGTTCGGCGGATCATCAGGGTCACTGTCAATGTCGTTAGAGGATTTATATTTTCCCGAGCGTCCTGAACCACCTTCTGTATTCTACTTTCGAGACACTCCGGCTGATGACCCCCTTTCGGAACTTAGACGGTTTTCCGAAGATTTCTGGCAGAGTGACTGAAGGCTTCAAATGCGGTACCCGACGTTTTTGCCCGCGCGGATCAAGGCCAGCTGACAGGACGCGAGATTGTTCCGCTCCTAACGAAGGAAAACAAGTGCAGCATTTGTAGAACTCAGGCAGTGCAGCCACAGTGAAACATAATTTGCAAGAAAAATAGTTTTTACGGACTTTTAGTCTTTTTAGGTGCACCGACATATAGCGAGATAACCCTTTGTGATCGGCGCAACACATGTTGCCGCGAAGGCAGCTTGAGAGTGTGCAGAAAAAATTGATGTCCGCAACAAGCTTGTACGTGTATTCGGACTTGATTATAACGTCTGTACTTTTATTCTGATTTTGTATATATCGCTGCTGACAATGTACCATGTACTTAAGCTAGTATGCAATCTAATAAACGCCTAAACATTTGTGACTTGAGGCACATTCATTTCGGCTATCTGTTACAACCTGAGGAGCAGTTTCTGATTTATCTGCGCTAAAACGGCCCGTATTCGTATTATCAAAGGGCGCTGTTTTAGCGCACAATTTTGTTACACCACGCAAAAAACATGTCACAAGCGCCCCTTCTACGTTATCGCTTCCAAAAGGTTCGAGGTACAAGAACGAGACCCTTGCAAAGAAAATGGGCAAGCAGGAAAAACGTGCGCAAAACGGCTGCTTATATCCTGAACTGACCCCAAGAACACGCAGTTCGCGAAGACGGTTTCAAAGTCATTCAGATAAGTAACCACACGTTATTCTCCGACATACACCTATGAAATACAAATGGAAGCTATTTGCGTTTCTTTAGCTTCGGTGCAACGCAGGGAGAATCATGATGAAAAAAATACCAGCCAGTCCACCCTGCGAAATAGGGTGGAAAACGAAGCTGTACACAACACCCACAAGGATTACCCATGCGACGTCACTTGAATTCATACACGTCGTCTACAAAGAGTAAAACGAGAGACAAGTGGGATGCACATAAGCAAACCCTTTATTACATCGAACATATATTCATTGCTGATGCTAATTATTGCATGATTCATGATCAGTAGTTGGTTGAGTTATGTTAGTAAATCACATGAGTCGAAGCCCTTTTTTATAAAATTAAAGGAAGCTCAAATCCGCCGTTAGACGATCTCACTTCTCCGTCTCTGCCGCCGCCGACGGAGGCGATGAGATCGGCGGCAGAGACAAAGGAAAGAGAGAGAGAGAAAGAACTTTATTTGCCTAGTAGTAGAGAGCTTGGGCTCTCTTTGCCGCGTTAGTCAGCCAGGGGATCTCGGTCCCTGGTGGCTTCTTCGGCCATCTGGACAAGACGTTACTGTGTTAGAGGATCAGAGCTGCGCAGCAGGGTTTCCCAGTGCTCTAAGCGTTTGATATCTATGGGGGGTAGAGGGTTCTTGCTCCGTGGTTTTCTTTCGCATTTCCACATAATGTGCGTGAGGTCTTCGCGGTGGCCGCAGTGTTTGCACTAATCCGAAAAGATCTCTGGATGGAAGTGACTATAAGCCAGCGAGTTCGGGTGGGTATTGGATTGAAGTTGCCTCCATGCTTTGGCCTGCGCAGCGTTGAGTGTGGGGTGGGCGGCTGGAAATTCGCACCTGCTGTGTTTGTAGTAATTTGTTATCTCTTTCTACGAGTTCACGCTGTCGAATTTCTCTGAGTGCTCTGTTGCCTACGGCGGGGGGGGGGGGGGGGTTAATTGCTGCTCGGGTGACGATCTCGCAAGCAGCTGTGTGGGCCTGTTCGTTGCCCTGTAACCCTTCGTGTGCAGGATTCTATATAAGTTTGGTTGACCAGTAATTTGGTGCTCGCAGCTGTTGAAGCATTCGTGCGGCGACTTGGGATATCCGCCCTTTGCTGTAGCTACGTATGCCTGCCTTCGAGTCGCTGATTATGTATCTGGCTCGAGTTGCGGTGATCGCAAGAGCGATGGCTGCCGGTTCTGAAGATGCAGTATTTTTTGTGAGAACTGTCGCCGAGGAGAGCTTTTGTCCTTGGTGGTCCACTACCACCACAGCCATGGCGTTGTTGTCGGGATAGTCCGCTGCGTCTACAAATACTGTTTCGGGGTTGTTTGCCGTATTGGAAAAGTAAGATTACATGCGTTGGTGTGAGCTTCCATTTTTTTACTAACTCCCAGCGCTTGCGCAAGGCGCACCCACAGCCGCTACACGAGCCGTGGGTGGAGCGCACAGCAGCGCGATAGGTCGCGGGACGCTATCACGTGGCATTCCGCGAGAACGCACGGGTAAGCCTCCAGCTGTGCTCGGTGAGTCCACCGCCTGATTGATTGATTATAGGGTTTAACGCGCCGACGCAACGCCGGCGATGAGGAGCGCCGTAGTGAAGGGCTCCGGATTAATATTGACCACCTGGCGATCTTTAATGTGCGCCGAAATCTCGTACACACGGGCGTTTTGCTTTTATCCTCCATCAGAAAAGCGGCCGCCGCGGCAGGGAATCGAACCCCCAGCAGCGCAACACCTTAGCCACTGAGCCACCGTGGCGGATGAGTCCACCGTCTGCCTCCGCCGTCTCCGCGTGGGCTCGTAGCTCAGTCAGTAAGACAGCGGGCTCTCGCTCCGTTTCTCTGATCGTTCCAGGTTCGATTCTTGGTGGTGCCAGTAACCTCTTTTATTCGTTCGTGGGAGTTTTCTGTTGATGCCAATGGTCGCGAAAGGACCCTTGGGGCAGTAGAGGCAAAACGCTTCGCTTTGAAAACTGGGGATGCTTGCATTAATTCTCCTCCACATTTGTTTTCCTGCCACTAACATTTTACTTAGGCACTGTGATCAAACAACCCACGAAATCAGGAGGCATTCGACATAGCAGAACGAGGTGATAAGTGTGTAAGTCAAACAAGCGTGTGTCTCCATCCTATATCTGCGTTTTCCGTGACTGTAACATGTGTATATCTAGTTGCGGTATCACCATGACCTTTGTAAACTTGTTTCGACCTTGTGCCCTGTATTTTATTACTTTATTGTTTGTGTTGAGCATTTATATTCACCCTTCCTGGTATTAAAATTTAGTTGTTAGACCAGCGGCTGTCCTTGTGTTGCACTTCCTTCGTCTTTGAGTTCGCGTTGGTTTGATCAAAGATTGCATTAATTCACGCAAGGCTTGCACCGATGCGAAGCTGCAGGATTTCTTTCGGCGTGAGCAGTGAAGGACACGTCGGCACGCGTTCGCAGAAGTTTGAATTTGTTTATTTCGATGTTTCGTCGCCGGTTTGCCTGTGGTAGTAGTAGTAGTCGTCGTCAAATTCATCGATGTCATCGTGTTCTTCATGGCAACCATTTCAAGGAGTGTGCAAGTGTTCTGCAAGCTCAGCCTCGCCACTGCAGACAAACACCAGTTGCTGTTCCTACTCGTCAAATCGAGGGAGCGGGACCTACAAGTTGTCTCCGTAAGGCATTGCGCACTCGTAGCCCGTGGACGTTGGGCGGTCGCCGCGAGGCGCGCGCTCACGAGCGCTCGGCACTCTCTCTCCCTTTTTAACGGGTTGCGCGCTACGTGCTTCACATTACGGCCAGCTACAACAGCTCCACTGTTGAAAAATGGCTGGTTACTGCGGTACTCATCAATGCGAATCATGTGCGCAGGGCGAACTGCAGTCTTTGGGTGACGGCGCGGTGGCTGCTGCGTCTAAGAAGTGATCGGGTAGCACGACGGCCGACATGGACCCCTCTACTCTGGCGTTATTGTGCAGGCGCGTCGCCCGCCACCGAGCATGTCTCGAGAAGTCTCAGGCATACCAACCCTCTCCATACTTTCCTTCCTCCGCCTCTCCGACGGCGGACCGCAAAACACAGAGGAGGCGGGAGCTTACTCGGCAGCGCTCGTCAAAAGCTCGTGACGTCACTTCATGCGCGCGGCCCCACGAGCGGCGAGCGGGCGCAACACCCTCTCAAGCGGGCGCCGGTGACGTCCCACAAAGCGGTGAGGTCAGGCAGGGAGTCTGTCATATGCGCCGTTCGGGATGAAAGCGCGGGAATTTGAAACAAACGATTGTCAGGCCGTTCAATGTAATTAACTATCGCGCGCTGAAGTATTTGAAGTGCTGTTTCAGGTTCGCCAGGCCATTAAGCATCAATAAAAGCAATAAAAGTGTAACATAAAATTTTCGTGTCAGTGCTCCTTTAAGTGCTGCGTTCGAAAACAGCGCCAAATTAACAAGCCCAACAGCCGCATCAACGACGTTGCAGAAGTTCACTCGAAGCTAAAGGTTCAGCAGAAAGAAACGCATATTATCACGGAATGACGAAGAAGTGGTCAGTGGCATATCGCGCTTGCCTTTTGCTTTGGCGAAGACGACGCTGTGTACGGCGCGGCACTGCGGCTACTGGTGGACAACAGAAGGAAGGGCGGGCAGCTAGTTCAGCTGCTCTAGGAAAACACGGGATCGCTGGGACGTTTGGAGGTGAACCACGGTTAGTAAATTGTACGACGGACATCCGAGAAACGTCGTGTTGCAGACTTTAAATCCGGAGCAATGTATGCGCACCAGTGCGAGACCCACACTCATGAGGGAAGAAACAGGCGAGAAGGCAGCATGTTTTCGAAATATCCACTAAAATATAGTACCTTATCTTTGCAAACTGATTTCCGACTGCTTCAACAACATTTTTCATCCCTTTCTCGCGTATCACTTTATTTGGGAACAAAACGTCGATGGTAAAAACCGATGACCCAAGATAGGGTCTGCTCTAGATGCTCGATGGTCTCTTCCGCACCACAGGTGTCGCAGTGAGCGCTGCTGGCCATCCCGATGAGGAAGGAGTAGGCTTCCGTAAAGGCCACTCCCGACCACAGTCTACAGAGTAAAGTTGATTGGGGTCCAGACAGCTCATACGAAAGCCGGCGCTGAAGAAGAGGATCTTGAACACAAGACGGCGATTCGAGAAGTCCGGTGTGTTACATTGCTGCACGGCAATCCTGCGTGCCAAAGTGAAGCGTCCTCGCGGCATCGGCCCTTGAAAGCGGAAGCACGATGGTGCGGTCGCTCTCGTGGCCTGTACGGGCAGCGTCATCCACCAATACGTTACCGATCACTCCGCAGGGACCTGGAAGTGACTGGAATATTATTGCATGGCCGTCTGAGATGGCTTGATAGAATGTTTCTCTAATCACCATCAACAGTGGGCTGAGGGGGCCAAAGCGCCGGGATGCACGCAAGCACAGTATGCATAAGTTGACATGGACGAGCATGAGCAGGGTGGTCCTTTGTGTGAGACGCTCAATAACACGGGGGAGGTGAAGATGCGACCACTACACGACATGCGCAATCAAAATATCATATTCGTCAATGAGCACCTACATAATACAGAATCTTCGCAAAAAATCTCAAGAGAATGCGATAACAGACAATTCAAGGCATGTTGGTGTCGGCTGGCTGTTGTCAGACTAGGTGTTCTCTCTAGATAAAAACAGGCATGAGAACGCAGTGGTCTGCTTGGAAATCAAAGATGGGCTGCGCTCGCAATATAAGAGCAGTCAAGTATTGAATTAATGCAGTTGAAAAGAAAAATCAGGTCGCGCCTGGAACGCCTTGTAGATAGCTAATCCAGATTTAGAAGCTCGAGAAGTTGGCCGTGCGCATAATTGCTTCGTGGTGTGTAATTCTCCTGTAGCGCTTCTGAATCCTTTCCCGTCGAAGGGACGACGAAGGGTTTAAACAATTCCATTTTGCACTGGCAAAGTCGAGCTTCGGTAAAATTGGAGCGCGATAGAGTGCTGTTCGATATATGAGCGGCGGATAAGCTCACAGCCTGGCGTCGCAGACGAGGGCGTAAACTTGGCAGCCACAGTGACGGAAGTGCAAGCTACCAGCTTCAGAACCCAATGAAAACAAAAGTTGGGGACCGCGTTGCTAGTCAACGCGGAGCCACCCGGTAAGAACGCAGAGTTTCAGCTATTGCTGTTAGTGCGATGTTCGGTGGCGTATAAAGTAAGCGGCCCAGTGACCAGGCGCTGTATTGCAACAGCCGCAATTACATCAAGCCGAAAATCAGTTAGGGGCACTTTGCACCGTTTAATTGGACGTTAGTTCTTTCGCATTCGCAACACATAAGAAGTGATTAGATGGATGTGGATTTTGTACAGTCTTGCGCAAGCGTACAAAATTATCCGCTCGGAATAAAAAATGTACTTCATAGTACGCGCTCATGTCGTCTTTTTCTCTTCATCTTTCATTCTGCTTCCGCTTCGCCTGCCGTTTTCGACTGAAAATAGCGAAGTATTGCGGCAGTACGAGAGAAACAATATTATCACACGGGGTCCCTTTTAGCACTTCTGCCTGTTTTTGGCACACTGTGCGCTTCCGCACTGTTGCGTCATTCTTGCCAGGGAAGCCTATTCTCTCGGAGAGACGTGAAGCGAACGGTTGCCAAGCCTGTCGAGCGCCGCAACAACGTGCGCGACACGCGAGCTGAGTTTACTCGTGTAGTAATCACAGAACCATCCTCGGACAAGATAAAGACAGTGCAGGAAAAATATTTATATGAGAGGGCTACAGTCAGGCAACCATTAAACGAGCGCTTCCATGATGCCTATAGGGCCGCCTGATGCTACAGATTCAACGAACACTCAGGCCGGCTTCGAGTAATACGTCTGCTTTGTGTGAACGAATATTTTTACATTAGCTGGTTGGGAGTTGGAGGATTAGCCTTTACAAGAAAAAACACAACAAAAGAGCACATTTTCTGACACAGATCAATGTGCAGCAAATGTCACAGGTCTTTGCGGGCTCAGCTTGAATGCTGCTTGCATGCGCAATACAATCTTAAGGCAAAGGTGCTTACGAATCTATGCACAGACACGTTCATGAACAACACTTGGTAGGCACGCACTTAGCTATAAATTACGCGAATATCTTCTTCATCGCTCATGACAACGCGGGATTATTATGAGCGCTGTCCATCCGTTAACGTCTTTCTGCATGTGAACGAAGTGCTGGTACACGTTTGTGTTCCTGGAAATTAAAGTGATTTGCACGTGAGACCGTTTACGAGGCACTATTCGATAAGGTGAATACAAAAGAATCCGGACCAATATTGTTATTCTGCAATGCTGAAAACACGTGCTTTTTATTTTTTGTCTGAATGGGCAGTAGTTGCTCGTTTCAAACTCGGACGGCTGGTGACTAAACGCGGTCCAGGCAAACAGTCCTCCGCTGATACCACAGGTCAGGGCTCTACCAACACTGCGAATATGGCACGTGCACGAGCAAGTGCTGATAATAGCCGTGGTGATGATACGGCAGCGCACTGTGTTGTCTTCTCTTCTGCCGGCTGCTAGCGCTGTTTCCAATTTAGTCGATCATGAACCAGCTCGCCCAAATCACCGCCCTAACTCGGTGATAACACTAGTGATCGCAAGCTGTGGGGAAGAAGAGACGGTTCCAGAAACAAACCTATCAGCGGAAACAGGGCGTTTGACGTCAGGAGGCGAGCACAAGTTGTCTGATTCTTCAAAAACAATTTTTTTCAAGAAAGCGTCGCAGGCTGTGTTTCGCGCTCGTTTAAGTTGCACACCCCTATAAGGGATGAGGCAAAGGTTGCGGTAAGAAGTTGCGGTGTTTTGAACTGTAAGTGCTCGGCAACTGTGCAAGAAAGGGTGTATCCCATTGCAGTGAATGTTCAACTACGGAAGGACAACAGCGGTCGGCCATGGACGCTGAGCCTAAAAAGCGTGAACCCGAATCTGAGACAGATGAAGATGGCTCAGCCATGTCGGCGCTCATCGCAGCTACTGAAGCCCTCAAAGTCCTCCGAGAGCCGGCCACGGGTGCGACCGAAGAAATTCTCAACATCAACGGCGCGCAAGAACCGCTCGCTTTCGCCCACCCCTATGTACCGGAGTCTAGCCATCACGACGGCCAGGAGCGCGACTTGCGGCGCAGCCACCTCGCCGGAAATACTGACGACGGCCACGAAGGAAGGCAGCAGGACGACAAGAACTACGCAGAGGTCGACAATGGCATTACTGAAGCTGTTCGTAGCACCGAAAATGGTAGTGGAAGTGTCAACCCTATCGCCGTTGAAGGTTTGTCGAGTAGCGATGTCACCTCTACTGCAACAGCGAATTCTGGAGAAGAATCGTTGAATGTAAGACGAGTCATCACAGCGCCCAACCAAACGAAAGCCTCGTCGCGGCGTTAGCAAGAAGACATCGAAGCAGGCGGCTGAACGCACTTCTGAACACGTGCCGGATGGAACGTACGAACAGCCCCCCGAACCTACGAAACAGGAAACACCAATGCAAGGTCGTACGCGGACACCAGAGCTCGCACCAAATGGAAGAGCCCAGGCGCTTACTCGAGCGTATCCGCGGCCGGACTCCCCAGCAGACAATCGAGCACACGACCGAAGGGATATCGTCAACGGCTACGTTGCTCACGAAATCTCAGCATCACAGTGTCGCCGTTCCTGCTTCACCGAATGAAAATACTACAAAAATACCCCTGAAGGCAATCCGGCAACCCTAACCTCTAAGAATAATGACACTGCTTCTCAAGCAAACGCAACGTCAGATGCGGTCGTCGCTGTACCATCTGCACCGAAAAAACTTCCGCGGAATGCATGTCACGTTACGGGGGCAGCTCGAATTGTCAGCCACTCCACCAACAATGGCGACCTTACTATTCAAGAACGTTTGTCCACTGCGGGGTCAAGAGCACATTCAGCCCATCCAGGAATCAGCTGATTCGACACCTTTGAGTGCTAGAAGCCAGTGCCGCACGTCCTAAACGATCAGTGTTAAAGGAAGTACTGAATCAGCCTCCTCTTAATATGCGAGACACCACGGAGGCGTCGCGTCCGTTTTCGCGTATGTGGAACGCACTGCGTGGAGTGTCCCACCGCCCCTCTGTTCCGCGAGAACAAACGGCACGAAATAACCCAGATTTTCTTGCCCGAAACCAAGCCGGACCGACTTCGAACGGCGCAGTAAAAGAGTTTAAACGTGATCCGCGTTCCATGAAGGCAGAATTGTCACTTCCGATCCCAACAGAAAAGAAAAGGAAGACATCGCTTGCTTGGAGGTTTCCAACGTTGCGGGCAATTTTGCAACGACCACCATTGAATGCAAACGAATTGCCACAAGATTCGGAAGTTAGTTCAACGACACCTGAAGAGGAATACCCTCCATCGCACGAGCTTGTGCCCGCAAGGAACTACCACGGAACATCAGAAGCGGCTATTCTGCAATCTGACTGCAAAGAAAACATTCCGCCGCTAGCAAGCGAACTTACGTCACGTCCACAACATACTCCAATGAGTCCTGAGCGATCTTTAGTTGTGCCTGACTATAGGGTCCCAACCCCAGACTCCACTACAGTGCCGGGAGTGATTCAAGCTTCAGGACGCGGAAATTCCAGTAGACGCCAAGCACCTCACCAGACAGGCAGAAACCAGCACACTTCAGATAGCCATAGGCAATCAGCATCCGTATCCAGCACGTCTCAATTCAGGGAACAACAAGCATCAGCCGGTGGTTCGGACACGGCCCAAGCGACATCTCATGAGCACGGGCAAGACACACAGTGGGATAACGACTTCCAGCTTATGCTCCGCCGATACTTGCCTCGAGAACTTCTGGAGTGTACAGCCCCCCGTACTCGAGATGAGCTCCAGGAGCAGCACCGCGGGCAGCAATCTCACCCGACAGAGACAAGAGACATGTCCAGAGGACACCAAACGCAGACAGTGAGCAAACAGTCACCCACAGTGCCGCAATTACCATCCGGGTCAAGCACAACAACGTTCGCACAACAGCAAGCATCTGCGGCAAGTTCTGACCCGACCTCTACCATGTCTCAAGGAGACCACAAAGACCCGCAGTGGGAGAGGGACTTCCAACTCATGCTTCGTCGATACTTGCCACGAGAATTGCTCGAGTGCACATCCCCAACAGCGCGCAATCAGCCACAGGGTCAACAGCACCAGCAGCAATCTGATACGGCCGGGACGAGCGCGGAGTCTGGGCGAGATTCTCCGTGGGATAAGGAGTTCCAACGCATGCTTCGCCGATACTTGCCACGGGAGTTGCTCGAGTGCACAGCCCCCAGTGCGCGAAGTCAGCCACACGAACAGCTCACTGAGGCAGCAGGGCAAAGCGGGGCTTCTGATGAGGCAGTGTCTAAGCGCCTGGCGGACCTTTGCCAATCTGTACGAGCAAGGTTGTTCGCCGAGTCTTCTCTTCCTTGGTCAGCCTTCGTTCCGGGAAGAGAACCGCCTCAAAACCAACTACTAGAGAGGGCAGTTCCTTCGGCGAGCCCTGTGTCAAATCTGACGCGTATGCCCCGTCATAACCAGGCCTTCGATGCGAAGCTTCGAGCAGTCCATATAAGCCAGCCGTCGACGAGCCGTCCTCCTTTACAAGTTTGTCAAGACAGCGGTGTTATTGTTCTCAACCAAGAAGCAACGGAGCCGACTTCGCCGAAAGCTACCTCGTATCGGGAGCCAGCAGTGTCATCATCCATAGGCACAGAGACGGATGGCGATGACGACGACTCGATGCCTGATCTTGAAACGCCTTCTCCTGTAGACTCTCCAGTGCAGCCGGATGCTCCCTGTCCTCAACATTTGGCCGGTGGCTTAGAGCAGGCGAGGGTAATTGAAGCGACATCTAGTTCCCAAGCACTTCCGCAAGCACAGCCACTTCACGCTTCGCAGTTTGTAACGTTACAACCCTGGCGAAGAGAACCGGGGAATGCTCCGCTGACAACGCAAACGCTCACCCGCACAACGTCGAGCTTCACACGGCCGCTGACGCACCAGCAACTACTACAGTATCGTTTCCATCCTGCGCCACATCATGAACGCGGACATTCCACTTTTTCACCAACACGAATGCAGCTACCCGCCGACCCGAGCACAATGCAACGACCGCTGTTGCATGGTCACTCGGCACCAAGAAGTTATTTTGCTCCAGCCCGTGACTGGGAACCGAGGAGTCGCCCAGAAGCGCAGCATTTATTTCAGGCGCCCCTGAGGGGCATTTCACCTCGGCAGTTATCGAATGTACACCTTGTTCCGTTTCGCCCACCTTCCCAAGCCTTTCCCCGCAACCAAGGTGCACCCTCCCCGTTGACGGCGTATGACATGGAAGGGCGGATTCGCAGGCACTCTTCCCACGAAACACAAGCAAGCCGATCCCAAGAGCGTTCGCTGAAGGATCTCCTCACCGCCACCCGTCAGGCTGCGTCCGAACCAGACATCTATCCTCTGACGCCCAGTGAACAGTTTGATGCTTCGATCGGGTCGACCTTCAAGTTTGCAGAATCTACTAGCTTCGCAATGGACCTGACACCTGAACCACTGGGAGCAAGCAAACTTGAAACCGATGAGTATAAAGAAGCCTGGGAGGAACATAAACCTGTACCGTGCGTAGAAGGGCTACAGTCGTCGCCAGCGGACGAGAAACACGCAGGCAAGGACCGGTCGGCTACACCGCAGAAGCGGAAGCCTCCGCCACCCACGGCCCGGACTCAATCAGAAGAAGCACTCGAGACCCCAGAGAAGAAGTTTCAACAGTCGCCAACAGAAACACCTTCCTCTGAAAGATATCCCCTAAAACTTACTTTGGTACGAACAACACGACGTGGTAGTACTAGGTTCGCAAAAAAGCGCCCACCCAAAGTGGAAGCCGAAGAAGAAGAGGAAGAACAACCGGAAGAACCTGAAAAGCCCGGAAGCAGCCGAGAGCCGGATATAAAACCGCCAGGTGAAGAACAGCCCAGCGAAGTGCAGCTCGGAGCATCATTACACACGCGGGCAAGGTCCCTTGAGGCTCTATATTTTCCCGAGCGAGTTGTACCACCCTCGATATTCTATTATCGAGAGCCACCATCAGATGACCGCCGCTCGGAACTTAGACGGTTTGCCGAAGATATCTGGCCGGAGTAACCGAAGGCGTCCTACGCGGTATCATGTGTTTGTGGCTGCTTCCATCCTGCCCTATACAGAAGGTTTGATGTTCTGCTGCGTCGATGACGGAGAGAGAATTCAGCGAGGCGCAAGCTGAAGCATTAATACCCATCGAAACGTTTTTAGCTTGAAAAAGTAGTTTGAGTGGACATTTTATACTTTTTGTTTCCAAGACGATGTGGCTCGGGAAGTGAATGTGTGGACTAGACATTTCACCGCATGTGTCATAGGAAAGTGCAGAAAAAGTGTGGGCCGCTAGGCATTGCCACTAGCGCTGCGATTTGGCAACATTAAGCGTAATTTTAGCTTTTATTTCATTGCTGTTTTTATGCATCGCTTTGGACGCTGTATTATGTACTGAGACGATTAAAGCAACGAATAAATGTTTATTCTTTCCTTCTCAATTTCCTTTCCTTCTCAATTACTGGCGGTAAACCCGGCATCATGTATGATTTGAAGCGACACGCCTTCAAACGCCGACCCTTTCTGGAACACGCAACAAAACAGTCGGAAACGGCCGCACCGAGTGATAGCTGATAAACCATTTCAGGCAGAAAAGCGCTCAGCCATTCCAAACGGGGAAAATGAGGAGAAAATGCGACAAATTAGGCTGATCACTCAGAAGTTGCGCCCTCTTCTACTACAGTCCCGATAACGAGGCAAGAATTTCGAAAGCAATTATGGCATTCAAATTAAGGCTAATGCGTTTCTTGTGCTTACCTGCTATATGCAAAAGAGAATCACTTTGAAAACTCTGAGAGTTACAAAAAATAAACAATGGCAGCCAGACGTGAAGTTCCAGTTACATGCTAAATATTTTTCCAGCCGAGCAGCGGTGTAGGCAAAAAGCATGCGCTTTTTTACGCTGCTTTCCTGGAAAGAAAGTAGTGGAGAGGGTGGTTTTATGGACTATGCGGAAAAATATTCTTCCCATCTAGACTTCTCCTCTTTCACTGAAAATACGCGCTAGTCTTATAGTGCGTCCTCCGTTGCGTTACCTCAGCTCAGTGGTAATTCATTCGAAGGGTCTCTTGTTTTATGTTTTGCTTGAGGGTTCGCGCATGCGCACCCGTTGGGCTCGGTGGTGATTTACGGAAACGAATTCTTCTGTCTTCTTTATGTGTATTTGTTGCAGGCGCCCGCTTATGATTAGATGGGCGACTACGCTTTTGATAAGAGTTCACCCAGGAATGCTGCCTGGTTTGAAAGAGCTAACGGGCTTTGCGCCTGCGGTGGGTGTATGCACTGGGGCACCAAAACGCGTGCTATTTTCCTATCAGCTTCGACGCGTCACTTCGCTGATATAAACAAAACTGATTACAAAAAGGTCGGATATGACCATTCCAACGAGTGGTGTGGTCGTGGGAGCGCGGGGGAAGGAGTTAGCTCAAATTGGTGGTGGGTTTAACGCGCCAAAGCTAGCCCTATGGTGGAATTCAATTGTGTGATCGTTATTCAAATCTCCATATCGCTTCCGTTTCAGTCGTTACATAGTTGCTCTTGCGAGGGCTTTGACCAATGGATGTGTTACGTCAGATCCACTCGTCTCTTTTCAGCCAATCAAGGCGGGAACCAAAGGACACTTTGAAACGGACATTAAAATTTTCCGAAACTGTGAATTCCGGCCATGGGCCATGAGGCGCGCGATTAGTGGAGGTCTCCGGAATCATTTCGACCACCTGGGGATCTTTCACGTGCGCCGAAATCATGACAAACAGGACTCTTCGTTCCTTTCCTCCAACAGAAAAGCGCAAGCCACGGCAGAGAATCGAACCCCCAACCTTGGGTAAGGTCTTTCGTCTAACGTCACGCTTTGACAACCAACGTCGCCAGCCCGTAGTTGTATTTCCACGTACAATAGACCTTATGCAAAAACTGGCGCCCTCTTGCGGGAACCGCGTGCGCTTCCGCCATGTTCGCTTGCGCGTGTCGACTTCCCTTCGCGCAGTATATTATAGCTAGATCGAATGCATAGTCACGAAACGAATATGTGCAGGACTAAAATGGTTCCAAATGGAGCAATTTTCTACCCCTGTATTTGCCGCCGATCACTCCTTCCTGCTGGTAGTTAAGGCGCACTGCATCGGTCAGCTCGTACTTTATCGCGTAAGATGAGTTTTGAGTCTGCCGTTCGTGCTTTGCGCGCCCGTGTTTTCTTTTTATTCTGGACGTTCGGTGGGCTTTTATGGAAGTACTACGCATTCTTTCGTTAGCCAAACGTTACAGAAACTAATTATTTCCTGTAACGTTTAGTTGCAACCTTCACGTAGAGCCATGAGTAGCGCAAGTAATGTACGTAATAACTCGTGTATCGGTCATTTTACTGCTCGTCGCCTGCTGTTCGACCATAGCCTATTTTTCCAAGATCACAATTTTTCGAGCGGAATTTTCTAAGCGGTAGTGGGCACCCAGTTTTGCTGTCCAGGGCGCGAGCACGGGACGCTCAGCGGTCGCCGCGAGGCACGCGCTCACAAGCACTCGGTATTTCCTCGCTCTTTAACGTTTTCGCAGTTTAATTTTTTTTTTTGCTAAAGCCTTGCGTGTGCTGGGGATGCTCGACGGTCGCCGCGAGGCACGCACTCGCCAGCGCTCGGCAATTTATTGATAATTTAATTAGTCCATTGGCAATTTAGTGATAATATATTGGGAATGTTTAACGCGTTACACGCCACACGAGTTACGCGCTACACATTACGGCCAGCTACAACAGCTCCGCTGTTAAAATGCCAGGTATGCAATTTATTTTAATAAGTATTTTTTGTTGTTGTTTTGCAGGGTTTTTTTTGCGTCCCAGAGGATCTTAGCGTATAGCTATATCGCGGAGTGCCCCCCCGCCTCCCCCATTTCAACCTCAAGGGCAGCCCGCATCGGCTCGAAGCGTTTCTGGAATGACCTCCTGAGAAACCCTCAGGATGCGAGCCAACACGGATGTACTTTCAATGTTTGCGTTCTGAAAGCCAAAAAAAAAGGAGAACAAACGGGACAGCCTCCAAAAGCTTCCCTGCCGGTGGCTCCCTGACTGCTTTTTCGATGCATAATGCGTATTTACGAAGTAGCTCGCAAATTGGGCAACAGAGAAAGGTCCGCAGGTCACTCGTCGCTCACTCTGCTGCGCCTAAATCTGAATATAAAAGGATCGCCAAGCCCAGGAAGCCCCTCACACGCGCCGTAACAAGCCATCCTGCGGAACCGCCATCCCCCAACATGGCGTCGCGTGCTCGTTTCGTTTTTCTTCCGGTAGACGGCGGCACTTTTGCATAAGGTCTATAGGCGTCACGTTGCGGGGTGCGTCGTTAGGGCTAACATTAAGGTTACCTAACCTTACCATGGACGCAGAGATTGAGGGTGATTGGGCTAGGCTTGTAGTAGTAGCACAGGAATAAGAAGGAAAAGACGCAACGCAAATAAACTCAGGTCAGAGTGACCGGTTTGTCGTCTTGCGGGGTGGTGACATCAAATTCTCACCAGCAATACATCTTGCGGCTTTAAACTCAATGAGAACTTATGCCCAGGCATTCTGAAATCGTAGGAGATTATGTAGGAGCTATTTGAGCTTTTATTCGTCTGGCCGTTGAACGACCTTCCAGTTTCTGGTGCTATCTCATGCAAAAAAGAGTTCCTTTATATTCAGCCAATCTGCTGCACATATAAGCAGCAATGATGACAGCAGTGGTCTTGTGAAAATTGCTTCCTGTAATATTTTCAAAGTAGTGCTTGGGCACTTACTATGCGGTTATAAAGCATATGTAGCCTTACTTTGGTATTTCGCTCGTTCTTTACTGTGAGAACACGCACCCGCGTGTTCATGTTGTTACGCAGCGGTGAGACAAAATTGAGGCCATCGATGGAGGAGCGATCTATTTGCAAGATAAGTCGATCTTTGTACAAGCGGCCATAGCAGTTCAAGCCAGCTTAATAGCTGCCCAATCCTTGGTCGTTGGTGGTGGTAGGTGAACATGGCACTACAAGGCACTAAGAAGTTTTTACCTTTACCCTACGCGACAGGAAACAGTGTAAGTGGAGACACATCACCGGACCTCACATTCACGAAAGGTACACGAACAGACGCCACACGGCTAAATACACATGAAAACTTAGGCAGCGACCACTTCATAATTGCGACCACATTCGAGGCAGGGGTCGCAAAACACAAAGAGGGGAGACGACCCAAAATTATCGACTGGGATACTTTCCGTCAGATCAGAATAGCCGAACTTGACTCAAGCGACAGCGCTAGCACCCAACAGTGGGATATTGAAGGTATCGAGGAATGGGCAGCACAGCTAAGTAATAGCGTAGCGCAAGCAACTAAAGACATAACAGAAGAGCCAAACCTCAGTCAGGCCGATGCTAGGCTACTGCACATGTGGGAGGCCAAGCAAAGCCTACAAAGGCGACTAAAAAGACATAAGTTAAATCGTAATTTACGCAGACGTCTGGCAGCCCTGAACCGGGAGATTGATGACTATGCAAACCAACTAACACGGCAAAATTGGTACAGTACATGCGACAGCATGGAACCCCAGATTGGCCTCGCAAAAACTTGGAGCATTCTTCGCTGGCTTATTGATCCGGAAAATAGCAAGAACACTCAAAAGCACAACCTGAGCATCTTACTGCACCGATTCGAAGGGTCGGACGATGACCTAATAGAAACACTTCGTGATAGATATATAGGGACGAACGCCAAAGAGGAGCTTAAAACATACACGGGCAAAGAGAATGAATTCATGAACCGTCCCATCACGGTGGGGGAAGTATGAGGTGCCATTCAGGACCTCCGCACCAGATCTTCCCCGGGCCCAGACGGCATAACGAACAAGATGCTGCGCAACCTAGACGACGTCTCTGTCGAGGCCTTGACCCGGAACATGAACGTGTGCTGGGAATGAGGTCAAATTCCGGGGTAGTGGAAAACAGTCAAGGTGGTGATGATCCTGAAGCCCGGAAAAAAGTTGCAGATAGAGAACCTAAGACCCATATCACTTACGCCATGCGTAGGTAAACTAATGGAACACGTCATATTGAAAAGGCTTAATAAATACGCAGAAGAGGAAGGGCTTTTTCGAGAAACGATGATAGGTTTTCGCCCAAAATTGTCAACGCAAGACGTCATGCTCAGGCTTAAGCACAATATCATTGACGGAGATAATTGTTCCCCTTTAGATACTAGGGCAATTGTGGGGCTCGACCTAACCAAGGCCTTCGACAACGTAAAACACTCGGCTATATTAGAGAACATGGACAAACTAGGAATGGGCCGCACGACGTATGAATAGGTCAGGAACTTTCTTGCGGATCGCACGGCTACCATAGGGGACTAACTCCTAAAACAGCGCTAGAAACAGGACTACAGAAAGGGCACACAGACAGGGCGCTGTTACTAACAACTGAGTCTATTGTCACTGAACGGGCAATACATACGGAAAGGAAGTGACACGTGAAGAAGGAAATAACAACTGTAGAATACAAAAAACCAAAGAAAACAATCAGTTTAAAAAAGTACAGTAATCTTCATTACTAACACAATCGTAGCAACTAGCACGCCTTATCTACATTATCACCAAGAAAGTGAATTTCTTTCCCCGTGAGAGCAACAGACGGAGCGCTGACGCAATCATGTTTCCGGGTATGCATTTCCCAGGCTTCTCTCATCTCACGTCGCATCCGGTCGCGGTATCGCTGCCAGCACGTGGCTTTTCTCAAACATGATTGCGTCAGCCGCTCCGTCTGTTGCTCTCACGGGGAAAGAAATTCACTTTTCTTGGTGATAATGTAGATAAGGCGTGCTAGTTGCTACGATTGTGTTAGTAATGAAGATTACTGTACTTTTTGAAACTGATTGTTTTTTTTTGTATTCTTTCAGTTGTTATTTCTTTCTTCACGTGTCACTTTCTTTCCGTATTTATTGCCCGTTCAGTGACAATAAACTCAGTTGTTAGTAACAGCGCCCTGTCTGTGTGCCCTTTCTGTAGTCCTGTTTCTAGCGCTGTTTTAAAAGTTAGTTATGTACCAACTGGCCCGCCTTCAATCTGTGTTACCATAGGGGGGCTCCAATCGGCCACTTTGAAGCTCGGGAGCAGAGGTACGCCTCAGGGGTCTGTCCTCTCGCCCTTCCTTTCAACGTGGCCATGATGGGTCTTCCAGAAATCCTAAACGACATAGAGGGACTATATCACAGCCTGTACGCCGATGATGTCACGCTCTGGGTGGCCGGGGGTAGCGCGGGCATATACAGGACACTCTACAACGGGTGATCGAGGCTGTAGATGGGTATGTAGGACCGAAAGGCTTGAGTTGCTCCCCACAAAAATCGGAGCTGCTAATATACCGTCCGACCAGCAGAGGGCGCTAAACCGACTCGACCACTCTAAACATTCACCTTTTGCAGGTGGTACTCAGCGTATCCCTACAGTTCAGAGTATCAGGGTTCTGGGCCTCAGAATTCAGGCCAATGGGCGCAACATAGAAACCATACGCGCGCTGGGAAAAGGCGTCCATCAAACAATTCGGCTCATCTCGCGTGTCGCAAAACAGGCACCACAGAATGAAAGAGCATAACCTAACAAGATTGGTGCAGGCTTTAGTTTAAGTAGAATCTCGTACGTTACCCCTTACCTGAACCTAAAGCGGGATGAGGGGAACAAAATAAACGCTAGGATAAGGAGAGCGCACAAACAAGCCCTCTGTATACCTGTAACTGCATCGAACGCACGCTTTGAAGCGCTCGGCCTCCATAACAACCTTAGTAAGCATCATAGAAGCCCAGCTAACCGCCCAAAAGGAACGGCTTTATAAGAGGCAGACAGGGAGGAAAATACTAGATTCTCTCAACATAAACCACAGAGGTGCGCAAGGCGCGAAAGTCGAAATACCAGCGGAGATAGCGACCCACAGTACTTATCCCTCCACTCCCTAAGTACTTGCATCCGGTACATAACGGGGAGCGACGACAGGCCAAGGCCAGAGCCAGGGCTCTGCACAAAAGATACGCGAAATCCGAGGACGTGATGTACGTGGACGCCGCCGAATATACCAGCCCCGACGCTATGCCCTTAGCGGTAGTGAATCGACAGGGCGATTGCATCGCCTCCGGCTCGGTCTGGACAACCGACCCGGAGGTTGGTGAGGAGGTGGCCAATGCCGTGGCAATGGTTGCGTCCTACAAGACCAAAGTTATAGTAAGGAGTCCAAGTGGGCTATACTAAACTACGCTAGGAGCTGCATCTCACCCGAGGCGTTTCGTATTCTAAAATCCGGCTTGAATATGGAGCGAGACAGCAGAATACAACTCATATGGGCACCAGCCCACTCTGGCCTGGCCGGGAATGGTTGGCGCATGACGCGGCTCGAGGTTTTATTGACCGAGCCGATGTCTAAACTCCTGATACAGATCCGCACTCGATACGACGGTCAGGAAGGAACAGGCTGGTGTTCTACAGAGAAATAGTTGACCACTATAGACTGGAAAGGGCCAAATACCCAGCCCCAGACAAGAGCTGAGCAAATGGCAGTCAGTAGCGTGGCGACGGCTGCAGACAGATTGTTTCCCCAATCCAGTGGCGTACAGCCGATGTTACCCAGGGCTCTATTCAGATAAATGCAAGACGTGCGTTGACAGGGCTGACCTACATCACATGGTATGGTCTTGCCTTCTCCGGAGAAACTACCCCCAAACCAGTAAGGCAGGGCAGCCTGCACTCAGCATAAGTTCGAAGGAGCAGTGGGAGACCGCGCTACTCATCTCCGACCCGTGTGTCCAGACCCGGCTCGTCTAGATGGCCACGACCGCCGCCAGGGACAAAGGACTCCTGACCGACGGCTAAGCGACAAATCTGGGCAAATAAAATGTTGTTCAATTAATCAATCAATACCTTCTCGTGACAACATGCGTCCTCAATAAAAAAATGTGCGGCAATCACCATGTGAAGTTGGTCGGAAGGCGAACCTGTAAGGACGCCCACCACGATTACCCATGTGACGTCACTTCAATTCACACGCGTGGCTCTAGAAAGAGTGAAACCAGACAAAAGTGAAATACACTTAACCCCACCCTTTACTAGATCAAAGAGATATTCTTTGCTAACTTTAAATCATTACATGATTCATGAACAGTGGTTGGTTGAGTTGTATTGGTGAAGCGCATTAGTGAAAACACTTTTTTTATAAAATTAAAGCAAGCTCAAACCCGGTGTTAGACAATCTGGCATCTCCTACGCCTCTGCTGCCTATGTCGGCGACGAGATCCGAGAGTTCGCGTGAGCTTCCTTTAATTTTACTAATTCCTAGCACATCCGCAAGGCACGCGCACGGCCACTACACGTGCCATGGGCGGAGCGCACAGCGACGCGAGAGGTCGCGTGACGATTTCATATGGCTTTCCACAAAACTGCCGGGAGTAAACCCCCGGATATGCTCGGCGAATGCACCATCTTTCTCCCTCGTCTGGGACTGGGCTCTGTTATTGTGCCTGGTAAGTACCTGGTGCTGTTTTATGAGATTTGCAATAAAGAAAAAAAAGAGCTCGTAGCTCTATCGGTAAATCACCAGGCTTTCGCTCCGTTCCTATATTCGTTCAAAGTTCGATTCCTGGCAGGGCCAGTACCTTCTTTTATATGCTCGCCGGAGTTTTCTGTTTACAGCAACGGTCACGAACGATCCCTTGGGAGGTAGAGTAGAGGCCTTTTGTTTTAAAAGTGAGATCAACATACAAATGCATTGTACATTTCTTTACAAACACTAGAACAAGGTACTAATCACCCGTACTGCGCAGATGTGACCCCAGATCCCAACCATGAGACAGAGATAATTAGAAGGATAAGAATGGGGTGGGGTGCATATCGGAGACATTCTCAGATAATGAATAGCAGCCTACCATTGTCGCTGAAGAAGAAAGTGTAGGACAGATGCATCTTACCGGTACTCATCTAGGGGGCAGAAACCTGGAGGCTCACCAAGAGGGTTCAACTTAAATTGAGAACGACTCAGCGTGCAATGGAGCGGAAAATGATAGGTGTAACATTAAGGGACAAGAAGAGAGCGGAGTGGGTCAGGGAACAAACACGTGTTAAGGACATATTAGTAGAAATTAAGAAAAATAAATGGGCGTGGGCAGGGCATGTAATGCGAAGGCAAGATAACCGCTGGTCATTAAGGGTAACAGAGTGGATCCCTAGAGAAGGCAAGCGTTGCAGGGGGTGGCAGAAAGTTAGATGTGCAGATGAGATCAAGAAGTTTGCGGGGATAAATTGGTCACAGTTGGCACAGGACCGAGGTAATTGGAGGAGAGGCCTTTGCCCTGCAGTGGGCATAGATAGGCTGATGATGACGATGATGATGATGACTGCACACATGGATGCTCAGGATGCAAATGCCAATGCTTGTTTTGGATTTTGTCAATGGCCCGTAGCGTGATTATTATCTGAAAATCCAGTTTCTTGTAATACGAAAGCGGAAATGTTCCTCGATTATCATGCTTCACGCGCATTTCGTGCAAGATAAATTTTGCGTATGTCGCTTTTTCGCTCAGTGGGAACAGCGCGAAAAGAAAATACGATGGGAGGATCACCTGATTAGGTAACCAGTACTGCGGCTTGATCAGTTGAGCTAGCATGAGTGAATAGAAGAAATATGACGGCCTAAAAAGACGAGTTATCCCAAACGATTCAAAGTAAGACGCGCTGATAGCATCCAACCAAAAAGGACTAAGGGCGTGGCTTTATTGACCTAGCCATTGATGTGCTGTGTTTCGCCACTTTGGAGCAACTGTACGCAACGTTGGGCAAAGTCTGTTTCGGCAGCAGCTGCTCCAGCTGCAAGCTTGGAATGACAGTCTTCAAGTAGTTGAGCACTTCCGGGGTCGTCAGCTCGGTGAGTTCATTGTTTTGTTCAACCAACTGTATCGCTTGCGTTAGCCTATTTGCATACTTAGAGCGCGAACCTTTCATCGTCGAATTCGATGGTTTTGTATTCTTTTCAACCCCAGGTGTTGGTGGGTACTCAATCGACGCAGCAGGTTTCCTCCGCATCCTCTGCAGAGGTTTTGCCCAGTAACGCGAAACGAAAGAGCGCAACCTTTACGTTGTTCTAAAAGGCGTGCAGGAAGCCAAAGTCGTTTAACTTGGTCCCCAGCTCTCCATTATGACACACCTCAGAGCCTACTTGTAGGTTGCCTCCGCGGGTTAAACGCGCAGTACAGAAACTGCTTCGTTTTATATTCCAATTCAAAAGCCGCATTCTAAGGCCTGGCGCGGGGGAGGTCAGGGCTTAAGTTACAGAATTTAGTTCGTGATGGTCAGTGCAAACAAAAACAAGGGACAAGAACAGTGGGCACTACATAGCACTTCTTTTTGAGCCATATTTTCGTTCGCGCTGACTATCAGGAGCGTTTTACAAACCGACAACTGTGCTACCTTACTTCAGATTTTGTTCGTTGAAATAGGCTACGCCTCAAAGAGTATGCCTGCGTTGCAGCATTTCTGTGGTATTGACAAAAGGACTTCTGGTTCACGGGCGTTTTTTAAGTAATCGGCAGTGTAAAACCTTGGCCTGTCGATGGCTACACCTGCTGCGCTACGCCTGCGCAATGTGCAAGTTATGCGGACCTGCTATTCAGAGATTTCTGCAACAATAAAAGTTGCACCATTCCTAAGCGCAAACTTGCTTCTACCTTGCAGGTACTAAGATTTCTGACCTTCGCCTGTGGACTCTCCAGCTCAGCCGGATGCTCCCTATCCTCAACAGTCGCCCGATGGCTTAGAGCAGGCGAGGGCATTTGAAGCGATATCTAGTTCGCAAGCACTTCTGCAAGCACAGCCACTTCGCTCTTCGCAGTTTGATACGTTATATCCCTGGTGAAGAGAACCGTGGAATGCACCGCAGACAACGCAAACGCTCACCCGGACAACGTTGAGCTTCACACGGCCGCTGACACATCAGCAACTATTACAGCGTCGTTTCCATCCGGCACCGCATCATGAACGCAGACATTCCCCTTTTTCACTAACGCGAATGCCACTATCCGCCGACAGGAACGCAATGCAACGACCGCTGTTGCATGGTCACTCGGCACCAAGAAGTTATTTTGCTACAGCCCGTGACTGGGAACCGACGAGTCGCCCAGAAGCGCAGCATGTATTTCAGGCGCCCCTGAGGGGCATTTCACCTCGCCAGTTTTCGAATGTAAACCTTCTTCCGTTTCGCCCACCTTCCCAAGCCTTTCCGCTCAACCAAGGTGCACCCTCTACGTTGACGGCGTATGCCATGGAAGGGCGGATTCGCAGGCACTCCTCCCACGAAACACAAGCAAGCCGATCCCAAAAGCGTTCGCTCAAGGATCGCCTCACCGCCACCCGCCAGTCTGCTTCCGAACCACACGTCTATCCTCTGACGCCCAGTGAACAGTTTGATGCTTCAATCGGGTCGACCTTCAAGTTTCCACAATCCGCTAGCTTCAAGATGGACCTGACCGCTGAACCATTGGGAGCAAGCAAACTTGAAACTGATGAGTATAAAAGAGCCTGGGAGGAACAGAAACCTGAACCATCCGTAGAAGGGTTACAGTCGTCGCCATCGGACGAGAAACACGCAGGCAAGGGCCGGTCGGCTAGACCGCAGAAGCGGAAGCCTCCGCCACCCACGGCCCGGACTCATTCAGAAAAAGCACTCGAGACCCCGGAGAAGAAGTTTCAACAGTCGCCATCAGAGACACCTTCCTCTGAAAGATATCCCCTGAAACTTACGTTGGTCCGAACAACGCGACATGGTAGTACTAGGTTCGCGAAAAAGCCCCCACCCAAAGTGGAAACGGAAGAACAAGCGGAAGAACCTGAAAAGCCAGGAAGCAGCCGAAAGTCGGAAATAAAACCGCCAGGTGAAGAACAGCCCACCGAAAGTACAGCTCGGAGCATCATTACATCCGCCGGCAAGGTCTCTCGAGGCTTTATATTTTCCCGAGCGAGCTGAACCACCCTCGGTATTCTATTTTCAAGAGCCACCATCAGATGACCGCCGCTCGGAACTTAGACGGTTTGCCGAAGATATCTGGCCTGAGTGACCGAAGGCATCCTACGCGGTATCAGGTGTTTGTGGCTGCTTCCATCCTTCCCTATACAGAACGTTTGATGTTCGCTGCTTCGATGACGGAGGACAGAATTCAGCGAGGCGATGCTGAAGCCCTTAATACGCATCGAAACGTTTTTAGCTCAAAAAGTAGTTTGAGTGGACATTTTATTACTTTTTGTTTCCCAGACGATGTGGCTCGGGAAGTGAATGTGTGGACTAGACATTTCACTGCATGTGTCATATGAAAGTACAGAAAAAAGTGTGGGCCGCTAAGCATTGCCAGGAGCGCTATGATTTGGCAACATTAAGCGGTATTTTAGTTTTTATTTCATTGCTGTTTTTATGCATCGCTTTGGACGCTGTAATATGTACTCAGACGATTAAAGCAGCGAATAAATGTTTATTCTTTCCTTCTCAATTTCCTTTCCTTTTCAATTACTGGCGGTAAACCCGGCATCATGTATGGTTTGAAACGACACGTCTTCGAAAGCTGAACCTTTTCGGAACACGCAACACAACAGTCGGGAACGGCCACACCGAGTGATAGCTGATAAATCATTTCAGGCAGAGAAGCGCTCAGCCATTCCAAACAGGAAAAAAGGGGAGAAAATGCTAAAAATTAGGCTGATGACTCAGAAGTTGCGCCCTCTTTTACTACATTCCCGATAACGAGGCAAGAATTTCGAAAGCAATTATGGCATTCAAATTCAGGCTAATGCGTTTCTTGTGCTTACCTGCTATATGCAAAAGAGAATCACTTTGAAAACTCAGAGTTACCAAAAATAAACAATGGCAGGAGTCGTGAAGTTCCAGTTACATGCTGAATATTTTTTCCAGCCGAGCCGTGGTGTAGGTGAAAAGCGTGCGCTTTTCCACGCTGTTTGCTGGAAAGAAAAAGAGCGGAGAGGGTGGTTTTATGGACTATTGGGACAAAAATAATCTTGCCATCTAGACTCTGCTCTTTCAGTGAAAATGCGCTGTAGTCTGATAGTGCGTCCTTCGTTCCGTTACCTCAGCCCAGTGGTAATTCATTCGAAGGGTTTCTTGTTTTATGTTTTGCTTGGGGATTCGCGCGTGCGCACCCGTTGGGGTCGGTGGTGATTTACTGAAAGGAATTCTTCTGTCTTCTTTATGTGTATTTGTTGCAGGCGCCCGCTTATGATTAGATGGGCGACTACGCTTTTGATAAGAGGTCACCCAGGAATGCTGCCTAGTTTGAAACAGCTAACGGACTTTGTGCCTGCGGTGGGTGTATGCACTGGGGGCACCAACACACGCGCTCTTTTCTAATCAGCTTCGGCGCGTCACTTCGCTGATATAAACAAAACTGATTACAAAAAGGTCGAATATTACCAGCCCAACGAGTGGTGCCGTCGTGGGATCGCGGGGGAAGGACTTAGCCCAAATTGTTGGTGGGGTTTAACCAACGCCGCCTGTATAATCTTTGCCTAACGCGTGAGCGAAAAATCGTAGAACAGCCACTCTCCTGTTGCTCTCTCCTATCCTTTCCCGCTCCGTAGCCTTCCTACGTGCTTTCATGTCCACCAGCCAGCGCCGCTTCTCGGAAACTATGCAAAATAGTTGACAGTTTGTCTAGCGTTCCCCAGGCGGCGCTCCGACGCCTTCGAGGCAAGCTAACAGACACGCGCTGTAGAAGTTGGTGCAGTGTTCGCAACTCGCGAGCAGTGACGTAAGGCGGGACGTACGGTGGCGCGCGCCACATACCGGTTGAGTGCCTGAACTAAGCGTCCCTACCACTCCCATTGCGAAGCGGGCCACGCGTTAGGCAATGTGTAGTATACAGGCGGCGTTGGTTTAACGCGCCAAAGCTACCCCTAGGGTGGAATTCAATGGTGTTTATATTTCGAAAATCTCCATTTCGTCTTCGTTTCCGTCGTAATGTAGTTGCTCTTGCGAGGCCTTTGACCAACGGATCTGTTACGTCAGATCCAGTCGTCTGCTTTCAGCCAATCAGGGTTCACCTACAAAGGACACTTTGAAACGGACATGAAATGGCTGAAACTGAGACTTCCCGCCCTTGGGCAAATGAGACGCGCGATAGTGGAGGGCTTCGGAATAATTTTGACCACCTCGGGATCTTTCACGTGCGCCGAAATCATGACACACGGGATTCTTCGTTCCTTTCCACCATCAGAAAAGTGGAAGTCGCGGCAGAGAATCGAACCCGCACCACACTCTTAGGCAAAAAGGACTAAAATAGGGACTAAAATACAGCCGTTAGTCTTCGCGGGCGACCGTTCATCTTCAAGGGGAGTATCTGCGGCAGAGTACGTGCCGTGTGCATAAATTCGGGCTAACTGTTCGTCCCCGCCGATCTACAAGGAGTAACGGGAAGACGAAACGCATGCAGTTAGTCTCTTTGCTGCGTCGTTAATCCCCTAATGGCGTCGTCGTTGCCCTTTCGCGCATGTGTCTGCGAACAGTTTTGTATTTCCAAAACACAAGCCATTGCAGTCACTGGGTGCTTTAGATGGTGCCACGGGAGAAAATATTGATGTTAGTTATAAGAAAATCCCCTAGGGTTAGTAGAGCGGCGGGTAATGGCAAGGAGCGGCGAAGCGCGATTGTCATACGCTTCTCGGCGAGGTTATGTTGATACGCTGTGTTGCATACGATTCGTACAAGGTAATAACGGCCAATGAAAGCTTTCAAGCGCCTTAACAGTAACGCAAAAATTAGTGACAATAGCAAAAGTGGATTCCTGAGCGTAATGAATATGTATATGTTTAACAGACGAAAAAAAAACGCATGTTGCTGATGACAACTGCAAAACAAAAATGCTCGCTACAGGCAAGCGTCTCGAAGTTATCTTTTACACTCGGTACATAATTGCCTAGGGCTCCAAAGCTATGGCAATGCTGCAACTGTTGTAAAACCCACTTGCATTTCCCAGTCGCAAACGTCTAGCGACGCGAATTTGAAGAATTCAGGCTAAGCAGCACCGAATTCGCTTTCGCCGATGCAGGAAAATAGGGCATGTTTCCTTATTCTGACACTCACACAGACGACACCTTTCACATACGTTACATAGAGCACTTAACATATGTATCGAACACTAAGAAAGCACTTAGCTTGCGCTAATTTGTGCGGAAACAAATGAGTCGTCCGACCGCCCAGCTACCTATCTCAACTAGGCGACGACGAGTTGATTGTTATTTACAAGAAAAACTATGGTTGTGAGGCTCTACTTCGAATCGAACTGAGCAATAGTCCCTAAACCTAGCAAAGCGTTAAGCGCAAGGCGCAAAACGCGGTCACGTTCGCTTGCACAGATAGAAATTCGGGCACCAGTTGCAATGGATCTGTTGAGTTATGCACAGAACTACACGCTGTACACTTGAATATTATCTACCGCATCCAGCACCTTATGTAAAGTCTTTTTTCTTTAAATTACACGTGGGAGTATTACCTGTTAAAACTTGGATGATTGAAAAAGGTTTGTTTGTTCCCTGGGGGCCTGACTGCTTGGTTTGTAAAAAGCCAGAAACAGTAGAGCACGCATTCATAGACTGTTGGGACGGGGTGTTCTTGTGGGACGTTTTGCAGAGAACACTAAAAAGGGATTTCCCGTTGGATAGCCATGGAATCAGGTTCTTGGCCGTTGAAAACTACGGTGGCGTCCCGTATGATCTTTTGATGTTGCTGGCCCTGCATAGTATATGGAAAGCTCGAATGGCAGTTCGTCATAATGATGTAGATGTGAAACCGAGCAGAGAGTTGTTCTGCCAGAGTGTACGGGAGATCTTAGAAGTGTATAAAGCCCAACCATCTCCACCTGACTGGTTAAATGTGTTGGAAAGTGTGGCATGGCTTCGGCCTTTTTAACAAGCGCGCACTAGCAAGTGACGTGCTGATGTCTTTTCGGACTTTGTAATCCTTTTTTTTTTGTTCTTATTGTGTATACCGAAGACAAGCAATAAAGAAAGAAAAAAAAAGGCGGCGTGGTCCAGCGGATAGCGCGTCGGGTTCCTTGCGCATATTTCCGGGCGTCACGGGTTCGATCCCTGCCGGTGCCGAGTTTTTTCTTTTTTCTGCACTCTATGCAGTTCGTCCTTGGGGAGTATCGGAACGGACCATCTGGGTGGGGGACTAACCGTTCGTCCCCTCGCAGTTAGTCCCCAAGGGGACTAATGATTGTGGCAGAGGCCGTTAGTCCCCGAAAGGACGAACTTTTAGTCCTTTTTGCCTAAGAGTGCATTGTGTAAGGTTTTCCGCCTAACTTCATGCTTTGAAAATCAAGGTCGCCAGCCGGAAGTTCAATTTCTGGGTACAATAGGTTTCAGTTGCAGGGTGCGTCGTTAGGGTTAAAAGTAGTGTTACCTAACTTTACCCTGGACGCAGACATTGGGGGTGATTAGGCTAGGCTTGTAGTAGTAGCAACAGGAATAAGAAGGAAAAGACGCAACGCAAATAAACTGCAGGTCGGAGTGACCGGTTTGTCGTCTTGCGGGATGGAGACATCACATTCTCCTTTACTTTAGTATTTCCCTCGTTCTTTAATGTGAGAATACGCGCCCACGTGTTTATGTTGTTACGCAGCGGTGCGACAAAATGTAGGCCATCAACGCGTGATGGAGAAGCGATCTATTTGCCAGATAAGTCGATATTTGTACAAGCGGCCATAGCAGTTCAAGCCAGCTTAATAGCTGCCCAATGCTTCGTCGTTGGTGGTGGTAGGTGAACACGGCACTACCGGCACTAAGAAGTTTTTACCTTCTCTCGTGACAATAGGCCAGGGGGCGCTGCGCAAGCGGCTTCCGGGCAGTACTTCCGGGTAGTACAAAGCTTTGCGGGTCCCATAGGATCGCGTGTTGACAGAAGCAAAATGAGGTCGATGTTCCCGATTGTTTTGCGACATGGTCACCAGCCCATCCCCGACGAGTCCGGTCTCTTCCGCCGATCAACTTGGCATTAGGGGAAAAAGCTTTGCAGCGCTAAATACGTTTACAGCGCCGACGAAAGTGCCGGGACGGTGACGGCGCTCTCCCACTCGCAGGTTCATGACAATTTGAAGTGAAGCTTCTACTTTAAACAATTACTGTAGGTGACAAGGCCTTTTCAACAACAGCCGGTCAAAAAATATGAGGGACGCAATCGGCAATGATCGCGCTTTAAAAAGCCAGCGAGTCCGGCGGACCGCAGGCTCGCCTGCTGCGGTGCGCCGCTCTTTTGCGTACCTGCGCACTATGCGTGCACTTTCATGAAACAGTGCTCGTTTGCGTCGCCGTTACGAATACATGGTGCAGCGTTAGCTTGCCGTTTGTTGCGTGTCTCAGTGACAAAATGCAGCGAGTGTCAGAAGCGTGAAATCAATTTCGCGATTCCGAAATTAGTGGCGGTAAAATAAGGGGGTCGGCGAACTAAGAGGCCGCTCGCTTTCCTTGTTTGCTCTCACTTTACTTAACTACGCTCTTGCATTATATATTCCCAGTTCGCACTTCATAGGCTAGAATGAGGGTCAGCGACGTTTGGAATTGTAGGGCCGAGTTGCATGCAGCCGACACGGCCGAGGGCTGGACGGCAGATCGGGGGGGGAGGCAGAGGGGATTTTAGCGCAAAAAAAAGCGAATTGCCAATAATATTTGACAATATTCTGGCGAAGTGTGAAGACGGGGGACAATTCAACTGGAAGCGACCAATTCTCGGTTCTTGTCTCGCTGCCTAACTCCATTTGAGGACAAAACTGGCGTGTCGGCGTTCAGATTGTTAGCGACGACCCCTGCACTGAAAGATAACCAACAGAGTCAGTGATGATCGTATGTAAATATTCGGGGCTGAGCGCCGTGTATGCGGCGGTTATGTTATACAAATATAGAAGTAAATATCTTTACAGGCTCCGGGCGTGCGATTTGGGGCTTGTTTTGTGTCTTTTAATGGCGCATAATTTGTTTATTTGACGCTATTGCCTCACCTTCTCGATAGCATACATGTAAACTGCCGTTCGTAAACCATGCGGCAAACCGTTACGCAAGAATTATTTAGTTTGCTTAAATACAAAAAATGTCCACTGGTTTTCAAGGCGGTGCCAGGCCGGCAGTGTCAGTTGAGTCGGCTGCGCAATTCTTTCGTTCGCTCGCATGCTCCCGCTGAAGCAACCTTTTGCAGTTACCAGCAGCGTTCCGTGTTTATGCTACGCGTGAACTTTCCTTTGTCGACCGCACGCAAGAGAAAGAACGGTAATGGTCGTCAGGAAGTTAGACCACCCGACTTGGCGATACTGTGCCGTGCACGCCGTGACGCCCGCGACAGCTCACTCAAAAGAAAGCCGATAAATCGGCCTGTTTTAGCGGATATTATTTTTTTTAGCCTTTGCAAGTACTTGAAGGGCTATTTCATGCAGTATGTAGTCATTTAAACGCGCCACAAAGCGATTAAACGTAGTACAACCAACTTTCACTCTGGCTTGTAATTGAAAACACATGGAAGGCAGCGAAGGTCGTGTGCTTTTGTACTACCCAGAGGCGTCGGCCGCTAGGGGCGCTGCATGTCGCCAAAACTACAGCGCAGGAGGCCTATATGTGTCCTCAATAAAAAAATGTACGCTAATCACCCAGGTGGTCGGAAGGCGAACCTGTAAGGACACCCACCACGATTCTCCATGCGACGTCACTTCAATTCACACCCGTGGCTCTAGAAAGAGTGAAACCAGCAAAAAGTGAAAGGCACTTAACCCCACCCTTTGCTAGTTCAAAGAGATATTCTTTGCTAAGTTTAAATCATTACATGATTCATCAACAGTGGTTGGTTGAGTTGTATTGGTGACGCGCATGAGTGAAAACACTTTTTTTATAAAATTAAAGGAAGCTCAAACCCAATGTTAGACCATCTGGCATCTCCTACGCCTCTGCTCCCTATGTCAGCGACGAGATCCGAGAGTTGGCGTGAGCTTCCTTTAATTTTTACTAATTCCTAGCGCATGCGCAAGGCACGCGCACGGCTACTACACGTGCCGTGGGCGGAGCGCAGAGCGGCGCGAGAGGTCGCGTGACGATGTCATATGGCTTTCCACGGAAATGCTGGGGGTAAACCCGCGGATATGCTCGGCGAATGCATCATCTTTCTCTCTCGTCTGGGACTGGGCTCTGTCATTGTGCCTGGTAAGTACCTGGGGTTGTTGTCGGAGATTGGCAATAAAGAAAAAAAAAGGGGCTCGTAGCTTCATCGGTAAGACACCGGACTTTCCCTCCGTTTCTCTATTCGTTCAAAGTTCGATTCCTGGCAGTGCCAGTACCTTCTTTTATATGTTCGCCGGAGTTTTCTGTTTACATTAACGGCTACGAAAGATCCCTTGAGAGGTAGAGAAGAGGCCTTTGTTTTTAAAAGTGAGATCAAAATACCAATGCATGGTACATTTCTTTACAAACACTAGAACAAGGTACCCCCATTGCATACCCTACTGCGCAGATGAATGCTCACGATGCAAATGCCAAGGCTTGTTTCTGATTTCGTCAATGCCAGGTAGCGTGATTATTATCTCAGAACCAAGATTCTTCTAATACAAAGCGTAAATGTTCCTCGATTATCATGCTTCACGCGCATTTCCTGCAAGATACATTTTGCACATATTGCTTTTTCCCTCTGTAGGAACAGCGCGAAAAGAAAATACGACGGGAGGATCACATGATGCGGGAACCACTACTGCGGCTTGAGAAGTTGAGCTAGCATGAGTGAATAGAAGGAATATGACGGCCTAAAAAGTCGAGTTAGCACAAACAATTCAGGATAAGACGCGCTGATAGCGTCCAACCAAAAAGGCCTAAGGACGAGGCAATATTGAACTAGCCATTGAGGTGCTGTGTTTCGCCAGTTTGGAGCAACTGTAAGCAACGGTGGGCAAAGTCTGTTCCGGCCGCAGCTGCTCGAGTTGAAAGCTTGGAATGACAGTCTCCATCTAGTTGAGCCCTTCCGGGGTCGTCAGCTTGGTGAGTTCATTGTTTTGTTCAACCAACTGTATCGCTTGGGTTAGCCTATTTGCATACTTACAGCGTGATCCTTTCCTCGTCGAATTCTATTGTTTTGCGTTCTTTTCGACCGCAGGTGTTGAGAATGGGTGGTTAGGCAATCGAGGTAGCAGGTTTCCTCCGCATCCTCGGCAGAGGTTTTGCCCAGTACCGCGAAACGAAAGAACGCAACTTTTACGACGTTCTAACGGGCGTGCAGGAAGCCAAAGTCGTTTAACTTGGTCCCCAGCTCTCCATTATGACACGCCTCAGAGCCTAGATGTAGGTTGCCTACGCGCGTTAAACGCGCAGTACAGGAACTGCTTGGTTTTATATTCCAATTCAAAAGCCGCATTCTAAGTCCTGGCGCGCGGGAGGTCAGGGCGCAAGTTACAGAATTCAGTTCGTGATGGCCAGCGCAAACCAAAAGAGGGACAAAACCAGTGGGCACGACATAGCATTCTCTTTTGAGCCATAATTCTCTTCGCGCTGACTATCCGGAGCGTTTAAAAAACCGACAAATGTGCTACCTTACTTCAGTTTTTGTTCTTTGAAATAGACTACGCCTAGTAGAGTATGCCGGTGTTGCAGCATTTCTGTGGTATTGACAAAAGGACTTGTACGCGATGGCTGGTTCACTGGCGTTATTTTAGTAGTCGGCAGTGTAAACTGTTAATCGCTACACCTGCTGCGCTACGCCTGCGCAATTATCAAGCTATACGGACCCAATATTCAGTGATTTGTGCAACAATAAAGATGCACCATTCCTAAGGGCGAACTTACTTCTACCTTGCAGGTACTAAGATTTCCGGCCTTCGCCTGTGGACTCTCCAGTTCTGCCGGATGGTCCCTATCCTCAACATTCGCCCGGTGGCTTAGAGCAATCCTGGGCATTTGAAGCGATATCTAGTTCGCAAGCACTTCCGCAAGGACAGCCACTTCACGCTTCGCAGTTTGTAAAGTTACATCCCTGGCGAAGAGAACTGGGGAATGCTCCGCAGACAACGCAAACAGCTCACCCGCACAACTCGACCTTCACACGGCCGCTGACACATCAGCAACTACTACAGCGTCGTTTCCATCCGGCACCGCATCATGAACGCTGACAATCCCATTTTTCCACCAACACGAATGCCACTCCCCGCCGACCGGAGCGCAATGCAACGACCGCTGTTGCATGGTCCGTCGGCACCAAGAAGTTTTGCTCCAGCACCTGACTGGGAACCGACGAGTCGCCGAGAAGCGCAGCATGTATTTCAGGCCCCCATGAGGGGAATTTCACCTCGCCAGTTGTCCAATGTAAACCTTGTTCCGTTTTCCCCACCTTCCCAAGCCTTTCTGCGCAACCAAGGTGCACCCTCCACGTTGACGGCGTATGCCATGGAAGGGCGGATTCGCAGGCACTCTTCCCACGAAACACAAGCAAGCCGATCCCGAGAGCTCTCGCTCAAGAATCTCCTCACCGCCACTCGTCAGGCTGCGTCCGAACCAGACATTTATCCTCTAACGCCCACTGAGCAGTTTGATGCTTCGAGCGGGTCGACTTTCAGGTTTCCACAATCCCCTAGCCTCCCGATCTACCTGAGCCCTGAAGCACAGGGAGCACGCAAACTTCAAATCGATGAGTGTAAAGGAGCCTGGGAGGAACAGAAGCCTGAACCATCCGTAGAAGGGTTACAGTCGTCGCCAGCGGACTTGAAACACGCAGGCAAGGCCCGGTCGGCTACACCGCAGAAGCGGAAGCCTCCGCCACCCACGGCCCGGACTCAATCAGAAAAAGCACTCGAGACCGCAGAGAGGAAGTTTGAACAGGCGCAATCAGAAACACCTTTCTCTGAAAGATATCCCATAAAACCTACTTTGGTCCGAACAAGACGACGTGGTAGTACTAGGTTCGTGAAAAAGCGCGCGCCCAAAGTGGAAGCGGAAGAAGAGGAGGAAGAACAAGCGGAAGAACCTGAAAAGCCTGGAAGCAGCCTAGAGCCGGATATAAAACCGCCAGGTGAAGAACAGCCCAGTGAAGTGGAGCTCGGAGCATCATTACACCCGCGGGCAAGGTCTCTCGAGGCTTTATATTTTACCGAGGGAGCTGTACCACCCTCGGTGTTCTATTATCGAGAGCCACCATCAGATGACCGCCGCTCAGAACTTAGACGGTTTGCCGAAGATATCTGGCCGGAGTGACCGAAGGCGTTCTACGCAGTATCATGTGTTTGTGGCTGCTTCCATCCTGCCCTGTACAGAAGGTTTGATGTTGTGCTGCGTCGATGACGGAGAAGAGAATGCAGCGAGGCGCAACTGAAGCATTTAATCCACATCGAAACGTTTTTGGCTGAAGTAGTTTGAGTGGATATTTTATTACTTTGTTTCCAAGACGACGTGGCTCGCGAAGTGAATGTGTGGACTAGACATTTCACTGCATGTGACATACGAAAGTGCCGAAAAAATGTGGGCCCCTAGGCATTGCCACGAGAGCTGTGATTTGGCAACATTAAGCGTAACTTTAGCTTTTATTTTATTGCGGTTTTTATGCATCGCTTTGGACGCTGTATTATGTACTCAGACGAGTAAAGCAACGAATAAATGGTTATTCTTTCCTTCTCAATTTCCGTTCCTTATCAATTACTGGCGGTAAACCCGGCATCATCTATAGTTTGTAACGACACGCCTTCGAACGCTGAACCTTTTCGGAACACGCAACAAAACAGTTGGAAACGGCCGCACCGAGCTCTGATAAATCATTTCAGGCAGGAAAGCGCTCAGCCATTCCAAACGGAGGAAAAGAGGAGAAAATGCGAAACATTAAGGTGATGACTCGGACGTTGCGCCCTCTTCGACATTCCCGATAATGAGGCGATAATTTCGAAAGCAATTATGGCATTCAAATTAAGGCTAATGCATTTCATGTGCTTACCTGCTATATGCGAAAGAGCATCACTTTGAAAACTCTGAGAGTTACAAAAAATAAATAATGGCAGCAGACGTGAAGTTCCAGTTACATGCTAAATATTTTTTCCAGCCGACCAGTGCTGTAGGCAAAACACATGCGTTTTTTTTACGCTGTTTGATGGAAAGAAAGTAGCGGAGAGGGTGGTTTAAGGACTATGCTGAAAAACATATTCTTCTCATCTGGACTTTCCTTTTTCAGTGAAAATACGCGCTAGCCTTAGAGTGCGTCCTTCGTCGCGTTACCTCACCTCAGTGGGAATTCATTCGAAGGGTCTCTTGTTTTATGTTTTGCTTGAGGGTTCGCGCATGCGCACCCGTTGGGTTCGGTGGTGATTTACGGAAACGAATTCTTCTGTCTTCTTTATGTGTATTTGTTGCAGGCGCCCGTTCATGCATAGATGGGCAACTACGCTTTTGATAAGAGTTCACCCAGGAATGCTGCCTCGTTTGAAAGAGCTAACGGGCTTTGCGCCTGCGGTGGGTGTATGCACTGGGGGCACCAAAACGCGTGCTATTTTCCTATCAGCTTCGTCGCGTCACTTCGCTGATATAAACAAAACTGATTATTAAAAGGTCGAATATGACCATTCCAACAAGGGGTGCGGTCGTGGGAGCGCGGGGTAAGGTGTTAGCCCAAATTGGTGGTAAGGTTTCACCAACGCCGCCTGCATAATCCTTGCCTAACGCGTGAGCGAAAAAATCGCCAAACAGCCACTCTCCTGTTCTCTCTCCTATCCTTTCCCGCTCCGTAGCCTTCCTACCTGCTTTCATGCCAGCCATCTAGCATTGCTTCTCGGTAACTATGCAAAATAGTTGAAAGTTTGTCTAGCGTTCCCCAGGCGGCGCTCCGACACCTTCGAGGCAAGCTAACAGACACGCGCTGTAGAAGTTGGTGCAGTGTTCGCACTCGCGAGCAGTGACGTAAGGCGGGACGTCCGGTGGCGCGCGTCACATACCGGATTAGTGCCTGAACTAAGCGTCCCTACCGCTCCCATTGCGAAGCGGGCGACGCGTTAGGCAATGTCTATACAGGCGGCGTTGGTTTAACGTGCCAAAACTACCCCTAGGGTGCAATTCAATGGTGTGTCCGTTTCGAAAATCTCCATTTCGTCTCCGTTTCAGTGGTTATGTAGTTGCTCTTGCGAGGCCTTTGACCAACGAATGTGTTACCTCAGATCCAGTCGTCTGCTTTCAGCCTATCAGGGTTCACCTACAAAGGACACTTTAAAACGGACATGAAGTGTCCGAAACTGAGCATTCCCGTCCTTGGGCTATGACACGCGCGATAGTGGAGGGCTTCGGATTAATTTTGACCACCTGTGGATCTTTCACGTGCACCAAAATCATGACGCGGGAGCTTTCGTTCCCTTCCTCCACCAGAAAAGCGGAAGTCGAGGCAGAGAATCGAACCCGCACCCATGGGTACGTTTTTGCGCCTAACGTCATGCTTTGAAAAGCATTGTCGCCAGCCGGAAGTTCAATTTCCACGTACAATAGGTTTCAGTTGCGGGGTGCGTCGTTAGGGTTAACATTAGTGTTACCTAACTTTACCCTGGACGCAAAGATTGAGGGTGATTGGGCTAGGCTTGTAGTAGTAGCAACAGGAATAAGAAGGAAAAGACGCAACGCAAATAAACTGCAGGTCGGAGTGACCGGTTTGTCGTCTTGCGGGATGGAGACATCATATTCTCCTTTACTTTAGTATTTCCCTCGTTCTTTAATGTGAGAACACGCGCCCACGTGTTTATGTTGCTACGTAGCGGTGCGACAAAATTGAGGCCATCAATGCGTGATGGAGAAGCGATCTCTTTGCAAGATAAGTCGATATTTGTACAAGCGGCCGTAGCAGTTCAAGCCAGCTTAATAGCTGCCCAATGCTTCGTCGTTGGTGGTGGTAGGTGAACACGGCACTACCGGCACTAAGAAGTTTTTACCTTCTCGTGAAAATATGCGTCCTCAATAAGAAAAATGCGGTCCACTCCGCCCTGTGAAGGTGGTCGGAAGGCGAACCTGTAAGGACACCTACCATGATTACCCATGCGACGTCACTTCAATTCTACACGTGGCTCTAGAATGAGTGAAACCAGAGAGCAGTGAAATGCACTTAACCATATCCTTTAATATTTCAAAGAGATATTCTTTGCTAAGTTTAAATCAGTGCATGATCCATGAACAGTGGGCGGTTTAGTTGTATTGGTTATGCACATTAGTGGTAACTCTTTTTTTAAATTAAAGGATGCTCAAACCCGCTGTTAGACCATGCAGCTTTGATGCTTCTCCAGCGCGTCTGCTGCCTGTGTCGGCAACAACATCCGTAAGTTGGTGTGAGTTTCCTTTAATTTTTACTAAATCCTAGCGCATGCGCAAGGCACGCGCCCGGCCACTACACCTGCCGCAAGCGGAGCGCATAGCGGCGTTAGAGGTCGCGTGACGCTGTCATATTGCTTTCCACGAAAATGCTTGGGGTAAACCCGGTGATATGCTCGCTGAATGCACCATCTGTCTCCCTCGTCTGCGACTGGGCTGGTAGCTCAATATCTAAGACACCGGGCTTTGGCTCCTTTTCTCTATTAGTTCTAGGTTAGATTGCTGGCAGTGCCAGTAACTTCTTTTATTTGTTTGCCGGAGTTTTCTGCTGACACCAACGGTCGCGAAATATCCCAGGGGGTAGAGTACAGGCGATTGCCGGCCGCGGCGGCCGCTTTTCTGATGGAGGCGAAACGCAAAAACGCCCGTGTGTACGAGATTTCGGCGCACGTTAAAGATCCCCAGGTGGTCTAAATTAATCCGGAGCCCTCCACTACGGCGCGCCTCATCGCCTGCGTTGCGTCGGCGCGTAAAACCCTACAACCAGAAAAGTGAGATCAAAATACCAATGCATCGTACATTTCTTTACAAACTCTAGAACAAGGTATCTCCCATTGCGCACCCTACTGCGCAGATGGATGCTCAGGATGCAAATGCCAAGGCTTGTTTCTGATTTCGTGAATGGCCCGTAGCGTGATTATTATCTGATAACCCAGTTTCTTCTAATACAAAAGCGGAAATGTTCCTCGATTATCATGCTTCACGCGCATTCATGCAAGATAAATTTTGCGTATGTTTTTTTTTCGCTCAGTGGGAACAAGGCGAAAACAAAATACGATAGGAGAATCACCTGGTGCGGAAACCAGTACTGCAGCTTGATCAGTTAAGCCAGCATGAGTGAATAGAAGAAATATGACGGCCTAAAAAGGCGAGTTAGCACAAACAATTCAGGGTAAGACGCGCTGATAGCGTCCAACCAAAAAGGCCTAAGGACGAGGCAATATTGAACTAGCCATTGATGTGCTGTGTTTCGCCAGTTTGGAGCAACTGTAAGCAACGTTGGGTAAAGTCTGTTTCGACCGCAACTGGTCGAGCTGAAAGCTTGGAATGACAGTCTCCAAGTAGTTGAGCACTTCCGGGGTCGTCAGCTTGGTGAGTTCGTTGTTTCGTTCACCAACTGTATCGCTTGGGTTACCCTATTTGCATACTTACAGCGTGATCCTTTCCTCGTCGAATTCTATTGTTTTGCGTTCCTTTCGACCACATGGGTTGAGAATGGGTGGTTACGCGATCGTGGTAGCAGATTTCCTCCGCATCCTTGGCAGAGGTTTTGCCGAGTAACGCGAAAACAAAGAACGCAACTGTTACGACGTTTTAACGGGCGTTCAGGAAACCAAAGTCGTCTAACTTGGTCCGCAGCTCTCTATCATGACACGTCTCAGAGCCTACTTGTAGGTTGCCTCCGCGCGTTAAACGCGGTAAAATCACTGCTTCGTTTTATATTCCCAATCAAATGCCGCATTCGAAGGCATGGCGGGGGAATATCAGGGCTTAAATTACAGATTTCAGTCCGTGGTGGTCAGCGCAAATACATACACGGGACAAGAACAGTGGGCACGACAGAGCACTTCTTCTTGTGCCCTATTTTCGTGTGCTCTGACTATCAGGAGCGTTTAAAAAACCGCCAAATGTGCAACCTTCCTGCAGTTTTTGCTCGTTGAAATAAACTACGCCTCGTAGAGTATGCCTGTGTTGCAGCATGTCTGTGGTATTGACAAAAGGACTTGTGCGCGATGGCAGGTTCACGGGCGTTATTTTAGTGGTCGGCAGTGCGAAATCTTGGCCTGTCAATCGCTACGCCGGCCTGCGCAATGGGCAACCTACGTGGCCCCTAGCCTTCACAGGTTTCTGCGAAAATGAACTTGCACCATTCCTAAGGGAGAACTTACCTTGAAGTTACTAAGATTTTCGGAAGATAAACAAACGGCAGGCTTCACTTGCAACAACAGGAAAATATAGGTGGTTTGTCGGGCAATATTTCAAAGAGAGCGAAAGGACGACACTAGGCGAAGCACATACAGGACGGCCGCCGACTGACAATTGAATGTTTTATTCAAACAGTCAGCGCTTCGTGTGCAGTGGTCTTCTCCCTCGGGTCCTTTCGCGCTGTTAAAAATGAGGCTTCTCTTGGTTACGCCACCGCAAGCGGGTTTTGAGGAGGCGTAAAAAAATATCTCGTAAATTGGCGCCAAATTCGCAGACGGGAATTCTATATGGGGCAGAATTGTTTTGTTCATTACATCTCCGTGTCGAATTGTCCCTTTTGGGCGACCCCTGATTGGTGTTAAGGAGACCATATGTGGGGCGTACCAGCTGCAAAGAAGGGCGTCTCTTTCTGTGCATCGTTTGGTCAGAGGCTTAGAAAAAGCAGTTTTTCACGATTGAATTTGGGCGCTAAATGGACATGTTTTACACAAACACAACTGATAATTTCGCCCGTGGTAAGCTGTACTTGTATGAAATACCGCGATCAACTGGCTGTCTCACTGACTGATTGATTGAATGATTGATTGATTGATTAATTGATTGATTAATTGATCGATTGACTGATTGATTGACTAATTGATTGATTGATTTGCTGAGACACTAGTCTTGTATTCGAGTGAGTACGTGTGTAAGTTCAAGAAAAAATGGAGTGTTCATTTGAGCACTGCTGATAGCGAGAGGTTCAAATTAAGTTTTGTTCGTAATAGCCAAAGTTTCGAACAGAAAAAAATACCGGTTCAGTTACGGTTCTGGTTCAGGCGAAATCATTTCGTTCCGGTTCACTTCCGGTTCGACAAAATCATGTACCGAACCGGTTCGCGAACCGGTTCGCGAGCTTGAACTGGTTCGTAAACCAGTTTGATGCATTCAATTGTCAGTGAAATAAGAAAAAAACATTTAGTAGTTTAAAACGACACTCAAATCAACACACAAACAAAAATTCAAAATGCTGCCGTTCCCCAAGGGCAGTGGCGCAAATGCAAAGCAAACTTTAAGCAATTACGAGTTATAAGAAAGCAAACGAAGTGGTGACGATTCACCACCTATTTTCTCGCCCAGGCTTTATGTTGTCCTAGTGACTATTCATAAAGCCACGTCCAAGAGATATGACGTCGAGATATATCTTCTGCCCTTTCCTTTTTTGATGAAATCGCCATCGTCGCTATGCAATCATCCATCACGCAAACCTTGAAGCCTTAAATTTAGGCCTGCGTACTAGCGCGTTTCAATACCAGCCCTTAATACCAATGGCGCACATTTTGTATGTTTGTAGCAAAGCAGAAAGATCCTGCAACAGGTACATAAATACTGATTTGATTGATTGTAGGGTTTAACGCGCCGACGCAACGCAGGCGATGAGGCGCGCAATAGTGGAGGGCGGCGGACTAATTTTAACCACCTGGGGATCTTTAACGTGCGCCGAAATCTTGTACACACGGGCGTTTTTGCTTTTCGCCTCCATCAGAAAAGCGGCCGCCGCGGCCGGGAATCGAACCCGCGACCTCGTGCTCAGCAGGGCAACGCCTTAACCACTGAGCGACCGCGGCGGGTGGCACATAAATGCTACCAACGAATTAGATTATTTGGTCACCCTGAATAATTTGTAGCTGTCACCTTATCGAATGTGTTGGGCACACTTTTGTCATAAGTAAGGTTTAGTTAACGCGCAGTCGCTGCATTGTTGCTCGGACCACTGCAATTCCTTTTGCGATAGCTGTACCGGATGTGTGCATTACAATCAGTATGTCTTCGTACCGCGTGACCCCCGGCCATCGTTTCGTGTGCTACATTGCGGAATCTTATAATAGGTTAGGCTGTTACAAAATGAAAGTAAAATTTGACACGCGGAGTATGAGATGGGACTTTTTTGAGTAGACGCTATTTAATTCGTCCGCAGCAGTACTCCCCTCCGGAACGAGTACCAGTAGAAGTAATGTAGCGAGTTAGTCAGTCAGTAGAAGTGCACCTTCACAAAAAAGCAGATCTGGAAGTGACAAAACTGTAGAACAAGCAGAAAAGATGATCGCTTCGCGAATGGGACAATGTGAGGTACCGCGGCCTCACTTTGTGCGCGTGTCATCTGCTTTATTACTGTTGCTGCTTCCAAGACAAGGCCGAGGGCTGCACTTTCTTGCCAAGGGATTATGTGCGACCCTTAACAGTTTTCCCTGACATATCTGTTGCTATTTTTACCTGTAAAAAACGGAACTTGTCCACTGTACTGTCCTCAAAAACTGACCACGGAACTCACTTTCTTCGCATTGATGACACGTTAGGATGTGAAAGGCAGGGCAAAGAAAAGTGTAGAGCCATATGTAAGTTTTGGTGCTTTTTTTACTTGTTCGGTTTTACTTACTTTTTGCGTAATATTTTAAAACAACGTGACTTGCCTTTTCTTTTTTGTTGTTTTCCGTGTAACACAATTTTTAAAAAAACTGGCGCATTTGATGTCCCGTGCTATAGCTCTGCTCCGAGGCGGAGCTTATGTTGCAGGCCGGTAGACTTAACCAGCTGGTGATATTAAACGTGGATCAAAATCTCGATAGACGGACGTTCTCGATTTCTATCTATTTCAGTGAAACGGTCGTGGGGAAGGGAGATCGAACCCGCCGTGGTGGCTCAGTGGCTAAGGCTAGTGTCACTAGATAAGCTACAGAGTACCGTCACTGAGGCACCCAAGTGAGCAACGGCGGCCATTTTGGTGCTTATCAGTGTTGCCAGACTGCCACTTCTGCGGCCTCACCGCTCACTTTGACGAGGTCATTTGTAAACAACCCTGCCGAAACGCCGCAACACCGCATCTTCGGACACACTTCTGCAGCCGAAATGCTGCGAACCGCGTTATCTTTGAATCACGTTCGGAACGACGGCAGTCGTGCGCAGCCGCAGAGCAGGGCTGACAAGCTGAGAATACCACAGTTGACCGACATAAAACGCAGAAGCAACAAAATGGCGGTGCCCATGAACCGTCGCCGTGTAAACAAATGTCACGTGATGCGAACTGACCAATGATCACGGCGGCGGCACAGAACAATAGGAGAAAAGAGTGCCGATACTCTGTAACCTTATCTAGTGACACTAGCTAAGGCGTTGCGCTGCTGAGCACGAGGTCGCGGGTTCGATTCCCGGCCGCGGCGGCCGCTTCTCTGATGGAGGCGAAAAGCAAAAAACACTCGTGTGTACGAGATTTCGGCGCACGTTAAAGATCCCCAGGTGGTCAAAATTAATCCGGAGCCCTCTACTACGGCACGCCTCATCGCCTGAGTTGCGTCGGTGCATTAAACCCAACAATCAATCAAATCAAATCATCGAAGGGAGATCGAGGTCACTTGAGGTCAGCAGCAAAACGGCTTTGCCACTGAGCAGCTCCTGCGGTCACACTTGTCAAGCGTTAACAATTTGCAGGTATCGGACCTTTTAAACAAATGATGAAATGGAAAACGTTTGCACACATCGGGTGTGGGCTTTCGCTGTTGCGCAGTGGAGCACTCCTGCAGCCTGATTGCTCCAATAAAGTCGCAGCTAGGGAAAAAAGCAAATTCGTTTTATATCCGCTGCAAGCTGCCGAGAATGACATTTCGTTTGGTCAGCTTGCACGGCGCTCCCGCTTCCACCAGCAACGGACCATTGCGACATTGGTGCTCATTAATTTACCCTGTTGTTACATAGAGCGAGATAGCGTTCAACTGTCTGCAGGGGAATGTGCGCAAGCGGGTACGAGTTTGATAATACGTGAAAGAAAAAACGACCTCCATTGCATTGACTGTGCAATATCAACAACGGATGGTCGAAACGTTTCGGCATGAACCGGTAACCGTTATTTCGTTTTTCGGTTTAGTTGCGGTTCGGGTTCGGCGTGCTCAAAAAATACCGGTTTGGGTTCGGGTTCAGTTCCGGCAAAAATACCGGTTCAGTTCCGGTTTTCGTTTCGGTTAGGTTCGGGTTCGACAGCCTGGTAATAACTGATAGCTTTCCTGCGCTATACTAACGACTGTGCTCGCTCTCCACCAGCATTTCAATCTTTTTTTAGTCACCGCGGCAGCCTCTTAGTATATTTTCTCTGTATGGCTTTTATACACTAGAACTTCCCGATTCTAGATTTCCCCCAACAACTCGATGCATACAATCACATTCTAATACAACGTAAGGAATCGCTTTTATTTCCGTTACCATACCGCATCGTCATCTTGAGTATACTTCTCTACAAATGCCTTTGCTGTCAGGGAAGCTGCTATAACATTAAAAAGCAAAGCACTGCTCTTGGCCTAAGGACGCGAGTTCGATTCCAGGCCGCGGCACCGGCAGTTGTGATGCAGGATAAAATCGAAAATGCCCGTGTGGTCGATATTCAAGCGGGCGTTAAAGATCCCCAGGGGGCCAAAATTAAAAAGGAGCTCTCCACTACGGAGCACCTCATCGCCTGTGAAGCGCCGGCGCGTTAAACCTATGAAAGCCCTGCTCTTGGCGTTTTCCTAGACATTGTGGTTGTGATTGTTCTTGGGTTAGCGGAATTGACTTTGAATTCCGGAGGTCGTTTTTTAGATGCGACGCTCAGAGCATCTCTTGTCAGCGGCCCTGTCCTTCCTGCGTGCGTCCGTTGTTGTCCGCGTGCGTCCGTTGTTGTTGTCCGCAGCCGCTCTCCCCCTCTCCTCTCCGATAGCGAACACTCTCTCGCGAGGGACATTGGATTGGATTCGATTGGCTTGGCTTGGCTTGGCTTGGCTTGGCTGGCTTGGCTTGACTTGGATTGGATTGGATGGGATTTGGATTGGATTGGATTAAAGTGGATTGTGTTGCGTCATAGGCGCGGCACTCTCTCTCCGTGGTCTCCTCTCCTACGGGCGCGCTGCGCATATAACCGGTGTGCCGCTCTCCGGCGGCCTTTCGGTTGAAGGTTGCTCTCCGATTGCGCTTGAACCCCCCTCAGCGTCGCATCACACCAGGGTTCCCGCGAAGGGAGGTGGGCGTAATTTTTTGTGTTTGTTTGTGTCCGACGGAGAAACGCGAATGCCTGCAATAGCTAAGGAGTACGCTAGCCATTCGAGAAAAGGTCGGGGGTTAACCAATCCTTCGCCATTTACTCTACACAACCCACCTGCGTAGCTCAGCCGTAGCTTAGCCACGTGGAACTCCCGCTCGAGCGCCGTATTCTAAACGTGGCACTTTGGCAGCTACCAGAAGAATTTTCTGGAAAGTCATTCGTGTAAAGCAAATTGGCATTAAAAGGCGTATTTTCACAAGCCAGTCATCATAGACCACCAATTTACGCGGAAGCTTTCGGCGCTCTATAATCATTTGCGGCTCGAAAGCTGTTTACTGGCTGACAGATGCTTGTGCAGCGTTAAAGGAGCCATGAAGAGAAAATACAACTTCGTTTAATTTGAAAGAACTAGGATTCAGTATCTCACTCAGCTCCATTTCAGCCACAAAAGATGTTTTTTAACGAAAAAAAAGAAGCAGGAAGTATTTTAAAACTTTCAAATTTTGCGCCACAGTGACGTGTTATGAGCAAGAATGACGTCACACGGGCCAACAATAAAACGTAATTTTCAGTGCGTTAACTGCACGTTAGCATTCAAGTGATGCGGTCAAATGGAACTAGAGGCCCCATTACAGACGTCCAGTCATGTGTCGTCGCGACAGGTCAGTTAGGTGGCCGCCAATCGCACAAACAAGGTTCTGTGACGTCATAGAAAAGTTGCGGGAAATTTGCTAGGGGGTCGCGACTGCTTCACACGTTTTCTTTCATATCTCCGTTATTTGTTCGAAGATTGCGATGATATTGGTATCATTAAAATCGGGACTAAGCAATCTTTTTAATAAATCCAACTTGTATTTTGTCTTCATGGCTCCTTTAAGGCTTCTCTGGCATACCTGTAATGCCTCCAAGGCTGCCTCACCCGAAAAGACATAGGGCGCTGAACAAAAATCGCACTACTTTTTTTTCCGCTGGAATGCGACACAAAATAGCTCTTGATATTTGGGACCTCCTAGTTATTCGGTTCTTTGGTAGTGGTTATGTGTTCGTGCGGGATGTTTATTACAAACGAACAAGTTAAGTGTAGTTCAAAGTTCGTTTAAAACCACTCTTAAAGCTGTTGATAAAATTATTTCGGAAAAAAAATTCACTGATTTTGTTCATAAACGTATTGCACAGATAAAGATAGCTCTATTTGCTTATATGTACGCTCATGGTAAAAATTGACAGCGGCAAAGCACATTAACGAAAGGTGGTTGAGCCAGCTGCTTCAGCCAAACAGCGTCATCTTTATAAAATTGCCTATCGCGTCAGCTGATAATGGCGAAACAGCCATTTCTCTGTTGCCCTCTTTCGCCTTTTCTGCATGCTGCCGGCCTCAGCGCTGTCCGACGAGCAGAGCCGCATACCAGAATCTGTACGAAACAACTTACATGTTTTGTCCAGCCTTCACTAGGGGGAGGGACTGCTACTCCGTGTTTTAGGGCCCACAAAATTCCTAGTTTGTTCGCTGAACAAAACTTTCACAACAAACCGTTGCGAACAAAACGTTCACAAAAGGTTAACAAGAACACAATAAAAGGCTCACAAAAGGTTAGAGAGAGAGAGTGTGTTCCTGGAGATCCGTGCTGCACGTGCGCGAGGAGATTGGATTGGATTGGACTTGTTTGAATTCGGATTGAAATGGATTGGATTGGATTGGAATAAATTGTATTGTATTCAATCGGATTGCAGTGTAAATCGTTTTAGCAGCAGTAGGCACTCTCATGGGTTATTTACGGTAAGAACGATCCTAACTGTTTCGCCCACTCGCCATGATTCGCTTTGCGGAGATGCGTGAAATTATTTTGCATGACCGCGGCAGGAGTCCACAATACGAGGCCCCGCACCGGCGGGGCGTTATGTGGGACAAAGCTTTTCGGAGAAACAGTGGGCGCGCTGCGTGAAAGAGAACAAACACGTAGAATCATCTCCTTGCGGCTGATAAAGGGAATGATATTCAAGTGACTCATCCGCCATCCCCAGTTCTGCACCGAATTCAACTGTTGTTTGGGCATGCCGCCTATAGCAGCCACCGCAACGTGCTAGCTGTCTCAGCGAAGCATAAAACCAGGAATGGCTTGAGACGCCAGCTCTGAGGAGCGAAGCGTCACGGGAGGGAACACTCGCGCGCACCAACAGCCAGGAGAATGGTGAGAAGACGAAGATGCACGTTGCGGTGACGGTGTGTGGTTTCCAATTTAAATATCGCATATAATAGTTATTTCTGTAACAAATATCTTGCGGGAGATGATTGGTAATAGATTACTCTACTTCGTCATATGTGCAGTATTTGTCAAAATTTTGTGGGCCAAGGCGACCGTGGCCGGAGCAGGCGCGCGGCTGAGCAGGTTGCGCTGAGCTTGCCGCTGTGGGCTGGTTACGCGGCTAAAGACAGTGAGGGGAACTTTCGCGCTTCCTTTCGTACTATGGCTGGCGCGATAAGTGAAGCAGGGCCGGTTTTTCAGAGCAGGCGCACTTTGCTTCAGCGGAGGCACTTTGCGCAGCACTTGTCAAATGAAAGAGAGAGAGAGAGAAAGTGTTTAATAAAATGAAAATATTTACAGGGCGAAGTTTTGCCTCTCGGTAGAGGGCACAGGTCTCGCCGGGGGAAGAAGGAGTGAGAGGGAATTGTTAATTAAGTATGATAACAGGCTATGTACAGACTATGTATAAAAGGCTATGTACAGACTATATACATACGCTCTCAGGTTACCTAGAGCCTATTTACAGACACACGCACTCACACACACACAGCCACGTACACAAGAGGACTAACAGGGGGTGGATGGCCGGTGGGATATGATTTTAACAGTTCATGGGCGGGTGTTGAGGCCTGACTCGTCGATGTACGAGAGGAGCAGCCTGAAGGCCTCCCGGTGCAGCATGAAGGGCCCCCTAGGACGCAGGATGTCCTCTGCTGGTGCTTGATGGTAGCCCCAGCCGCCGGTACCGAGGGCCCACTACAAAAGCAAGAGCAAAAGTTCCCCTCGCTCTCTATAGCCGCGCAACCAGCCGACAGCGGCAAGCGCCGCGCCCCTGCTCGGCCACGCGCCTGCTCCGGCCACGGTCGCCGTGGTCCACAAAATTTTGACCAAGACTGTACATCCAGGTATCGGCGGAGGGCATTTCAGGACACCCTTATCACTTGTGCTACGCGGCCATTTGAAACGCCTTCTGACGGCTTTCGAATCAGTGGTCTATCGAGTTCCCCTTTGCAAATGCATAAGGTGAATTTCCAGGTGAGCACCATCACTTGGAAGCTGCCATGTTGCACAGTTGGGCCGAAGTGCGGCGGGATAACATGAGGAAGTCTGAACGCCTACTAAACGAAATAAGGGGCATTGTCATCTGAACAAGTGGACGTTCGCGCAATACGAACCAGCAAGCACACGTTCGTTATATCCCGGACGGGAACTTGGTTCGGGAAACAGCGTCGAGCAATGTCTCTGTTTTGTCTTGCAGTAAAATTGTGAGCGCCCTCGCTGCGGAAAAACCGAGCAATCGCTCGACAAACTTCTTTTCGCCGCGTTCAAGCACGGCAAGTTTTTGTAGCCTAAGCCACACTGGCCGAGGTTGAGCAGTTTCGCGTGGACCTTGAAGGGCCGTGCTGCGAAAGCGCGGGGAGCATTGGATTGAATCGGTTTGGTTTAAATTGAATTGGATTGGATTATCCAATCCAATTAGAGTACGGGTGGCAAGATAACTGGGTCTGCACATTCGCCGGTCTGCCCATTCCAGAGGAGTGACGTCATAGCCGCGGCAGACGCACTGCCGCCGGTGCGTGCCCAGCTGTGCGCCTCCGTTGCGCAGTAGCCAAGTCTGACGCTGCGCCGCAGCCGCTTGATAGCCGTTTCACGTGGCTCCTGGAGAGCCGTGATGCGCATGCGCGAGGAGCAGTGACTGAACCGTACCGGACTGGACTGGATTGGATTGGAAATCGTTTTAGCAGCAATGATAATAAGCTAATCCTAGACAACCTGGGAACTTAAGAATAACCTGCTGAACATCAGCCTGTGGAAACTGTCAGTGACCACAAAATTCTAGGGGTATATTTTTCTTCAAACTTGAATTGGGACACTCACATTGATTCTCTTAGTAAAAAGTTATCTGCAGTGACAGGGGTACTGTCGCGCTGCTGTAGTATTCTTCCGCAGCAAGCAAAGCTTCAAATTTAGTATGCTTTATTTTACTCACACATAAATTACTGCGACCTGGTTTGGGCTACCTCAACTAAAAGAAATATGAATAGGATTGTCACTATACAAAAAAGAATTATACGACAAATATCAAATCTTAAACGCACCGACACGACAAAAGAGGCATTTCTAGTGAATAATGTACTTCGCGCCGATAAAATGTATGAGTTTCGGTTATTACAGATCTTAATTGCTCCTCACCTCAAATCGTTAATTACCTGTCCTCTCTTGCATCATTACAACATTACTCATCGACTGTTAAAACACGCTGCACATTTTCGTACAAATTACAAGTTCCAGTCATTATCCCATGACACTAAATAGACACCAACATACTTCTGGGTACAGTAGAAAACAACTTCGAACATACATCCTGCAATCGTAACTGAACCTAGCTTGTTTTTATTTCTGTATTCCGACCTATTGTAACTGAACTTAACACTGGTTCTTCTTCTGTATTTCTGTCCTATTGTATGTTTACTTGTGTGTTTGGAATCGATTATGCACTGTGTTCTGAATCATGTTTTTTCCTACATATTTCTAGCGTATATTTTTAATTTTTATTTACAGTGTGCTCGAATCTCCTATTGATAATGTAAACTATTCATTCTGTTCGTGGCCTGTTTCTCTAATCTGTGTTTCCTTCATCTAATTTTGATTATCTTTGATGAAATTTGTAGAGCTGATTTGTTAATTGAAATCGTGTTTTATTTTGTATTTCTGTTACTTATGATTACATCTGTGTTACGTGGTCCGTCCCTCCATGCCTTGTAACGGCTTCCAGCGCCTTGTCAAGCTGCTCGAGCAGCTTTTAGCCAGGAAGTCGTCCAGATGCTTCTGGGAAAACTGAATAAAACTGAACCTCAGCTCACTCTACGTATTGGCCTCGAGGACATACCTTGGCGCCACCTACCAGTGACGTCCCTTGTAGGACGCCGGGTTATGTTGTCGTCTGCTAGAACACATTTCGTGTGCTTATGCGCCCGCAGGTTTTTTGTTGCAGCTACCGTGTGCTCCTTCCTCGCAGTTCTGGTGCAAATTACAGAAAAATCTTGTCTACATACCGAATAATCCGGGCGAGCAATCGGCGACTAGCTTGTTTCCAGCGACACCGCCACGGCTAGGTATTTGTTACCACCGCCACCGATAGCTCGTACGCAGCCAGCTAACGCCAAAGACGATCCAATTGGTGCCGAGAAAAGTACGCTATTAATTATTTATGAAATAATTGCGACGTGATGTGTACGAGACTGTGTGTGCCAAGAAAATAAACCTTTCAGGAGCGACGGAAACGTGCCGCTCAGTTGTGATCTCACCACGCGTACTGCGCGCATTGCCTGCCTGGTAAATCAATGACAACGTGCGAACGGTGAGCGGATTGCTTCGCCGAACATGCTTAAAAAAGACTGGTACGATCTGAAGTTTGGCTTAAGCTGTGCCTATTTCCTCTCTAATGTTTTTTTATTATTATTTTGATGTCGTGATTTGATTAATGATCACTAGTAGTCGGCACTGCTGATTTTGTTTACTTTTCGCGCGACAATTCGTCCGCAATGTATGAATGGTAATAACGCGAGTTTTCAACGCCTTCGACTGCGTTTTCATGTGCGTATGTAGATTTTTAATTAATCCCTCACCATGGAAATTTATCATTGCAGCAAGGGCTTTTGTCTGTTAACAATGAGCCTGCGCCTTTCTCTGGCATCAACTCACGACTGCTCACAGAAGGCGCGGCTGTGTACGAGGCGAAGCACGTCGTGGGGTAATGGGGAGGTTTAGAATAGGGGAACCAAGCGTTGGGGGGCCCCAAGAAGTTAGATGAGCGCAAAGTAACACGTTTGCGCGCGGCGAGTTTTAGAAGAGGGTCTTTCCATTAGATAGCTCGCCGCCGGTTTCGGATTCGCGTAGTGCGATGTTGGGAACCTAAGGCTGAGCGTAGCGGCAGTTATTTCATCGCCGCTATCGTTACAGTCGCGAATGACAGCCCCTAAAACAACTTTTCACGACACTGTCACGACCTTTCTCGAAAGTGAAAGTTTGTATGCGCGGTGACTGCCATTTAAGCGATCGATGATCAAGGTACCTGCCACGGCCTCGGGCGATTTTTGCGCGCAGGTATCGCCGCCCTTCGGCCGCTCGCCGCACCGTGCGTGAACGGGCCAGAAGTATTGAAGGTAATAGCGCACAGAAAACGGGACAAAGAAAGGAACACACGGATAGGCGCTCGTCCGTGTGTTTTCTTTCTTTGTCCCCGTTTCTGTGCGATATTACCTTCAAAATGAATCAGTTCCAACTAGGCCGGCTCGCAGTGATGGGCCAGAAGTGCCAGGACCGACGTCCGCGGCGGGTCGGCGTAGATCGCGGCAGATATTTGAGCATAGGATTGAAAATCACAGCTCATGACACTACTTATCACAATTTTTCACCACAGTAACATCCAGTTCCGCGAATGCAGAACACGTTTTCGGCGATCAGTGTGATTTTAAAACGCGGCAACAATGTGTCACGACGCCACAACCTGCGTCGGTTCGAGCCACCGGCAGGCAGGCACGGCGGCCGTGTGTGCGGAGCGTTTCTGCGAGCAGTAAACGCTTTGATTTCCTGCTTCATCCATTTCTTGCGAACGACAAGCGAAACCTAAAAAATTTAGTTAGGGGATCGTCGTAGCCTGCAATGTTGATCGGAGAAAGGAGCCGCAGCTTACGCTTACACCAGACTCGGTCGCATACGCCCGCATACGCCACCACGCTCAAGTGGTTTGCGGGCAGCCTACCACGGTTGACACGATTATAAAGTTCCAGTGAGGTAAAACTACGCTTGACGCACTGATAATTAGCTTCAAACGCCTAACATTGTCACGAAAATAAACTTAGAAGGCGCGTCCGAAACGAAATGTAACGCGCTGCAAGTCAACTACGCATCAAGGTAGGAACAGCAGGAACGGGGGAACGGGGATCCTGCAAGTGACGTCACAACGATAGCAGCGCCCACCCCTCCAGTGGTGGCCCTCGCGGCCAATATCCTGGCATAGCCGAGCTAAGGCACTGCTATTTTTTTTTTTTTTCGAGCAAAGCTTCATTTGCCTGACTTGGGGCTTTGTTGCGAATAGCCCTCTTTCTCCTCGCCCACTCCTTCTCCGTGGCGGCTGTTCATGCGCAAAACACAGGTGCTCCATTTCTCGGGATACAGGGCGCCGTTCTCAAAAGTGGCGTGGCAAACCAAGATAAGATATCAATGAACCAGCGTGACGTGGTGTGAGCGCTGTAGAGATGGTTTTATAAAAACGGTTTCGGGTATGCCAATTAAAGACAGGTGCAGGTGCAGCGTTGAAACAGTTTTATAACGAAGGCGGCGTAGATACTCGAGCGATTCTGTTCTCTTCTGATTCAGCAATAAGTCGACACGCGAACGCTTTCAAAGTGAACCCCGCATTAAACTTGTGTATCCACCAGACGACGCCTATGTTCTACTTCAGCCTCGCGATGCCGTCGGTGCGCTGCTGTTGCAATCTTTTTTCCGTGAGAGATCCAAGGCTGGATGGGGAGGGGGGGTCGTGGAGTTGTGCTTTGAAGCTGCGCCTCCCGCTGCTGTGGTAAACATATTAACGGCGTATTCGCACCCAGAGACAAGGCACGATTTCAACGTTCCTCCTCTCCACTTCGACTGGCTTGCACCAACTTCATTTCCAGCAAGGTATGCGCGTATAATGTCCTCGGGAGCCATCTATAATCTCTAAGAATTACTTTTGGCAATAAAGCGATTCGAATAATTATTGGTGGATTTATAGCAATGTTCCACCAGCGCATTCGTTTATTTCGAAATCTCGAGGGTCGGACCGATTCTTACGTATTGCTTCGCATTTACAAACCAGAACGCGGCCTTTCTCACAGGCGGGCCCAGTGGCTAAGGCCTTGCGCTGCTGAGCACCACGACGCCGTTTCGATTCTAGGCCGCGGCGGCCGCTTTTCTGTTGCAGGTGAAAAGCTAGAGCACCCGTGTGTTCGAGATTTCGGCGCGCGTTAAAGATCTCCAGGTGGTCAAAATTAATTCGGAGCCCTCCACTACGGCGCGCCTCCTCGTCTACGTTGCGTCGGCGTGTTAAGCCCTACGTTGGATCAATCAATTAAATCAATCTTTCTCGCAGGGTTCTCCCATAGCACACCTCTTGATCTTCGCAGTTTTGTCGTGGTTATTATTGAGAGGGAAGTTTAGGCATGCCCCGAATGATGGGCGCTGGGTACATAAGGACTTGTGGACATCGCAAGTTGAAGTATATCATCATCATCACCAGCCTATCTACGCCCACTGCAGGGCATGCCTCTCCCATTAATCTCCAATTACCCCGGACCTCTGCTAACTGCGACCAATTTATCCCCGCGAACTTCTTGATCTCATCTGCCCATTTAACTTTCTGCCGGCCCCTGCCACGCTTGCCTTCTCTTGGGATCCACTCCGTTACCCTTAATGACCAACGGTTATCTTGCTTTCGCATTAAATGCCCTGCCCACGTCCATTTCTTCTTCTTAATTTCTACTAGTATGTCCTTAACATTCATTTGTTCCCTGACCCACTCCTCCGTTCTCTTCATGTCCCTTAATGTGACGCCTATATATATATATGTATGTATGTGTATGTATGTATGTATGTATGTATGTATGTATGTATATGTATATACAATACAGAAATTAGAATTGCCAGTCCAGTCAAGAATGCCAAGAAATGCAAAGGGGAGCATGCGGTTGGTCATTGAAATAGATAAAGAATTTCGAAAAAAGAAAGTGGAGAAAGTATGCCCGCTGCGTGGCATCCGAACCCAGGACCTCCAGAATACCGGTCTGTTGCGATGACCACTACGCTACCGCCGGGCTGTTTTTACCCTCCACTTTATCGGGTATTTATGTTAAGGGATTTTGCTTGCCGGCGCTTTGGGGTGGTAGCCAGCGTCACTCGGACTACTCGGGGTGAAGGGGACCTTCTTTTTTACCCCGGGCCGTCACTCGAGTGTCAACGACATGTCGAGAGTGGTCGACCAGCGTTGAACCCTTCTTATGCTACCTGTGGCACCAAGACTGCCAGAACAGAGAATCTTGCTATGCATGTAGCGAATCGGAATGGGAAATGACGGGCTTGTAGAAACATTGTCTCCACTTTTTCTTTCTTTTAGGTCTTTATCTATTTTAATGACCAACCGCAGCCTCCCCCTTGCTTTTCTTGGCAGTCTTGACTGCCAATGCTTATCATTTGCCATTCTGATTTCATATATATAGATATATATACTAGATATATATTATATATATATATTATATATAATATATATATATATATTTCCACAATACGTCATTGTATTTTGATGGATTGTGCAAAAGGAGGGGGGGTTCCCCATCCACCACCCTGTACGCAGACACAGTGATAGAGGCAGTAATGTGCTGTAATTGCATTGTTTGTGGCCACCCGTTCTTCAGCGCATGGGACGGTGTTGTAGAGGAACGAACTGTCTACGGCTCGGATGGTGAGTTTTCCAATCTACACAAAAACCATTGGCACAGGTCTTAAATGTCCATATGAGTCCGCACAAAGGAATTCTGAGACACATTTCACGCGAAATATAAACACATTACTTGTAGCACGAACGGCTGATGTTTGCAGTGGCAATGTAAAAAACGCGAGAGAATGGCGCCAAAAATCCAGATAAACGCGAACATGGAAAGAACCGCATTCGAACTCCTGCTGTTCTTTACAGAACAAAAAAACACGGTAAAGAAAGGTGTGTGCTACGCTAACAGATGGCTCATTCGCAATGTGAATGCGGCAAAATTTAATTGGTTTGAACAAACTTCCACTGAATGTCTTGTGATGAGCCCAGCGGAACGGGAAGAGAGGGAGGCGTGGCAACGCAGTGAGGATGAGCTATGTTGCTGGTGAGGCGTCTTTTCACTACAGTTTCAGTGGAGTAATCAGATATGCTACGAATTTTAAAGAGGATAGTCTTTCTTGGGCTACTTAAACCCAGAAATTTTGGTCTGTCTGTGTCTGTATGGCTGTCTGTCTGTCCATCTGTCTGTCTGTGACTCGATTCAGCCGCCCAGCCAAAGTAAAACAATGCCTGCGCAATAGTCTCATATAGTCCCAGCTAAATCTACCTGTCTAAGTCCGGTGTAATGTTCATACTTGTCAACATTGTTGAAGAAGAACAAGACATTACGCAAATATAAGAAAACACATTATTATAGAAGTGATATTTGCAGTGTTCCTTTATAAAAAATCAAACATGCTTGAATTTCGCGAAATTAAATACTTCATCAAACTGCAGAAAAAAAAATCACTGCTGTCGCCCGCGCCACTATAGCTTCTGGCGCCATTTTAAGAAATCAACCGGCAACAGTTCCGCAAGGTTCCACTAGACAGGTTCCACGTTATACTTGCAACGCATGTGGAGTAGGGAAACGCGGTTCTATAAACGTTGAAGTAGGTGGCCTCGATTAACGCGCGTCTTCGCCGTACGGCAGCGTTGGCATCGAGACACCCGGTTTGGAGCTGTGGAACGCGGGAAATTTAATATGATTTAAGCAAACCTTTGGCGTCTTTACCTTGGGAGGAGCGCGACGCAAGAGAAACATGAGAGGTGAGCGGCAAAACGAAGGAAGGGATTTACTTGGCAAAAGTCGATAAAGACTATCGTCTTTTGACGACATTTGCAACGAAAAGAGCAGATACGCGGCCAATTTTTTTTATAGGCCGTTCATACGCGTGCCGACTTTTTGGTGGTCTTCTATTACGACCACCTTGAAATATCAAACGTTCCAATGCTTGTCGTTGTTCAATTACGTAAACTCGTAGACATCGGGAAGTGGTTGGCTCTATTCTAATGTTAGGAAAATACGAAGGTGGCTGGACAATTGCGCTGTTTATACAGCTGGTTTGAACTAGAGGCGCGGTTATATTTACTAAGGTGGACCAACAGAACAAAAGACAAAAGTTGCTGTCCTTAATTTGTACACAGGTTCAAATTAAGAACGGCCATAGTGCATGCACTACAGCGCTTCGCCGAAGCTATGGCTTCGCATGTCGGTTTGGGCGCACGTTTTGAAAGGAGATTGCGCTGAATGCGTGACATCGTCCGCTTTTTCTCACGCTGATTGTTTGTCGTCGCTGCACTAATTTATAACCAGATTAAGCGTGAAAAATCGCCGAAACGTCTCACGCCTTGTTTAAAACACTCGCAGTGGGGCGGACTCAGCTCTGTGGCAACTTCCGTTGCCGTTCCAAAGTTGTACCTGACTACAGTAAACTGTTTACAGCAGGGATAAGTACACCAGCTATGTAAATACGTTGCCTTGATTACGGCACTGTAGCAGAGCTTCTTTTTAGAAAATGAGGTTGCACTCTGCCTATTGAATTCGCTTCTTTAATTTTCTTTAGAATAAAAATGGAAATGTCCCAAAGATTTATTTTCAATCTGTTTCTTCTTTTTCGTTTCTCCCATTTCGCAAAGGGTACGCCTACCCATCGGCTCAAGAAAACGCTACAGCCACAGCGTTTCACAAAATGGAGGGCGATCATCATGGCGGTAGCTCCAATACTCCCCGAGATATTCCTGAAACCGCTGACTCTACGCACCATGGCAACACTACAAGCGGATTGGTTAATGCGCCGGCAGGGACCTTTTTCCCAAGTGAAGCTTCTACGTGCGGCGGGAATATTCAAGCTCCACCGAATTCGCCGAACGTATTAACTCATCAGATGCATCCCCGTTTGAATGCAGGGGGGTCATTGCTGCCTTCGGATACCATTATGGAATGCAGGCAGGAGAGCCGCGTTGAAAAAGAAAGGGACTTTCACTCCTTGGGTTTCCAACCCCTGATTCAGTCCCCGCAGCCGGTGGCACCGCACTTCTCACCCGAGGGCTCTCAAATCATCCAGAGCGCCGATGTAACGGTGGGGCTTGAAGGTGCGCACAGTGCTCCCGCTTATACCATGAGCCCATTTTTGCATTCTGCAGGCAATGCCCAGATGTATTTCGTACAAGCCGCAGTGGCCTCGTACCAACAGCCGATAACTCAATTTCCGCCTGGTATGCACGGGATAACGATGGTGCCTACCCAAACACAAGTGCTAGAAGCACCGGTAGGTTACATGGAGCATTTTCCCCAACATCAACCACAGGTCTTCCTTCCGGGAGGTGCACTTCACGCTGTTGCTGCACCGATACCGCACGGCTCTGGACAGCCACATTTAGTGCAGCCTGACACTGGCTTTAACGTGGCAGTAGGAGGGCAGGGTACAAACTTCCCAGCAACACGTCCAGGTCCACCAGGAGGAGGCTGTTTTCAGGTTCCCACCTCCCCTATGGTGGATAGCCGTACCGGCAGTTATGCTGCAACCCTCGCTGCTTTGCCAAATCTAGCACTTCAGTACTCAATGTCTGGGGCACCACAGGCACAATCAGGGGCACAGTACTCTGGCAATGAGAATCCAGCAACCTCCATTCGAGAACACATTGCATGGGCCAGGCCTGCTGCTGCTACAACGTCAGCTGGCTCTCACGGCGTTGCAAACACAATACGAGAACCAAGGGACGCTGGTGAACCATGCACTGCCCCGCTCCCACACCGAGTGGCAAAGTCCAAGCCAGCGGGCTTACTTCTCGACGATGCCGTACTACGAACGACAAAGGATTATTTCCCATGAGCGCAACGCTGCAGTACTGGCGTGGTTGGATGATTGTGAGCGGTGGAAAGTAAGTGGGAACGCTAAACCTCCACCAACTCAAAGTACCGGAGGCTCCAGAAGCGCCACTTTGGGATCCTCGTCAGGAGCACGTGAACGGACGCGCAGAAAACCAAGGTAGCACGGCGCAACCCTCAACAAAGAGCACCTGCTTTGCTCAATGAGCACCCCTCAACACCACGACCCGTCTCCGTTCCAGGCAGCCGTCAGTAGATGTCAGCGGTCGTTTCGTTCAGGTGATGACGGCAAGCAGGGCCAAGGCCGTCAACAGTCAAAAGGGCACACAGTGGAACAGGCAGTGCGCGAACCCAAAGGCGCACAGGTGTGGAGCCACCAGGCTGAACCTGAAAAGCAGCAGTTTCCGCTGAGTCAACAGAACAGAGGGAAAGAGCGGGGTCAACCCAAAGTTCCACTACTTGGAAGCGGACGACGGGGATGGAGTACGTGGGAATGGCCACCGCAGCAGTCCCTAAGTCGGCCGGGGGTGGAGAACGTCCCTACGGCCGTAGCTGGTCAGCGCACGCAAGGAGGAGCGGTAACAGCTGCCGGAAACAAGGGCAAGGATCGAAAGGACCCACTCAAATGCTCCCGAACGACTACACCTCCGCAGTTTGTATCAGACAGAAAACTTGCAGAACATCTGATAAATGAACCACCGGCGAAGAAAGAGATCAAACGACGGAACACAAATCTGGACCAAGAGCCGTCTGTAGACGACGAAACGGATTACCGGCGCCAGCAGAAAGCAGTGAACTCGAATAGACACACCAATGAACTGTTCAATGTGGTCGAGAACACAACAGGGGAAAACAAAAACGGTGATGAGCTAGAAGGCGATCAGGCCATGAGGCACATTAGTAACAATGTCCAGGTGGAGGAAAACGAAACGGAAGTGCAGAAAAAGATGTCCGATCAAGAGTGGTCCCTGCCGGGAAAGCTAGCGGAGCTAACCGACGAAGAGAATACTTCGTCTGACGAAACCATTGTCGTGACAGAGAATGAACATGAGAGCGAGTATCATGACGCCGCAAGGCAGCATCACCGCTGCGTCCAAACAGGGGAGTTTTCTGGGGAAGCGGACAAGATGGAGACCGTGTCATCACCAGAACACCCTCGAACTGGCTCACCTGAAACATTCTACGTTTTGTTCCAAGACTGGCCAAACTCCCCGGAGAAGAGTTTTGTGGAACAAGAGGATGACTATATTCGCTTCACGTCTCAGCAACCTCGGCTTCAATCGACTGTTGCATTCTTCCCGACGAAAGAGCGGCCAAGTCCACCGAAAGAAATCTCAGTCCCAAAGGACGAAATATTCACTCGTCTTGAATTCAAGCCCAGCCAATCTCCGGGGTCGTCCTTCTGAGACAGCTGCAATCACGGAAACTCATCCTGTGAATGTATGCTACCAGCTATACTCGTCGTAGCTGTGGCAATAGCAAACATTTTTCACTGGCCGCTGTGAAGCAATCGGCGAATACGTATGGTCATTTTCATCTTACAAGGAGTTTTAGACATTTAACAACCAGTAAAAGCGTTCGATTATGTAAGCTTTTTTCAGTCAGTTGAGATGTTTTAGTAGTGAACTTGTCTGCTAGACGCGCGACTTCGTTTCACAATCGCGAGACCACGTTAGCGTGTGCTGGTGTTAACACAACTAATTTTGTTCGCTTTTACGACGTTTGTTCTGACGTGGTGTTCGTCACCGAAAAAAACTTAGCTGACAGGCCAGCGGTGTTGGGTTAAGCGCTCGTGGAAACATGAGCGATCGCCTGAATGAACTGACAAGACCACAGCAGGCGACTATGACCAGTGTAGCATTTATAAGCGCAGATTTATTGCTTGACGCCGTATGGAGCGTTAGAAATGTTACAAAATATGTATCATTCCTGTTGCTGATAAGCTTGCTTGACAGCACTCTGTGCCGAACGAACGCTGCAAATCTGTTGTAAAAAATAAAGGTGCATGCGGATGACTGACTTACTGTCTTACTTGTCTGCAATGAATTAGTTCTTCGGTGATTCAATTTTTAAAAACCTCACTGCTGCTTTCTTGTTTCTCAGTGTTTAAACGCTACAGCACCTATTAAATTCCTGCATGAACCTGGCTTTATTCCCAGCACCAGCCATTACACCTTTTACTCAGTGAGAAGTATCTGTTCTCCTTTATACACCTTCAAGAAACTCATTCCATTTCAAACATTGCAGGCTACTGTGCACTCACAAATTCATGTTTAACAAAAAATGGCACATCTGCGCGCATGAACAATGCCGAGGGGGCGAAGCACTAGGAAGCAAGTTGCGTATTGCTTGTGTGATGAGCGTCATCATCCGTGCTTGCTGACGCACTCTTGAGTTTTAAATGATTTTGAGGTGCAGTAAATGCACTGTAAATGACAAGCGCCAAACGAAAGACAATTCGCGTCCCAGTACTTCGCACCCTCGGCATCGTTCAAGGCGTCTTTTCCAGCGAATTATCGTTAGATAGTTTAGGGTTTTTGCTTTATTTTTGCGTTTTCTACCCTTCCAAATTCACTCTTTGCTACTGCAGTTACCGGCGCTCTCCCCAGATGGCGCGTGGATGGTACTACAGTGTGCGCCGCTCTCGATAGATGTCGCACAATGCTGTGTGCACGTAAGGCCCCTTGCGCACGGACATCGCCAGACATCGGCACAGACATTGCGAGGTCCTAAAGGGTATCGCCCTTAAAACTTGTGGTGGCCGCGATTAAACTGTATGCGGTTACTACCGTTAGGGGTGCTTCCAACAGCAATGATGTTCAAGCTCTTGGTTAGGCAGCAAACATGCGCAGTAGCACCTTGCCTAGCGATGACGTCCTCACGGGCCGCGGCACCGCTTCACTGTAGATTTGCCTGGCCGCGCCGTACAGAGGCCCCTCAGATGCGGAGCTAAGCCATGACCTAACCACGTGAGTATAAAACACGGTGTATGAATATTGTCTTACACTGTGGTATAAACGCAGTTCCGCTCCGCTGACGCGCAACAGAACAGCCGGGTCTGCGACCAAGGTAGAGATGGGGCGACAGAATAGTCATTCCCGAAGAAAAGGCAGCCCGGTGCGACAGACGCCCTGCTACTCGAGAACAGATGCGACGACTTCGATCAAATCCCGAATATCGCACCGGTACAGCAGCGGCGACATGTCAGCTATTTGCAGATCTTACCCGCCGTGGTGGCTCAGTGGCTAAGGTCAACGCCACCTGTATAATCATTGCCTAACGCGTGAGCGAAAAATGGCAAAACAGCCACTCTCCTGCTGCTCTCTCCCACCTTTTCCCGCTCCGTAGCCTTCCTGCGTTCTTTCATGTCCGCCGGCAAGCCCCGCTTCTCGGAAACCATGCAAAATAGTTGACAGTTTCTCTAGTGTTCCCTAGACGGCGCTCCTACTGCCTTCTTGTTTATCACTATGCCTAGCTGTCTTGGAACCCAATTCTCGACTGCACAAATTGCCAGCAAATCTGGGAATTTACCCGAAGTCTTTTAGATGCGAAAGTATGTTATGGTCACGGTATGTGCCACGTCGGCGTCCGCACTCACACTGCGCATGCGCAAGTCTCCTCCTTACACCCACAGCTGCGCGATACTACATTATAAAAAAAATAGCGGCACCCGGTTTCGATCCCACGACTCTGGCCGCAACGGGAGGTACGCGGTGCTCTTCCCACTACGCTACAAATCCGGGACAGGAGCAAGTGCTACGAACGCGCCTTATGTCCTACTGAAAGCGCATAATTCTTGGCAGGCAATGAAAAACGAATAAATGCACGGGACGTGACAACATTTTTCTATTCAACAACAATACTGCTTGTAATACACGCCCTCTCTGTGATTGGCTGAGAAGGCGTGACGTAATTTAAACAGTTAGCGGGAATGGTCACGTAATGCATTGATAACTTCAGCCTGCGTAAAAGTGACGTAATGTTACGCAACCGCTTGAAAATGACTACTGCTTTTGTCGCAAAATAGGGCAAAAAATTGCCCTGGCTTTCGGCACCGCGAAATGTCCGCGAATTGAAAAGCGATTGAACCAAATAAAAAAAATGTTTGATGTTCATTCGTTCGACATCCACCTTTCGCTGGCTTTAGATCAACGTTACTCGGTAGCCTTGTGGTGTACGCGCCAATTTTGACCTCCAGAAATGTGATTTTCTTGTGAGCCTCAGCTACCGTCTCAATTTTCATAGCACATGCCAAGTGTTTTTATATCTTGCGCAATATTTGATACCTTGCTTGCGATCTTTATGAGTGAATCGTCAAATTACACTGCATGTCGTAATAGCTATAGGTGCAGCACGTCACTGATTGCTTACGTCGTCCTAGCGCAAAAAAATCATGGCGAATCGCCGGCAATTTGTGCAGTCGAGAAGAGGGCTCTTGGTCTGACGCTGATAAAACCCGCCTGCGCCACGGCGGAAACTTGTGGTGCCGCAGGCTGATGCCGGCTTTCCGCGTCTACGTATCCAACCCACCCCCCCCCCCCCCCGCACCCCAGCCTCACACAGGAGGAGGCCAGAACCTGGCACCTCCTCCAAACGCACTCCTGCCCCTGCAGAGCCTCCCTCTCCCACTCGCACCCTTCCCTGTTCCCCTCCCCACTCTGCCCACTCTGCGGCGCCCGGGACTCTCAACTACACTCTCTCTTTGACTGCCCGCGCTCCCCTTTTCCCCCTTTCCCCACACTCACCCACTGGGAGCAGGCCCTGCGGAGCTCGACCCTGCAGGACCCAGCCACCCTCGCCTCCAGTGGCCAACAGGTCGCGGAGACCCTCTGGGCCCCCACAACCTCCTCCCCCTGACCTAGCCGTAAAATAAAGTGGTTCTCTCTCTCTCTCTCTCTCTCTCTCTCTCTCTCTCTCTCTCTCTCTCTCTCTCTCTCTCTCTCTCTCTCTCTCTCTTTACGTACTGGGATCACAGGCGCCGAAGTTTTCTGAGTGGTGCGTCCCCCTCCGTCCCCTCTGTGTTTCGGCCTTGTTTTGTCTACGCGCTTCGCACTCCGCATCGGTCCACAGTTTTAAATTTGAGGACTGTATTGTAGAAGCGCCCATACAGCGTGTCTGGACGCTCAACTGCTTAGCATTTCGTTTTCTACAATGTCTTAAAATTTAGAAGTTCGTGCTATTTTTTGGCAAGTAAGGGTAGAAGTCAGCGGAGAAATTGTAAACGCAATTTTTTCTTCTTTACATCTTCCAGGGAGAAATATATCAGAAAAATACTGGCTCCATCATCGGAAAATATCGTTTCTACGTTCCTTATTTGTCTATCCGGCACTTAATACGTTCTTACACTATTTCAGTTCCTGCCTACGTCAGTCATCTTGCGCAAAAAGCAGCAGATATGAAGCGAGTGACACGTTGAACGAGATCCAGTACGCCCCAGACCTAGCGCCCCGTCACGGCTAAGATGTGAACAAAACGGCTCTTGAAACCCAATAGGCAAGCCGACAGACACACGTCGTAGAAGTGGGCGCAGCGTTCGCGACTCGCGAGCAGTGACGTAAAGGGGACGTCCGCCGGCGCTCGCCACATAGCGGATCAGTGCCTGAACTAAGCGTCCCTACCACTCCCATTGGGAAGCGGGCGACGCGTTAAGTAATGTTTATACAGGCGGCGTTGCTGAGGTGTTGCGCTGCTGAGTCGCGAGGTCGCGGGTGCTATTCCCAACCGCAGCGTCCGGTTTTTTGATAGAGGCGAAAAGCAAAAACGCCTGTGTGTACGAGATTTCGGCGCATGTTAAAGATACCAAGGTGGACAAAATTAGTCCGGAGTCCTCCACTACGGCGCGCCTCATCGCCTTTGTTGCGTCGGCGCGTTAAAACCCTACAATCAATCAATCAGTTAGGGAGTTTCGAATGCTCATTGTTTTCCTAACTAGGCCTAGCTAGGACACCAGGACTAGGACTAGGCCTAACTAGGACACCACGAAGAAAACTTCACCCAGCCTAGATCCAAAGGAGGTAGACAATTTGATGGAGCCTCCAAGCATAACCACGCATGAACGTAGCCGAACCAAGAATAAGGTAGTTGGGGCTGTGAGCGCCGCTGCGTTTGCCCACTTTTCGCGCCACTTGTACGAAGCTGCCCCATTTTTTTTAATACGGCACAAAAATTAGAGGTTGACGATAGTACAGTTGCGATAGGTGTCAATGCAAAAGTGTCTCCCGGAATTATTCGTTAATGGCCATCAAGTTGTCCCGGTTCTCACGCACTCTCCTGGGGGATGAAAGTCAATTTTTGGCTCTGTGTATAAAAAGACGTAATCCCAGTTCATTAATTCGGAGAAGTTTGCATGCGTTCTATTTTCACGAATGAATACCCTAATATCTACACCTTTTTTAACGCGATTTCAGCGCCCCCGATCCTCAGTGGGTCCACGAAAAAAGCAGTAGTTCGACACATCACTCTCTGTGCACTGTATGGAGTTCATGGATGTTTGCCTTGGCACCCAACACTTTTAGGTGGCGGGAATCGGCCTATACCACGCTGAATATTATACCTTTGATCTCACAGGTGCGGCGCCTCGCTCAATTACAGCATCTCGTATTTCCACTGCGTGTGGTAGTGGCCACTTGACCAGCCTTGTCTCTTACCCGGTAAAAACATTCGATCTAAATGGGCCTCAGCAATGTTTGAGAGGGCTATCTTCAGAGACGATTTTCCGAAAAAATAAAACCCCACATCTCCTGAAGCCTCTGCCCTCCTGATCTAACCCCTTGAATAAATAGTCCATGAAAGTAACCCCCCGTTCGTCGGCCGCACACACTCTTGGCATTCACTTCGCCATAATTAGAAATTCGTTTGTTAACTCACTCAGGTGTTTAGTTTCTCTGGCAAGCTCCACTTTCTCCTCATGGGAATGAGTAACCAATACGATGCCATGAATTCCTAACAGAAACACGTTTCTTCACACCAATTCGTCAACCTCTGCACCACGCTTAAGGCAACCCAAGAGCCTGGGGTCCTCTGGAAGACCCATTGCTGATTACGGTCGATGAAAAAAAAAACGCACCCACATACTGGTGACTCTATGGAAGAAAAAAGGAAGCCGAGATAGGCATCATTACTACCCTCTTCCCTCACGTCATCCTTACAACATCCCATCTTCTATCAGCGATTCACATTTCTTCACCCAGTAGACACCTAGATCTACCATACACTCTGTATGAAATCATCATCATCATCATCATCACCAGCCTGTCTACGCCCACTGCAGGGCAAAGGCCTCTCCCATTATTCTCCAATTACCTCGGTCCTGTGCCAACTGTGACCAATTTATCCCCGCAAACTTCTTGATCTCATCTGCCCATCTAACTTTCTGCCGCCCCCTGCAATGCTTGCCTTCTCTAGGGATCCACTCTGTTACCCTTAATGACCAGCGGTTATCTTGCCTTCGCATTGCATGCCCTGCCCAAGTCCATTTCTTCTTCTTAATTTCTACTAATATGTCTTTAACACCAGTTTGCTCCCTGACCCACTCCGCCCTCTTCTTGTCCCTTAGTGTTACACCTATCATTTTCCGCTCCATTGCCCGCTGAGTCGTTCTCAATTTAAGTTGAACCCTCTTAGTGAGCCTCCAAGTTTCTGCCCCGTAGGTGAGTACCGGTAAGATGCAGCTGTCATACACTTTCTTCTTCAACGACAATGGTAGGCTGCTATTCATTATCTGATAATGTCTCCCATATGCACCCCACCCCATTCTGATCCTTCTAATTATCTCTGCCTCATGGTTGGGATCTGGGGTCACAACTTGGCCTAAGTATATGTATTCGCTTACCACTTCCACTGCCTCGCCATCTATCTCAAACTGCTGTGCTGTCCCGAGGTTATTGATCATTACTTTAGTTTTCTGCATATTAATTTTCAGGCCCACGGTTCTACTCTGTTCGCCCAGTGCGGAAAGCATGCTTTGCAATTCGTCCCCCGAGTTACTTAGCAAGGCAACGTCATCAGCAAATCTGAGGTTACTGAGGTATTCTCCATTAACCCTTACTCCCACCTGTTCCCAATCCAACGTTCTGAATACTTCGTGTAAGCATGCTGTGAATAACATTGGAGAGATTGTGTCTCCTTGTCTGACACCCTTCCTTATATGTATTTTACTGCTCTCCTTATGGAGGATGATAGTAGCTGTAGACCCATTATAGATATCCTCTAGTATTCTTATATAATGCTCATCTACCCCCTGGTTACGTAATGCCTGAATGACTGCTACGGTTTCGACCGAGTCAAATGCTTTCTCATAATCTATGAAGGCTATATATAGGGGTTGAGTATACTCAGCGCACTTCTCTATCACCTGATTGATCGTGTGAATATGGTCCATTGTTGAATAACCTTTACGGAACCCTGCTTGTTCTTTACGTTGACTGAAATCTAAGGTTGCCGAGATTCGGTTAGCGATTACCTTGGTAAATACCTTGTAGACGACTGACAGTATGCTGATCGGCCTGTAGTTTTTCAAGTCTTTCATGTCGCCTTTCTTATGGATTAGGATGATGTTCGCGTTCTTCCAAGATTCCGGTACCATTGCGGTCATTAGGCATTGCGTATACAGGTTTGCCAGTTTTTCAAGTACAATTTCTCCGCCATCCTTCAAGAGGTCTGCTGTTATCTGATCCTCACCAGGTGCTTTGCCCCCTTTCATTTCTTTCAAAGCCTTCCTTACTTCTTCGGTCGTTACTGGTGGGATGTCTATCTCCTCTGAACTACTGTCTCGTTCGGCATTATCCTGTATGTCCCGGCTACTGTACAGATCCCTATAGAACTCCTCGGCCACTGTGACTATTTTATCCCCATTTGTGATGACATTGCCTTGCTTATCCTTAAGTGCATACATCTGATTTTTCCCCACGCCAAGACGTCTCTTTACTGCTTTCAGGCTAACTCCGTTCTTTACAGCGTATTCGATCCTCTCCATATTATACTTCCGTATGTCAGCTGTCTTGCGCTTATTGATTAACTTCGAGAGCTCTGCTAGTTCTATTCTGTCAGCTGCGGTAGAGATTCTCATGGTTTGCCGTTTCCTGATTAGATCTTTCGTCTCCTGTGAAAGTTTACCAGTATCCTGTCTAGCCATAGTGCCCCCTACTTCTACTGCACACTCCGTGAGAATGCGTGTAAGGTTGTCGCTGGCTTCCTGTGTCGTAGGCTCGGCTTCCTCGTTAAGGGCGGAATATCGGTTCTGCAGCGCGATCCTGAATTCTTCTACTTTACGTCTTACTGTTTGCTCATTTATCGAAATATGCCAGGGCAAACCACAGTCGGCAAGCCGGGCATAACGTCTCTGCAGAGCACACCTTTGCGATATACCTCCACCTACCCTTACTCACTTGCGCGAACTGATCAACCGCTCACGCGAGCACGCTAAATGTATCCCCCGCAAACTGCCCACCCTATGCCCAACTACAAAAGTTTAAAATAGCTGCAGCGCGAGAAGAAACAAGTACACGAGAAAAATGACGAAACGCGCGCTGTTTTTCTCATGTCCTTGTTTCTTCTCTCGGTGCAGTTATTTTAAAATGAACGGTTAACTCGCCCAGCAGTACACGTTGAGTGAGAGAGTGAGTGCTTTATTGATATAGAGAGTGGAAAAGAAGTGGACTGGGGATATTTGAAATCATCTCGGAGTTCACCAGCATACAACCCAGTCCGGGGGTAGGAGAGAGGGGGAACGAAAAGGGATAGGTGAGGACAGATGGGCTCTCGTAGTAGTATATAACCTTAAGTTAACCTACTACCGAACTCAGGAAAGCGCAGGTGCAAGGGTGCACTCCAGGTTTCTCGCAGGCGCGCATCATGTACAGGTCAACCTCGCAAACAGACTGAGCAATTTTCGCCGCCTTCATAATAGGCAAGAAAGGGGAAGGGTGCGTCAGTTCACCGCCCTTGGCGCTGTCTGCAAAGGAAATCGGTTTTTCGAAGTGGCGGAGCTTCTTGTGCGCGGGCGAGGGGTGATTGCCGTATACAAGTGTAGGCTTAATTTCCGCCGTGTGACACGGCCCGGCACTCTGGTGTGACTTTGTGATATGAGCAAACGTCACGCATGCGATACTGTCTTGTTTGTTTTCACTGCGTTTTTATATTCACCCTTTTCACGTTTCATGTACATTTAGACGTTTTTCGTGTTTCTACGGCATAAACTGTGTTTAAGTTCTAGCGTGTGTTTTGTCTCTTTTTAAGAGCGAAGCTCTTTAGCAAATCGTAATTTTTCGGGTCCGCAGTTAAAAATACCAAGAAATTGCCGGGCGCGTGCACGTCGTGAGCGCAGGACTCGAGGTGACTGCTCAGCAGTTAACAAAACCAAGAAAATGCCGAGCGCTCGTCTTTTGCGTGCCTCGCGATGACCGCCCAGCGTCCCCGGCGCATGTTTGTCAAAGTAAGCACACCCATTTAGAGAGATTGGCGAAGATTGCGGCGACAGCCCAACAGTTAAAAAACCACAAAATGCCGAGCGCTTGTGGTGTCTAGCGTCGAGGTGACTGCCCAGCGTCCCAGGGGCCCGTTTGCAAGCCAAGCATACCCATTTAGTGAGATTGGCCAAGATTGGCCGAAAAACATCTCCAGCGTTCGCCCTAATCGTGACAACACTTGCTCGGAACGAGAAAGACTCCAGAGTACGCCGTAATCGTGGCAACACTTGCTCGGTACGAGAAAGACAGCTCATTGGCGTGCGGAGGTGATGTTCAATGATTATAACTCCAGAAAAAAATCAAAGAAGGTCGCCTTTATAGCAAAAACGATGACGTAAAGGTCGTTGCGGCAGCTGAGAAGAAGCAAATCGGCTGGAATCGTCAACTTGAACCGTCTTGATAGTCGTAAAGGTTGCGTTTAGCTTCGCTACGTTCAAGTGTTACGCGTTAGCGTGAGGTTCCTTTATTTTAGTAGTTTTGTCTTTGTGTTAATGTTCTCTATTACGATGAATTGTATAATTGCTTGAACAAAATTTAAAAAAGAACTACAAAAAAATTACACCATCTTCCCGTTGGGAACCCTGACGAGGATGCGAAGCATCGTGGTGGTTCCGTGTGATTCCATTGTGTTGCCGTTATGTTGAGTGATCTGGTCTTTACTAGCGCCAGAGGGAATTCCGCGTCCGGGTCCACACCCGTGGCAAAGGCACGCAATGTGTTACGGTGAGTAGGCGGTGGTTCTCGAGGCGCCGAAACTCGTCCCTCATGTTCTTGTCGATGTTGTCGTCTCTGTGGTAGGATCGGTAGTCTACGTCAGCGTTGGTGAGGTAATGTTGGTTGACATTGGTGCACCACCTGAGAGCAATGCACACGCCCTCCTCTTCGCAGCTTTGTCTTCTCCTTCTTCTTCTTCGGCGGTTCCCTTGCGGGAAGATGACGACGGTGGTTAAACGCGAAGCTATCTCGTGATGAATTCTTTGGTTGGACAATCCCTAGGGGCATCCTGCCACAATCATTATGAGAGGTGCTGCGGACGGGGCGAGAGCAACGTACACGCCCTCCTCTTCGCAACTTTGTATTCTTCTCCTTCTTCGGTTCCTTCTTCGGTTCCCCTAGGGGAAGATGACGACGGTGGTTGGACGCGAAGCTATCTCGTGATGGATTCTTTGGTTAGCCAATACCTATGGGCATCCTGCCGCAATAAGCATAAGAGGCGCTGCGGACGGGGCTGGTTGAGCTGCAAGGCGCGTGGCGCTTCCCGCCACAGCTTTCCCACGGGAAATTCAGCATCCCCCTCTAAAGTTTTCAGTTCGTCGTTTCCGTTGACGTTCAGCTTCGCGTGCCTTCGTTGTATCAGTAGCTTCTTGACGTAGTTTGAATGAGTCAAGGACATAAGGCGCGTTCGTAGCACTTGCTCGTGTCTTGGTTTTGTAGCGTTGCTCTTCCCACTACAACGCTACATGGATATTACGCCTTTCTCTATCCGATTTTTGCCATTCGACAATCCTGGTGAGCCGCCTTACGACATGTTCGTGTTGATTGGTTTGTGCAGTCTGTGGCGATGCCGCTTATGTGATAGGCATGTTGAGCCACCAAGATCAACAAAGTCCTATTTCCGTGAAACTGTGGCATTTGTACATAGTTTGTATAGTTCGCTTGACCAACCACCTGACTGGTTCCCTCTTTTGAACGCTTGTGTGTGTTTGCCTGAATTTTGATGTATATGTGCTTCTCATAACTTCAGCGTATTCTTTTGTTTGCTTGTATTCCTCGTACTGCAACGTCTGGGCGTATTCTCCCATGTAATAAAAAAAAAGGTTTTGTAGCGTAGTGGGAAGAGCACCGCGTACCTCCCGTTGCGGCCAGAGAGTCGTGGGATCGACAGCGGGCGCCGCTAACTATTTCTTTTTTGAAAGTGTAGGGGGAGAGGTGCGCACAACGGACGGACGCCGGACATAGCCCCGAGCAAGAGATGATTTGCATCAAAAAGCGAAATAAAAAATTGTAAAAGGGAACTGACGAAAGCAAAATCATCTATATTATACGCAGCCAACACAAACAAAAGACAAATCACCTGAAGGAAAGACGGAATAATGAGTAAGATATTGGGAAAAGCCCCAACCGTGCTCTATGCCTTGCATATGCACAAAAACAGAAAATTGGCGAAATTAAGTCACAAATCTATGTGGTAGTTCAAGCTAATCAGTCATGAATGAAAAGATACAGAAAAGAGCGATGCAACAATAAAAAACAAAAGATTTTGCTACTCATAGCAAATTTTATCTGTTAAAATCTCCAAATGGTGAAAACCGGAATAGGTATGCTAGGCAGTATAGACCGTTCTGTGAGTTTCTACACATTACTTATCCAGGGCATCTTTGCAAGGCATTAGATCGTAATTTAACAGCGGTCCTGTTTTATCTTGAGTCCCATCGGTGCCTCTCATCGCTCAAAACTCGTCACGGCAAAGTGGAGAGGAGGGAATTGCTAGGCCAAGAAGTGCGAGGGGAAACACGGAGCCGTATAGATAGTGCGGAGCAAGTACCTCTAAAGGGAGGCAGTCACCTTGCACGCCAGGTTGTCACCGATCACCCAGAACGGCGTTAAGACACTGAGGCACTGAAATGCCTCATTGGTCCACCGAGGCAAAACAGCATCGCCCACGCTATCAAGCAGACATGCCAGGAACTCAGGGCTCCCCCTGGGGCACTGGTAACGGTACCCTGGATTCCTGGAAATCAAGAACACCCAGGAAATGAGAAGGCTCATGGTCGTGCGAGAAAGGCTTCATTACATCGCTCCCAGTTCATGCTGCCTGCGCTGCCGACTGATCCAGATGTTGAGTGCCACCGTCGGCGTAATCGACGGAGGAAGGAATTATCAGCTACTATTCCCCCATGCGACGACCCCCCACCCCCCGGTCTACACCGAGGTGCTCAGGTGTTCCTCAACCGGCCGTGGTCGGGATACGCTTATACAGACGACGTGGTTGCTCCATGGCGGAATTACCCGCACCACTCTACATCCCACGATGGAAACATCACCACAACATCACTAATGGTGGTTCTGCTGCTGCGTTTCCCAAACCAGTGCGATTCTTCGCCTGAAAAACAGACGTTACCCTAATAATCCGCCATTTCATTTTGGGACTACGGTATCGGCTTCGCGCAAAATATCGTCCGGTCTGGGTCCTCTCCAATGAAGACTGGATCAGGCCACGTGATGGGCACCTAGCTACGTTAGCCGCGTTGTAGCACTACGTTTGTGAGGCAGCCATGGCCGGCCATTGTCAACCCCCTCCTTCAACCCCGTGGCCTCCAGCCATCCCAAATAAAAATGTGTGTCTGTCTGTCTGTCTGTGCGCATCACGGCGCAGTTCTTCGGGTAAGGGAGGGCTGTCGAGTCTTGGCTGTGCCTACTGATGACGTAAGCTCTGACGGAAAGGGGTTCTCCTAGTTGAGAGAGACAGCGTGCGCTCTGCGCAATCGGTGTCCGACCTATATGCAAAGTTAGATCAATAGAAAGGCCACGTTAAAGCTATAAAAACGTCATCAGAAACCTATACCAAAGCCAACTTAAAGCTGATGACCACCAGCTCCGCTTTTTTTCTGTCTCCGCCTCTCAATGGCGAAGGTGGCCGAATATTTTCAGCTATTTCCGAAGAATTGGCAAAAGCATACCCCTGCATTAAAACCGAGCCACGATTTGGTATTTACGCTCACTCCATTCAGATTCAATTTTTCTACCTAAGATGGACATCTCGCGTCTTTTTCCTTCAACCATGGTGTTCCTTAAGATTCGACCCTACGATTCCCGTTTCATCTGGCAATAACCAGGGTTGCTCAAAATCCTGAAAGGAGTCAGCAGCGCCCGTACCGTATATGCGGATGACTTCACCCGCATGGACATCGTCTGATTACTTACCACCAGGCGAAATTGTAGTTCGACGTGCACTTTTTCGCACCAGAAGAAATCCAAGTGTAACTGCGAGACGCGGCCATATGCCTTGTTACATCGTTTCTCACTTTGCGCCTGATACCCGCGCGTGACAAAGGCTGCAGTCCAATTCGCGAACAGCTTGGTACACAGCTTACGAAGCAGTCTAGTTAGACGTCTCAAGGAAAAACATTTGGAACGGCGCAGTGGTCACGAGCGCAACGCCAACGCCATGCAGGAAAGACAAGGTTAGGAGAGGCCCTGATGTCACATTTGTGAAGCCGAGTCCCGCCATGACTTGAGCCCACTGAGCCAAGCACTCTTTCCCATTATCCTTTGCTGTTTCCGGTTTGATAACAGCTTCACGGTACGGGCGGCTCGGGAAAGCGAACGCAGACGACGGGAACAGTGTTTGGGTCCGTACAGCATGGTGGTGTGCGCTACGGCTCAGCTGCGAAGAATCTCGCTTCGCTTCACAATGAAGAAACGCACAGCAAGCAAAGCACCGACTGTGGCTCTCGCCAACGCTGAGCGAGGAGTATTTTGCCTGCAGCAGCCGGCGGCGGCGGCAGCGGCTGCTCGCTACGCCGATCTCGAGGTGACGCCAGCGCCGCTGCTGTCGTGATACGAGTTGGGGCAATTAAAAAAATAAACAAAACCATTTTCAAACGGCAAAGCTTTCAAACTGACCTAATCTAAAAACATTTGCCGTAGCGACTGCGCTTTGTTGCAAGCGTGGCGAGGCAGCTATAGTCAATGCGCCGTAAAAAATTGTCCGTGGCATTTGGCCAAATTTAGCCGCCGCAGCCGTAAAAAACTAGGCAACGTTGTCTGTGGGTCCAAGGAAAATGACTTCACTTCCTTCACACTTTCCGCAATGCATTGGGATGCTAGGGTCCTCTCCTGAGTATTTTATAGAGTTAATGAGTATTTTTTCCTCCACGGCCAACGCAGACGACAACGTCGCAGCACACATGTTGAGTAACGCAAGCCGCGGGTTTCATAAATAATATTACCGTTATTATTACAAACAATACGCAATTTAAAAAATAAACAAAATCATCTTCACCACTAGCAAACTATAATAAATATTTCAATAGAACAAGTTATTTTGCCACATTATTACACAAAAAGGTGGCGCTGGCGTCACTTAGAAGTTTAGACAGGAAGGTAGCCTGCATCGTTGCTGACTTCGATGCTATCTCCTCGAAGCCGTCTTCGTTGGCTGCTTCGTTCGAATTGGAACGGGAGCTTAGCGTGGCGTACTGTCTGCGCGAAGACGATAACGAAGCTGTCTAAACGGTAAATTGGAAGGCACCCAAAATGGTGTTTGTCGTCGTATTTGGCCCAAACCACTCTGAAGAGACACAGCTTCTAATATTTTACATGCGGTATCTCTGTAGCTACTTCATTTAGACTCATCAGTCTACAAGGGGTTTACAGTGGCCACAGAAATAAACTTGTTAAATGTTTGCACGAACTCAAATGTCAATAGAAAACCATTTTGCTGATCAATAGCCCTTTCTTGAACGAACAGGATGGAGCCGCTCGATCCGCAACGTGAAGTTTGGCACCATCATTTTTAGTCAATATCGTCACGTGCAGTCAGGCTCAACTTGAAGGTTATCGCGGGAGCACCCAGCAAGCAAGACCAGAGCGCCGTTCCGTGGCACTTTTTTCGTTCGCGAAGATGAGATTATGCAGCCCTCCCTCGACCCTTGGCTGTTGCATAGAATTCGCTCACCCCCTTCTGCAAAGGCCGACTGCCCCAGTTGTTTTTCTCCATTCCTTTTTGGGTAACGTATCCGCGTTGCGTTTCTCGGCAATCTGATAACACTGAAGATTCCTCGGCATTGCGGCATTGCGGCATTGCGGAAACAAATTACAATTTTTTACACAACAATGCCCCGGCATGCCGACATAGTTACCCAGAGAAGGTTGCGTATCAGTGTGAAGTGTGTCCATGGCAAGACAAAAGAATAAAAAAAAAAGAAACGAGCGTGGCCTTTAACGTTTTTGACGGCAGTACGCGCACTGCCTGGAACAGCCATGGGAGAAGCTAACCTTGCATAATCTCGTGTGGGCGATGCTTAAAAGTGTCACGCTAAGGCGCTGTCGTCGCGGTCGGTCGGTGCTATCGCAATAACCTTCAAATTGATCCCGACTGTACGGTACCCCAGCCTGTGAGCTTAAATAAACACAGCGGGTACACTTCGTACATTATACCGATCGGTTCCGCGGTTCCATGAGCGGCTTCTTTAAACACTACCGCCTCAATAAATAACACGCTGTAATACGACTACCTGAACCAGCACGTATAGTTCAATAACAAAAGGATCACCATTCTTAAACGTCCCCTCACACGACGAGTAACTGGTATCGCGGCTTGCCACCTTCAACTGTGGATGCAGTTATTCATCGTACCAGATCCTCTACTGCCTTGGCATCACCCAATGACCCCCGATTCTGTGCTGTCTTAACACATTTCTTGCAGATTCCACCGAAATTTCGTTAACAGATTTTTCGCACTCCACCGAATCAAACGAACCCATGAAATCGAACATACTTAGGCATCCTAGCGTCATTTAATTTGTTGTCATAACAGCGTGGATGTACCTCGGTCTATCACTAATTGACGACTTTGCATTACATCCTAAATTTTACTAAGACAGACGCAGAACATTAAGTGAACACGATGGCACCGATTTCCTTGTTTAAGATTACCTGGCGGAGGTGTGCACCAAAATCAAACCTCTACTGGTTCGCTTGAAGCAATAGAATCCACAAAAAACTCCAAAAACACCTACCTGCCAGCTTTCTCGAGAGATGATTCATCTCGTAACCGCGCTCGACTGGAACGGCTGGTGCACTCGTGTCAACGGAGCGTGGTGTCTAGAAGAGGCCTCTTCACCGGAGGATCCGGCAGGTCATACGTATGAACAGGTAGGTTTTCATGCCCATGTCCCCTCTGTTTCTCCCACACCGAGGCCTCCATTGGATACCTCCTCCTCGCGAGCTCTGCGGATGCATGTTTACAAGAAAGACAAAAGAAATTAGTGCCTTTCCAATCTGGCAAGGATAAAAAGTGAAGCTTTGGTGCGCAATGTACGACTCATGTTAGCGCCTAGTTACAATGTATCTTGTTTAGGGATGGTTCCGGTGACGCAGCAGTTACAACCGTTTTCTATAACCATACTCCCTTTGTAGATGGCCACATAATGACAGCAGACAGTAAGTTTTTAACACTTGAAACTTCACTTCGAACTATTGGTGACAAGTAAATGAAACCCGGCGTAATGGTAAAGCCGTCTTAGCGGTTAATTATCACGTCATTTCTTTCGGGACATCCTAAATAACAGCAGACATAGAGCCGTTTTCTGTAATCCTAATCTTTCTGTTTATGGCCACGCTTCTCTTTGCAACACACCATGGGGAAAATTGAGCCTACAAAGCCCAAGCTTACACCAGTATCCTTATAGTCGGCTTCATCCGAAACACAACTGCAATGCTGGAAGACAATTTTACAGTGCCAATAAGCGCCGTATTGTATGGAGATTTGAAGACCCTTCGACGTATTTATTAAGCGCCTAGCATTTTAGGGGCTCGCCTTGTCGTCGTAGCCCGCTCGCTGGGACAACGCCACACGGCGCGCCGTCGCCGCCTAACCCAGAGGCTTCGAAATCCAAGCGGTTAACATTGTCATAAGCGTCAGAAACACGCGAACCATTGGCCCTTGCTATGCATCTCCCCGTTGTTTAGCGAAATTACAGGTAGATTTGAGACAAAATATGCGTTATTAACCGGCAGCGCCCTCCTTCATTTAGTTAGGAACGCTCGTTGGGTTGGTTTTTGCGATAGTAAGCGAAAAAAAGTGGCAGGGCAATGCCGGCACGTGCGGGAGGAAGAGCAAGCAGAAAAAGAACAACGCTCCGGCTGGCGCAGTTTCAGGCAGGGGGCACGCGAGCACTGCGAAGGCGGGAAATTTGAATGGCTTTGGGTGGTAGCAGTGAGCGGACAATGGCTCTACAGCCCGTTATGACGAATCACTGCTGTCCACTTCCTACAGGTTTCAGAACATTGAGTAGAACGGCTTTAATTTTTCGATACTGGGAAGCGGTTTTCGCGCTGCAGAGAATCTGCTCCAAAGGAAGAGGGACACGATAACAGCAAAGGCTGTCGTCAGGGCAAGCCCTACAACAGCTCCTCTGTTAAAAAAAAAGCGGAAATAGGAAGGCATTCAACGAAATTGCGTGTCTCCTGGCCCACCCCGAAAGCGGTCATGCGTGTTTTGTATTCGTGCTTGTAGTGAAGCATTATTCCGTCCCCAGACCACCCTCCTACCAAGGTTGCTTTTCATGTTATTGCAAATTTAGTGCCATTGACATTGACAGGTAGGTTAGTGTAAGTTCAGAAAAGTGACTCCCTCCCTCCCTCTTTCCCTGCCTGCCCTTTCAAATCTCAAATCAAATCAAATCAAATCAAACCAAAGTTTATTAGTTACATGATAGTGCACAAATACAATGGAGTGGTACAGAAAGAGGTCCCGAAGTGAAGCACTGCCGAGGGGACCTGTTATATTTTAATGTATGACAAGTGACTAAGATTAGCGGTTTAGTCATTATTCCAGGCGTACAATTTACAAACAAATGTTCCAAATCGGTAGAAATACATCCAAGCAATTATAGCTTATACAATATTACGAACCAGCGTTTAATTTATCGTTCAGGTTATCAGCAGACAAAATAAAAGAAAAAAAGAAAGGAAAAAAATATAGAACAGAAGAAATACAACAGAAAAGTAAAGGAAAAACTAAAAGAAAGAAGTAAAATATAGAAAGGAATCAAAAAAAGTAAAAGGAGCAAAAAAAGGAAAAAGGAAAACGAACGTTTGGTGCGACAATGAATACTTTATAGCACACAAATACCAATGTGAAAAACACATGACTATACAAATTACCAATGCTCAATTACTTCATCAACATAATGACTACAATAACAAGAACGAGCGCGAAAAAACATTTTACGCCGAAATAATATAACGGCATTTACTTAATGCAACATCGGTTAGAAATAAAGGAAGGTAACTACAGTAAACAGGAAATAATAGAAAAAAAATGACAGGTAGTTTTCAGCAGTTATTTCACTTTCACTTACTTTCTCGCCCGCTCTCTCTCTCTCTCTCTCTATCTTCCTACACGCACCCAGCGCCACCCTCTGGGTAACTTATAACCCTCCTCGTGTTTTTGGGGCCACTGCTAGGGAAACTCCCTTACTATACTTGGTGACAACTTAAGAACGGCACCTGAAGTTGACGCTTTGCCTTATCGCCGTAGGCGGAAGTTTCTGTACGCGGCAAGTAGGGCGTTACTGGGAATATTCCCAGCATGGCGTGAGCCGTTCCCGTAATTTTTTGGACTTAATATGCTTTCAAACGACTCCAGGAACGACAAACAAACTGCGTGAGACAAGGCAAACGATATCACGCATTCATAGCAAACCTCTTTCAAAACGCGCGCGCACTGACGTCACGGGTCCGGCGCTTTGGCGGAGTGATACACACATGAGGTGGTGCGGTTCTTGAGTTGTAACCGAGTATAGGCCTCAGTTGCCTAGCGGTACAACCGAAGGTTTTTAGTGTCAACGGTGATGGTTGGAGCCACCCCAATGCCCATGTCACTGTAAAATAATCGCGGCTTTTAAAAAGCCGCGATTATTTTCCAGAGTAGAATGTTGTGTTATCTCAATACGACGCATTCTTTTTGTAAATAAGGCCATTTAGTGTATCTTAGGTCAATTTAGGGGCGGTACGAGGCATGCCAACACGTTTAAGTAATGTTTGTTCTTATCTTGGGACGGAATATCGTTGTAGTGAAACATACACGCAGATTTTATTCAGACGTTATTTTAGGGTGCGCAAGGAACTGTAAAAAAAAGCCACGTGCCCGTGTATGCGTGTTTTTACCGTAACTAGCGCGATGATATTTATCGTATTCGCGTTTGCAGCAGGTATTGCGCGATGGTGATGCCGCAGATTTTAACGCGTTCCTGGAAAAATCAGCCCATTCTTGTCCTGTGGAAGAAAGTGCAACACAGAAAAAAAAAACAAATTATCAAATTTGAATCTGCCACGACTCTTGCACTTCTTGCTTCGCCGTGACGTAAAACGTGTCACCCAATTTGTACGGCAAAAGAGCATTTCGAATGGAAGCAGTGAAATTTAGTCCTGACTGAAATTCGGGCGAACGTCGTAATTAGCAGGTAAGTCTGACCTATTTCCTCTAGTACACCGCCTATTTGTACGTATTATTGGTAATATGCAGGCCCCAGGCACCATGACGGGATTAAAACATCGCAGAACATGTTTCCCCCTTACAGCTTTCTTTCGGCTTTTAAAAAGCGAGCATTATTGTTTGTGCAAGACTTCACTTTCGATGGAGCGGTTTACGCTGATACTCACAGCATGGAAGCCAGTTAGTGTGCTATGAAAACTACGCAGAAATACTTACAATATGCTCGCGGTTAGCTGAGCCCTGAACAAAAACAGTTCGTAAGCTCACACAGCCGTTTATAAAATTGGCCCATTATTCCGTATTAAAATTTGGATGGACGACTCTACGGGTTCTCCCATATCTGATTTAAATCCCGTTTTAGAAGCACGAATCGCATTACCTTCACAACCCAAGCTTTAGATGGCTCCTGCATCAAACTAAGAACTGCAAGTCTAAGAACTCTCTGGCCCCGAGCTCGACTCGTCAGCGAAGCTGCTGGTTCTGCAATTTCAATGCGCGGAAGCAACAAAAACCTTCATAAACACGACAGTGATTGGACTGAGTGTTCCGATATGGTCAAGACTAAATGCGTAGCCTTTCCACTATGGATGCCTCCGACCCCAGGTGTATCTTAGGCATATAAAGCCACAATCCGAACTTTTTTTCGTGGTTAAAGGCGTTACAACTGCTTGGCGTTCTAGCTACTGCAGTTAAGGCTGAAACCTAGCTAGGGCGCATGTAAATTTAAAGTTGCAGCGGACCGGTATTCTTAATGATCGTTTTAGTGTCAATGTTGGCAATGCGATAAGCTGCGGCTGATGGTCGTTAGCGGTGTTCAATCACTCAGAGCTTGCTCGACGAAAGCTTTAATAGCGTACAGTGATGATCTCGCTAAGGGTGAACACGAGAGCGCGTGCCCGCCGGCAGCCTACCGTACCCAGCGCGAACCATGGCGCATACGCTGTGCGTGCCGGGCGATATTTTGCTTTCAGGGCGCGCATCGCGTCATCGAAGCGTCTGCTCGCCGTCTGCTAATGGTACATTGCTTTGATCCGCGATTCCTGGATTCTTGGATGAAAACGCCCAAATATAAAAATGTAAAGGATGATAGCTTTCTCGCGTATATTGAATGCAGCTCGTAGCGCCTGCGCCAAGCCTTGAATTCCGTGCTTCTTTGCATTTTTTTAACAGCACTTGTAAAAACCAAGTGCTGTTAAAATCTGCGTGATCTTTTGTCTGAAACAAGTGGGTAAGTTACGCTGCTGTGCCGAAACCATTGTATTGGAGCTAAAGAGCGAATTACGGCTCACACGGTAACATTTTTCACGTGGATTCTAATTTCCACTCATTCATGCAGTACCTGATAGCTCCACCGCTACACGCGCGATAAACATAGCAGACGACGCGCAGACGCTCCGATGACGCTGTGCGCGCGCTGAAAGCATAGTCTCGCTCGGCACGCATAGCGCATGCGTGATGGTTCCCGCTGGGTACGGTAGGATGCTCTGATAGCACCGGCGGCCACGCACTCCCGTGTTCACCCTTAGCGAGATCACCACTGTATCTAAGAGATACGAGCCTATACCAGACCCTTTAAATAAATAAATGCATATGTGCACATGATCACCAGTAATTGAATATTCTCATTCATGTGGTGCAGCAAGGAAGGGATCTAAGATCGGCTTACATCACCTGTTTTATTAAAGGTTGTTCTATTTCTCGCGCTCAGAGCTCATACTTATCGAAGTTTATGCTATCAACTCTCATACAAATTAAACCGCTATTTATTAAAGAGTACCGTTCATGTCTGGTCTGCAATTTCTGATGGCACGATGGAAGCAGGGACGAAGGTAGCTTAATCTCTGCCACAACTGCGTTACCGTAAACTCAACCAGGTATCGCATAGAGAGATTGGGCAGCTATTATTACGTTAATTTCCGAAGGAACTGAATGTTAGCTATTTTCGTAAAGTACCTGCAAGTATCCATTCGCTGCAATCTGCTGCAGCAAAACGCTAAAGAAAATCATGCTGATACTCGACAGCCAACACTGAGTACAGGCATACTTCCTAGGTATGAAAACCGAACCTAAATTCAGCCACTCGTTTCCTCGTTGTACTCTTGTACTGGGTTGGGCTCACAAAGCTATAGCGTTTTTCACGTTGGGAACGCGGTCGATATTTTGCGCCTTGAATGATCCTTGTGGCAGAACAGAAATTGGGGCATTTTGGTCTGGTGACACGGCTGCCGACAATATTTAGGTTTCAATTGTTCAGAAAGAAACACGTTTCAGGTCCCCCTCATTCCTAATAATGCCACATCAATAGTGTGCAGGAACTGCTTGGTGCAGCACCAGCGCTTTCTTCGTAACAAGCCGGATTGTTACATTTCGAAAAATTTTGTTTTTGCGGGTGGCGCACCCTTTGCGAACCCAACAAGGAATAGCTGTCTCTGCAGCTTCATTCAAGTATTCTTCTTTACTGTGAACGTATGTTGCAGCGCACGCTGCCAAATATTTAATAATAAAGCGTTTTAATATAGCGTTTTCAGCCGCGCAAAAATCTGTTATGGAAGCATCGTCTGCGCTTTCGCTCATTCGCTCCTTATTAAGAGCGAAATACCCCCTGCCACGGTATCTGCATGACATTGTTTACAAGAGACTGTGGCTATCGCAGGCAGATACGCATGAACAATGCCCGTTTGATATTTCTCTCGCATCACTTGCTCAGCACGTTCGTCAGGAAAGTTTGCGCTATTTAGCTGCTTTCGGCGGCAAGCGAAACGGCCGTCACAGATAAGAAAAGCAGGAGGTGTGTTGCTCTAGGCAGAACAGCGTAGCATACGTCATTCATAGAGCAAATATTTCTATGCGCGTTATCTCGCCTATTTCGCCGCTGGTCACACTGCTAATGCGCTGACGTGATAATCGGTCACCACTCGCATGATATTAAACTTGGGTATGGGGGGGTGTACTTGGCATTACGCAATATAAGAGCCCAAGGTGACGCCGTGAAGTTGGACTCATGCGCAGTGTGTATGTGTGATAAAATGATCAGGGATTATTTCGTCCTACGGGCATTCCACGTGCCCAGAAGTTCTCGTTGGTGACGCTTCTGCTAACCAGACAGCACAAGGTACCACAGGCTCTCACGTTCAACTCCCAAACAGACAACGAAGGCAAAACAAAACTGTGGTTCTTTCAGCTGACTCTCAAGTGAGAAAAAGGTCAAGGAAATGTAAAGGGACTGTGCAACACATCCGATAAACAATTTCACTCCTTCCTTCACGTCTGGACGCACTGTGAAAGCTAAAGTTATCGCCACCACGGAGCGGCACTGCGTGCTTAGCATGTCGCAGCAGATACGCCGAGTTCTGTTTCTTTTCTGACTGGCTTTTGTGGCTTTCTTTATAAGGTGGCTATCGAATACGTCCATTGCTTAAAGGAGAGCCGCCCAATAGCCGCTACACAGCTGTAATGACGTAATTGGAGCAGTCGAAGAACGCTATGTCTGGAAAAGAGGGAACAATCTTTTGAGCAACTTTAGAAGTTTCCCGGCGGGTACCCTTACGAAAATGCCATATATGGCCCATATATAAATTATATGTGGCCATATATAGCTATATATGTGTTCATATCAGGCTATACCTTGCCGTATATGGGGGCAAATAGGGCCATATATGGCGTGGCCAGCCCATATATGGCGCCAAATATGGCCATATATGGCCCCACGTGGAGCCATATATGGCGAGTCCAACCCATATATGGCGCCAAGTACAACCGGATATGGCCTGGTCAACCCATATCTGGCGCCTTCTACATCCATATATGGCGCTACGTTCTTTGTTATACAGGGTGTCCCAGCTATCGTGCACCAAGATTTAAAAAAGAGCAATGGCGTTACTCAAAGAATACCTAGTGCACAATGTTTGCAGTACCGTGGAGAAGCAGACAGTAATTTTTTTAATGATACTTAACTAATTAATTGTAATTAATTACCTAACTCGAGAATTACTGTCCTAATCACTGAAGTGTCAATGAGGAACTTGTAGGTACCCACGAGGGGCATCTAACTGTGGTATTTTCACCGATGAACTAATTGCCTACTTATTTATTAAGACTGACAAAGAAAACCCGCGAAATATGAAAAATACCACGTGAAGGAGCTTCCGCGCGCATTGTAAAGCAGCATCCCCATATAAGCTGATTGAAAGCAACTGCTTCCCTTGTCACCTGCCCGAAGAGACAGCGCATCACCTTGATAATGGAATGCGTGGAAGGAGCAGCCACAGCGAGATTTGCGGGGCGCGTGTGCAGATAAGGCACAAACTCGGTCGCGATTTCTTCTTTCTTTCTTTTGTTTATTTAATTCTGGCTAACTCAGAGGCCGCCTGTTTGAGGGCGTTGCTTTACGATGCACGCGGAGGCGCCGTCACGTGGTATGTTTCGTATTTCGCGGGTTTTCTTTATCAGTCAGAATAAATGAGTACGCAATTGGTTCGCCGCAGAAAATACCGCAGTTAGATGCCCCTCGTGGGTACCTGCAAGTGCCTCATTGACACTTTAGTGATTAGGACAGTACTTCTCGAGTTAGAAAATTAATTACAATTAATTAGTTAAGTCTCATTACCAAAAAATGCTGCCCACTTCTTCACAGTACTGCGAACATTATGCACTAGGTTTTCTTCGAGTTACGCCTTTACTCTTTTTTTTAATCTTGGTGCATGATATCTGGGACACCCTGCATGGCTTGAACAACAGCTATATGACACAATCAGATTCATGTATTACACTAAATGCAGCCAGATATGCGGCCAGTTACTTATATATACAATTGATTAACGCAGTTCTAAAGTAATATATATGCAAATTCTCTAACTATTTAATTAACAATCACAGGAATATGAATTGGGTGTCAGTATAAATTCTGCGAAAACACTTTCTCTTTAATTACCCAGTTACGTTGCTGATAGTTTTTCTACTATACAGAGATCTTTCCTTGCATACTTCAAAACTGCAACTATATTTAATGCAGCTGCCTTAGTTCTTTATTTGTCATATATGCAACAGCACCACAAACAGTTTTTATTCCTTCTTTTTCAACACAGCATTTATGTACAGCATCGTCCAATAGCTGGTTATGCTTGCTGTGAAAAACATTTCGCAGTTCCCGCCTTAATTAGTTACGAGAAAAGATATTTTCAGTATAAAAAATAAGTAGTGGTGGCATTTGAAAGCTTGAAACCTGTTTATTAATCGGAGCGCTCTCGCGAGTAGGTTTAAAATTGCGTTCAGTAGACAAAGAGAATGTTCACAAATCACACTCTGGCCTAGAACTCTTCCCGTGTGTACGAGATTTCGGCGCACGTTAAAGATCCCCAGGTGGTCAAAATTAACCCGGACCCCTCCACTACGGCGCGCATTATCGCCTGCATTGCGTCGGCGCGTTAAACACTACAATCAATCAATCTAGAATTCTTCTGCTATCGTGATTTTTTTTTTCCAATTTGAGAAAGATATGGTGTTCTTCCACATAAAATCATTGCCTCTCAATAAATATCTCTTTTAAGTAGTGATGTGTCATATTGCACTACTTTATTGCCATTGTGAAAGCATTTGTGAATTGCTTTCACAGCTAACGAGATGGCATTTGGGTAGAACCGCTCAATTTGTCCTCTATTAATGCTCCGTGCCGGTGCGCACCACCGCAGGGCACTGTACAACGCGCCGGATTTGGGGGCAAGCCTGGTGCATGTTTATCGAGGACGCTACACAGTGACGCAACTCGATCGGTTAGCGATAGCTAGAGCACGGCGCCGAAGCGGCGCCGCCTGCTGCGCCTACCCAATATCGCGGTCGCTACCTACGGCATGACGTGCGTGGCGCGAGATTCAGATTATTCAAACAGCCCTACAGTGCATGGCACCTTGAAAGAAAATGGACCTTTTCCAGCACCGATGTGAGCATGTGGGCTGCCGGTCCGCCATTCTTGGAAGGCGTCTCCCGCAAAGTAAACAAAGGGGCACTCCTCAGCTTTCCGCTTGGGGAGCGGCTATGCTGTCCAGCCTTGCACGTTTTTCTTTTTTCTCTTTCGGCAGCTCGCGGTGGGGTCGTAGGGGTCGTAGGAACACCGATTGGAAAGGGAGAAAGGCTTTGTGCAGGTGCACCCTTTCCACTCGCCCTAAGCAGCCCCGCGGAGGCGATCACCCCTCTTGTCTTGTCACTCCGACTTCTTGGAATCACACGTTGGGCTGCAGGATGCCCCCTCTGCACCGCACATTCCGCATTCCCCAGCGTGTCTTTTTCTACGTGCGCGTCTTCGCCGTCCAGTCGCTCGTTTTCTGTGTGTTTCTGTGAGTGTTTCCGCGTCTGCAAATTTTGGCAATGTCAAAGTAAGTACGCTTAGATGCCGTGCAAGTGCTGTGTACAACGATGCCGCGGCGACTACACCGCGGACACGAAGGTACACGTGTTCACGTTCCCGAGGGAAGAAAGACTGAGAAATGCATGGATACACGTGTGCCGCGAGAAAGCCTCACCGAGAATTCCAGGGTAAGCTTTTTTTTTCATTTTGGTATAGAATTGCGCTTTCATTTCAAGAGGATACACGTGCACGTGTAACTGGCTCCCAAGCCGCACTTTTGTATGACAAGCACCGAAGGCTTTGCTTATTGGAGGTAATATTTTTTCTAGGTATGCGAGCTACCCTTCGCGGATGCGGATATTATCCGTGTAGCCACGCATACAGATCAAGCCACTGGCCTACGCTCTCGCGGGTACAACAAGTGTACTCCAACAACTGCTGTCCGAGCCTCGACCGATATAAACACGCTAGAACCAGTGGAACCGGCGTGTGGTTCGAGAATCGCTTAACCTGGGTGGTGCGTCTGATGCGTTCTTACACGCGATGCTTTACGCTTCCGAATTCTCTCGAAAAGTTTCCGCGGCAACCCTACTTTTTTTAATAGAAGCGCTGTTTTACAGCTCACCCTCTCCGTCCCCTCCTCCGCTGAAGAAAATCGTATTAACGTAAGGGCTTCTTCTCGGAAATTTGTCATGCGCGTACGTACGTGTTGAGGTTGCAGCTAATGCGTTTCCAAAAGTTGTAAGGGTGGTAGCGCTCAGTTTTCTTCATAGCTGTTAACCTGGACACTGTATTTCCCTGTTTTACCGCCTTTTCCTGCATCTATTTTTCAAAAACTTAGTGCGGGCCACTAGTTCGGTGGAGGTACAGTCGAATGCTTTATGTCAGTAAACACGGGAGCGCGTGCCACTCAATACATGCACAGGACTTTGTTGGGAGGCTGACGCGCCCTCGCAGTTTGTGCACTTAGTGGGCGCACTCCCTGAAACCACTTTATCGCGCGGCTGCCTGCTGCATTAGTTACGTCGCGGAAGATAACGCATTTTTTATCACTCAGTAGGGCAGTGAAAGTAAACATTTTAATGCATTCGCTAGGTAATTGACCGGAACATGAGCACGTGAAAGAACAACAGCATCGCTTGTTTGGCAAAACAGATTTGCGGTCTCATTTATTTGAAGGATGCGGCCTTTATCCCGTGGCTTTTCACAGCTCGGATTAGGATGAAGTTTTTCACGGTGTCCACGCACAAAAGGGCGTTTTCTACTTGTGCTGTTTCGGACGTCGGTAGTTTTTTCCAAGTTTCTTCAAAATAATGTCTTATCTTAAATTTTTTTGATCCGTGCTAGCCAAATATTGCTTTATTACAGCCGATATAGCACACGGCTTAATGTTTTAGTTTTGTTATAAAAAGAATGTGCCACTGAATTGGAGCGTAACCAAACAGAGTTCATATTAAGTTCGCTGCAGCTGATAATTCGCTATATTAGCGTTCGTTATAGCGTCGTTCATCTGTACTCCGCTGGGCATTTAAATATAGCTTACGCATCTTAACAAAATAATATCCATGGGGCTTTCACTTACACTTAAAAGAAAAATCGGTGAATATAAATGCATGTTAATGAAATCTTAGTAGCACTATCGCCATGTCAAATCTGCCCGAGAAATATGCCCCTTGCATGAGCATGCTCTCCTGCTGAATGTGGTTAATGAATTTTTGCTCATTTCTGTTTGTTGTTTTCGATATTAGCACTAGAGTGGGGTTGAATAATGAGGTGCCTTTTTGCCTCGTCGCATTCTCCAGAAAGGGTTTAAAAGCCAAATGTTTGCACATTCCAGCCATCCAGCAGACACCTCTCCATGCAGGAATTGATGCCATTTTGGGCCGCTTTTTTTCTTATCAACATAAGTAGAAAAAATGTTCTGTGGGCTGCAATGTGCATTTACATTTGACGAAGTGAATAGCTGAAGTGCATTTGTTTAAACCTCAAGCTGAATTGTCAAAATAAGGAGTTCTCGATGTAAACAAATAAAATTTATTTTCTAAAAGTTGCATAGAGGTTTTAACATGGACTATGGTGACAACATTGCAAGCAATTACCTTTCAGCATCACTAATAACAATTGCGTTCTGTATCCTGTTGTGAAGAATGTAAGGCAGAATAAAAGTATTAGCAAGGGGGAGAATTGGTTCAGGCCCTCTAATTATTTGAGGACGTGACAGTATATTTAAGAAATTTATTTTCAGGATTAATAAAAAAAGAACTTGTACATTGACTAATGATAACTCTATTTGTTTCATTTCATTTGCAAGATTAGTAAAGACACAGCTAGATACAAGAGGTAAAAATAAATGCAGTGAGAAACTTGTGCTTCCATCAAAGGGGCCAAGCTGGCCAAGAAGAATGCAGCCACTGACCCATCGCCACAACAAAGCAACCTTCAACCACCTTAATTCGCATGCACGCGCATCATTTTTGTAATAAAATGTGGAAGGTATGTCATGAAGTGTTTGTCAGCATTTAGGGAGCAGCATTAATTGCTGCTGTTAACTGAAGTTCATTATATATGCTATCCACGTGGTCATAAACTCAATCCATATATAGCCATATATGATGTTAGGCCGCCATATATGGCTTACCCATGTATGGCCTCGCCCATATATGGCCACGTCAGGAATTGGGCATATAAGGCCATATATGGCCTAGATCCATATATGGCCCCACCCATATATGGCCATGTCAGGAATTGGCATATATGGCCATATATGGCACACCCATATATGGCCACATATGCCCAATTCCTGACGTGGCCATATATGGCAATTTTTATATATGGCCATATATAGCATTTTCGTAAGGGTACAGAGCAAAAATGTTTGACTACTTTGCTATCCCCTAATATAAGCACTGAATTTGTTGGTTGACTACGATATGCAAGCATTTAGGATTTAGAAAAAAAGTTGAAAGAAGTGTTTCAGGGTCCCTTAAACGCAAAGTTGTAGCTTTTGGCTAAGTATAACCGATGAAGAAGTGGCACTTCACCGTCTTCTTTCTTGACACTGCCCCTATAAAATCCTAGGAGGCAGTTACTTATGCCTTTGTGATGACTCGCAAACGTATTGGGCAGTTGTATTGGTATTTCTGGTTCCGTTCGATAGCCCGCTTGACTATTGCCATGGTGTAACACCCGCGTTACAATGCGGCGACACAAGCAAGCTGCGAAGGAGAATGCTATGGGGTGGAGAAGAGGAGTGGGTGGTGGGGATTTATTAAGAAGTCAGGAAAGAGAAAAACTGGGGATATTGTTGAACTCAACGGGGAGTTCACCCTCATACAACCCAGTCCAGGGAAGGGAAACGGGGTTTAAAGGATAGGAAGACAGAAAGGTAGGGAAGAAGGAGGTGCATAGGAGTGCGTGGTGGAGCGGAGAGGAGGAAAGTCTTGCTACACGCTGCACTTAAGGTAAAGGCGGACGCGCATCAGACATAAAAATTTGCCATGTATCTACTCAATTTGCTGCAAATTTGCAGCAAACGTCCTCGGGTTTATCAGTCTTCTGCTACCTCTGCAATGTAAATATATTTTACTTCCCCTGTCCACCTCTCCATTACCTTTACTTCCTCCCACAATAAACACGAGGAGGTTTGCTAAAGGCAATTCAATTTTCCCGCTTGGTTGCTGTTATACATGGAGCATTGCCACGAGCTGCAGGATCGCGCGAGCTTTTTTTTGTATTATAGGGTCAAAATATTGTTTTCAACGCGTAATTTGTATTTGCTATCACAAATATCAAGCACACATTTATTTTCGAGTAGAAGAACACTGCGAGTGACAACTGTGCATGGATGTTTTGCATCAAATATTGCTGATGTTTTCTTTTAACAACGAAGCTCTTTAGGAAATCGTAATTTTTTGTGTCCGCACTTAAAAATACCAAGAAATTGCCCAGCGCGCGCACGTGAGTCGTGGCCTCGCGGCGGCCGCCCGGCCGGTAACAAAACCGAGAAAATGCCCAGCGCTTGTGTGTGCGCGCCTCGCAACGACAGCCAAGCATCCCCTACGCACGTTTTCCAAAGAAAGCCAACCCACTTGTGAAGATTGGCCAAGATTGCAGCGGCCGCCAGGCAGTATAAAAAACCAAGAAAATGCCGAGCGCTCGTGTCTGTGTGCCTTCCGGCGACCACCCAGCGTCCCGGGCGCACGTTTGCAAAACCAAGCATACTCATTTAGATATATTGGCCAAGGTTGGCCACAAAAATACTGCAGCGTTCGCCGTAATCGTGGCAATACTTGCTTGGAACGAGAATGCCTCCAAAGTTCGCATGTAATCGGGGAAGCACTCGCTCGGAACGAGAAAAATTGCAGAGTTCGCACGCAATCGTGGCAGCACCTCCTTGAAACGAGGAATACACGTCATAGCGTGCGCCCCTTCAAGGAGCTGTTCAATGATTATAATTTCCAAAAAATGATGGAAGCTCATGCTTATAGCAACAATGATGAAGGAAAGGTCGTTGCGGCAGCGAAGAAGAAGCAATTCGGCTGCAATCGTGGGCTTATACCTTCGAGATGGTCGTGAAGGTTGCGTCATCTCCGCTACCTTCGCCTTACGCGTTAGTGTTAGCTTCTTTCATTTTTTTTTTTCAGTGAACAATGTTGCAAGTATAAACTGTGTTTTCAGAATTATTATGTTTGGAAAATTTTTCACATATATAAACCTGTTTTATGTAGTTTGGCAGGAATGCTGGATCGAAGTACAGACAGGCAGACCAACAAACATTTTAAAGCGAAGCTTTAGTGTTCTTACTGATGGCGCCTGTAGCGCGAAAATGTATGAAGTGAAAGAAAAAAAGCGCTTCCGGTGGCCATAATCGAACCTGAGAACCTCTCGTTACGAAGCCAGCGTGTATCCGGTTTGTCCATTTCGACACGGTCGAAGCGTTTTGGAGTTGGAGAGGGGTGCACGGACGTGCAAAAGTAGAGAGAAAAATCCCGCTCCCCACGGTGTAAAGACGACGACGATCCACCACGAGAAATCTTAGCGTTCAACCATCGTCGTAGTTAGACGGAGGGATGCCTGATTTTCGGATTTAATTGAGTTCCACAAGACCAACTATCGACCTTAAAGCACAGATAAAATCAGAGAAATGTGCTTTACTTTTTATACTCCCTTGGTGAGCCCGCGTGAATTGCTGAACACCGCAGCAGATTGAGAACCATGCCGTACACACGTGGACGGGCAGCTGCCGATTGCCATGCATACAGCCTGTCGGGGAGGTACGTACCGGAGTTAGTTCCGGGCCACGAGTACTCAATACCGGCGGAAGGCGCGTGATAGGCATGTGGCTTGGGTGTAGCCCGTGTTCCCGACCTGAAACGTCAATAAAGTCTCTAAAAAGTATACCCTTAGGGTCCCTAAGACTATTTCTACTATCAACTTGTCTGTATGTGTTTGTGGGTAGGTGTGTCACTCGATCGAACCCTTTCAGCCAGCCAAAAAATAAGCAAAGGGATTCTTAAAAGAATGCCTAAAAAACACCAGCAGAAGAGTTAAGTCTGACGCAAGGCGGTAGACTTCTATTTGATTTTCATTTTTGAAACAAAAATGTGCATTTTTAGACTAACACATACGTCAACTCTGTGCCCCTGCCCACCAAATCAGCCTCTCTTTTATATTAAAAAATAGCCTTATTAAAAATACCCAAGTAAGCACATCGGCGAAATTTTTGTTTTCTGCGAGGTTAGTAGGTGCTTCGTGAGGTGTTCTGCGTACAGAATGATTTTAGGTGTACCACTCGAGCCGTCTAAATACTGAAATTGTGTGTTGTGGCTAGATTTCACGTTTACCAGAGGTTGCCTTTCGGACACCATACCATGTGAAAGCATAATTGCAGGTTATTCATGCACTCGCCGCTAATACTTGATGGCAACTTTTGGAGTAGCCTCGCTTCAGTAAATATAACCTTGTTGAAGTTGCGCTTGGGCATTCAACCAGTCTCACTCCTGTCGCTTTCGTTTTCGACCGACATTTTTACGCCAACGTTATTTGGCACTCTAGAGTTTTAAAAGGGCAAGCAACTAGGCTGGTGGCGCTCATGGTGTCATATTTTAGGGATATTACTTCTATAAATCTGCCGCATGTTTACCTGTTGGGAAGCAATTCAGAAAATGATACTTGCAATAGTTTTTTTTTTATTTCGATAGTATGCCCTTTGGCATAAAGTCCTAAAGGTACAAATTCGCACCCGTTTCCCGGAGGAAGTCTAGAAGACAGCGGTGGTAGGGCCCCCACAGCCATCGCTGGAGATCGGGGGGTCTCCCAGGATGCATTCCTGTGCACATGTCTTGCAATAGGAGTGCTTTAACGATACCTCTCCGTCTTACGTAAGCTCCACACAAAGAGAGAAATTGCAAGACAGTTTATTTGAATTTCATGTTGTCCTTCAGCCATATAAGCATTTCTTTATGAAGAAATGAAAACCACTCTGATGTTGCATATATTAAAAAAACTGTTCGCACATCCCAGATTAAAATTTGTTATCTTGAACTCAACGTATTGGTAACATTAGAGAGTTTTAGCGAACCGTTCTCGACGGTCCGTTCCGGTATCGGCGGCACGGTCAGCGCAACCGGAGAGAGAGAGAGATAATAATTTATTCACAAGTAGAAAGTGAGGAGGAGTTGTAGGGAGCGCTGCGAGATTCAGAGGCCTCGGTCCAGGCTTCTGCTGACGGCTTCTTGGACGAAGTCAATCAGGCCGCGTTGCTCCTCTTCTCGTCTAGGTGAGGTCAGCCACTCTCTAGTGTATTGTTTTCTAATTTGAATGTATTGGGGGCACCGCCAAAGAATGTGGTCTTGGGTATTTGTAATTTTGCACTACGAACATGATGGTAAGGGTGTTGTTTTGCCATATCTGATGAGATGTAGCTTCGCAGGTGTTTCGAGTGTTCGGGCTTGTGCTTGTCGGAATAGGGTTTGCTGCTATCTTGTTAGGTTAGGGGGGGGGGGGGGAGCTGGGAGTAGTGGTTTCGCTGTTTTGTATTCTTTAAGATGAAGTTGCGGGTGAGTTGGCTCCTGAGAGGTCGGACTCTGGCAGCCGTTGCTGGGAGCCCGGGTGTATGCGTCTCGGGCAAGCTGATTAGCCTTTTCGTTTCCCAGTACCCCGGCGTGGCCAGGAATCCAGTACAGCTTCACAGTTCCTTGAATATGCTTGAACAGGTGTGCCGCCGAGCGGGATATATGACCGGAGTCTAAGAGTCGACATGCCCTCTTGTTGTCGGTATAGATATTTAGGGGACGGGCTTGTTGGGAGAGGTGGATAACAGCTTTGCCAATGGCGTATAGTTCCGCTTCTTCTGCTGAGTTGAACTGTTTGTTCCCTTCTGTATAGGATCTGTTGAGCTCCGTCCAGTACGCGACAGCCCACGAGGTGCCTTTTCCCGCCACGTCCGTGTATACATGAATTTGCTGGGGTTCTCTTTCCGGTTTCTTATTGAAATATTTGGCCCTGATGGCTCTTCGCTCTGCGTGTCTAGTGCCGTCCATATTACCGGGAATGGGTGCGATCTTTAACTGCTGTCTGTCTATAGGTTCTATCTTGCAGTAGTCGTGCACCGTTGCTTGGGAATCATAGCCGATCGATTGCAGGAGTTGAATTCCGGCCTTGCTTTGCCTCAGTCTCCTAAGTTGGTTGTGTTTGTGGACTGAGACAATTTCCTCAATGGTGGCTGTGGTGCCCATGTCCTCGATGACCTTATTACAGGTGGTTATCGGTAGTCCTAAAGATATCTTTGAGGCTTTCGTAGTAGAGTGTCCCAATTTCTGCATTTGGGTTTTGTTGACGTTTGTATAAGGAATGGAGTATCTTATGCGAGATGTGAGGAGTGCTTCCTTAAGTCGGAGTAGGTCTTCTTCTTTAAGTCCTCTCTGCCTATTGGAGACACCGTTTTATAAGTTGGATTAATTGTTCTCCTGCTTTAGAATCCTGTTTACTGTGGTGTGGCCCCCGCCATCCTTCTGGAAGTGTTGGCCAGAATCTTGATAGTTGGCGGGGTAGGGATGGCTGTGCCCTGTAGCGTAAGCTGAATGGGGGGTGGCTTCCATCTTCTGTTGGTAACCATGAGTAGATCCGTTTTTTCCGTGGAGCATGTCAGGACAATTGTTTCAGCTGCTTCTTGGACTTTATTGAGGGCCTCTTGCAGTTGTGTTTGCATATGTCCAGGGGAGCCTCTCTTGATCCATATGGAAATGTCATCTGCGTACATGAGGTGATGTACGTCTTCCACCTGTTTTAGCGCCCTGTGAATTTTAAGGCCTGCAAGGTTGAACAGGGTGGGAGATAGAATTGCACCCTGGGGTATGCCTCGTTGCGGATGGGGAACGGTGGTGTCTCATGTTCACCTATGGAAATCACGGGAGAGCGTCCTCGTAAGAAATGCCTGACGTAGTTGTACAGGCTTGGTCCACAGTTGCTGGCGGCCAACGCCTCTAATATGGCATCGTAGTCCACGCATTCAAATGCCTTCTTGAAATCAACTGCGAGTATGGTCTTGAGTTCCGCCAAGCTTGGTTTACCATAACTTCTTCGTGGAGTGCTAGAAGGTCATCTTGTGTCGACAGATGTTGTCTAAATCCCAGCAATGTTGTACAGAATGACATCAAGTTCTTCAAGGTGACCGTGCAAGCGCTGTAGCACCATACGTTCCATAAGTTTACCGACGTTTGAAGTGAGCGTTATAGGGCGTAGATTGCTTGCAGCGATGATTTTGCCTGGGTTTAGGTATGAAGATCATTCGTCCTTCTTTCCAGGCTGGATTCAGCGGTTTTTTTTCCACGTCTACACTTGGTTGATTTCTACCAGAAGTGTCTGGCGGTCCATATCCCCTAAATCACGTAAACAGAGTGTCGTCATCAAGTGTGGTCCTGGTGCTTTGCTTCCCGCACATTTGCTTATAGCTGCATTGAGCTCGGCAAGATTGAACTCTGTATCCATACAGGGATTATTTGGGTCACTGTATTCCCTATAGTTTGGTTGTACACGGGGCGGGATATAGGTCTCTTTCACGGTTTTTAAGAAGTTCGTGGGGGTCGTCGTAATCTTGGATGAGTCGGTGTATTTTCTGTAGGGTTGAAGTTTTGGTGGTGGTTGGGTTAATAAGGGCTCGGAGCAGCGACCAAGTTTTCTTCATACCCATCGTTCTGTGAAGTTGGTCGCAAGTTCGATGCCATTTTTTCGTATAGGCTTGCGTCGTGTACTCTTGAATATGTTTGTTGAGCTTTGCAATGCGTTTTCTAAGATTGCGGTTGGTTTTGCATCGCTTCCACCGCTTGACAAGACTGTTGCGGGCTTCCCATCAGTGGGCTAAGTGTCTGTCTATTGGTGGTTCGTCTTCGTATTGAGTGAAACTTTTGGTATGCTTCTGTACATCTCTAAGTAGATCGGTAGTCCACATTAGGATATCCTCGTACGTTTTTTTCAGTACGCATGGCACGTACCTTGTCCTTGTCCCACTCAGTTATACATGCGGTTTTCCCATTTTATGCGTTGTGGCGTGTGGAGATTATTAGGCTGATAATTAGCCAATGCCGTTCGTAGCCAAGGCGGACCGTGAAAAACGGTCAGCTAAAACTCGCTATTAAAAGTGTGTACGTTCGCTTTATCGCCAAAAGGGTCGTGCCATTATATATATATATATATATATATATCTATATATATATATATATATATTATATATAGATATATATATATATATATATATATATATATATATATATATATATATATACAGGGTGTCCCAGCTATCATGCACCAATATTTTAAAAAGAGTAAAGGCGTAACTCGAAAGAAACCAGGTGCATAATGTTTGCAGTACTGTGAAGAAGCGGACAGTATTTTTTTCTTTAATGAGACTTAATTAACTAATTGTAATTAATTATCTAACTCGAGAAATACTGTCCTAATCACCAAAGTGTCAATGAGGCACTTGTAGGTAACCACGAGGGGAATCTATCTGCGGTATTTTCGGCGATGAACTAATTGCGTACACATTTATTTTGACTGATAAAGGAAACCCGCGAAATATGAAAAATACCACGTGACGGCGCCTCCGCGCGCACCCTAAAGCAACGCCCTCAAACAGGCTGCCTCTGAGTTAGCCAGAATGAAATAGACAAAAGAAAGAAAGAAGAAATCCCGACCCAGTTTGTTCCTTATCTGCACACGCGTCCCGCAAATCTTGCTGCTGCCGCTCCTTCCATGCATGCTATTATCAAGGTGATGCGCTGTCTCTTTGGGCGGGTAACACGCGAAGCAGTTGCTTTCAATCAGCTTTGTTTGGGGACGCTGCTTTACAATGCGCGCGTAAGCGTCGTCACGTGGTATTTTTCATATTTCGCGGGTTTCCTTTATTAGTCAGAATAAATGAGTACGCAATTAGTTCGTCGCTGAAAATAGCGTAGTTAGATGCCCCTCGTGGTTACCTACAAGTGCCTCATTGACACTTTAGTGATTTCGACAGTATTTCTTGAGTTATATAATTAATTATAATTAATTAATTAAGTCTCGTTAACGAAAAAATTACTCTCCGCTTCTTCACAGTACTGCAAACATTATGCACTAGGTTTTGTTCGAGCTACGCAATTTCCCTTTTTTTAAACCTTGGTGCATGATAGCTGGGACACCCTGTATATAGATATAGTGAGTTCTGCCCTGCGGCTCTCCTGCGCCATAACCTTTTCCTTGAACCTCCATCTAAAGTGTGAAAATGAATCAGTAGTTTCTTTCTTTGGTGTTGCTATTGAAGTCGCGAAAAGAAATTTCGAAATTATTTGTTTTATGCCATACTGCTTTGTACAGAGATTTGGGGTTCCTTCACGCTTGCGCGGATGAATTTTTGGCAATTCTTCTTGCGCTCGTTTTCTTGCTGTTTCGATGAAAATACCAAAAACGAAGCTTAAACTGACTGAAACTCAAAAATTTATCCCCGTACAACTTTTGCATTAGTTATGCAGTGAACTTAGTTATGCGAAGTTTCATCGTAGTACGCGGTTACCACACGTTAATTTGGAACCATTAACACTTTTTCGATGATCTTGCAACATAAAGTAAAAGCCTCAGGACAAAAACATTGGAGCGAGAATGTTTAAACACCACTTTTAGGTATTCTGCTCGTCTCTTAATTTATTTGTAAAAGACAGTATTCCAAAGTGATATTCCGTACCAAGATAGTACAAGCAAGAAACTTCCGGTTTGATGAAGAACTCTAATAAAACATGTTCTAATGCAGCATCCCACACCAAAAATGACCTAAAAGATACAGATCCACTCTTATTTACAAAAGGAATGCGTAGAATTGAGCCAACAATACACTTCACAGTAAAAAAATCAAGCTGTTACGGAAAAACTGCAAATAAATCTGCACTGCTGATGTTCGAACCCAGCCCGTTCGCCCGAAAAACAGTGGTTCTATCCATAGGACTACTGAGACCGAAGCTCAAAACAATAAACGCAGTGTTCGAAGTGGAAAAGTAGATGGCGCTGAGTGCGTACAGCAAGTGATTCTAAAAGTATTGTGTGCTTGTGTTCTCACTGTGAAAATCTTGAGCTGCTTCACCTATCGCTTTTTGCTTCATGTTTCTGCAGAATCCCGCCGAAAGGACCATCCGGATGTGCTGACACCAGCACGATTTCTTCCAAACTATCTCTATATAAGTGGGGCTGAAAGCCGTTGGGCTGTGAAGAGGCAGCTATGAAGCGGAAGTTGCCACCCAAGAAAGATCTCGCGAGAGCCGAACAGGAAGCTGCCAAAATAGTTCTATCACAGCCGAGGCCGTCCCTAATCATGACTGAAAGAACACTCGCCACTCCAAGCGGAGACTCCAGTTGGATCGAAGTTACCCTCGCTGAGACTACGTTCCACACGACAAGGCCAGTAGAAGTGACCCCTGAACGCCCCAGCGCCGGTATTTCAACGCCATGCGAAACAACTACAGTTCCTCCAGGGTCTTCACCTGACGCCTCCACAGACACGGGGTGCTTCGCGATGGTTCGAAATGCGATACGCCGAAGCGTGATCAACTACACCGGCTACGGGCGACGGCCGACAGCCGCTGTTCGGCCACACCGCACACCTGACGTGGCCGAAGAAACAACGAGCGCAAGGCAAATGACACTCGATACCGAGGGAGGTTCGAGTGAACTGGGAAGTGTTCGTAGGAAGCTGTTCAGTCCGCCGCCTCTTTCTGGTCAACAGGAAGACGCTTCGGTAGAGCAGCAGAACTTACCAATCGGAAAAGAAGCCAAGAAGCAGGCCGAAATGTTCGAAGTGCAGAGACCAGCGTGTGAACCCCTCAGCCAGGTCACTGATGAACGGGCTCATTCCCATACTAACGTAGCTGATCAACCCCATACGCAAGAAGCTTCTACGGTTTACGACCCTCCAGAGGATTTCATTGCATCGTCCCCCCTACGCGAGTTACTTCGTCAGCCCAGCCAGGTGCCAAGGCAGCCAGATAGTATTCAAGACGCTTCACAGAGTTCAGCATACCTATCGGCTGGTAAAAAGGAAGCGAGTAGCAAGCACTACGCTGTCTGCCCCTTTGCAACTGTCGGACAAGGCTCAGCGCCCTTCGGCGCAACCGCCGGGTGAAGTTATCATCATTGAGGATGATCCGGAAGACACTAGCCAGAGAACGCAGACTGCCGGCTCATGCCCTCAACTGAATTACGGACTCCGAAACTTTCCAAACGTTGCAGAAAGCATGGCTGAGAGATTGGCTTCGCGACGGCTTGCACATTCCTTTCCAGGAGCTCACAGAGCAGAGCAGACACACAAAAGCCAAGCTGTAGCTGGCTCGCACGCTGTGACAGTGCCAGCGCAGGTGCATGGAGTTGTTCCTCAGCAGAAAGCTCAGCACTGGAGGTATAGTGTCAGGGGAACGGCCACCCCATTGCCAGATAGGCGTTCGCATACTGTGCGATGGTACCCTAGGCCTTCTGGATCACCCCCAAGTGAGGCAACGGGTGTGAAAGTCATGCCAAAGCCCGCACACCCGGTGCCAGTGCTGTCAAGGTCACAAAGCTCGCTTCATGTTCGAGACTCCTCTGACTTGGACCGAATTCGTATGCCTCCCCCACCCGCCCATTCTTACCGGCGTGTCACGCGGAAACCGGTTATGCCTCCACGTATGTATGGCCCGCGACAGCCAATACACCCACAGCAATCATCCGCCCCCATCTTGGGAGTCGATCGCCAGTTGCAGTTTCAGTGGCCACATTACGCCCGGTCCAGGTCGGAAGAGCTGCTGCGACCAAGCGAAACAGAACAGCGAACACGTCACTTCTACCAAGCGGGTCATTCCGAAGGTATGGGAACCATGTACCAGCCGAGCCGCCCTGCCCTTCCTGAAGGACAGTATTCCACCCAACAAACTGAACTCCAGCAGCATTCTTCGCGGTATGTAGCTGTTCCTCAAGCGCAAACCAGTCAAATACCAGGTCCTCGAGTTGTTCCTATCATCGTGGTCAGCGGGCCCTCTATCAAACGCATACGCCAGGACCAGATGTGCACGGCCAGTATTTACAACAGCTGGTGCCGGTAATGCGGTATAGAAGTGAATTTGCACCGACTGAGCCAAGCAGCTCAGGCATATCTGGCTCTGGATCATCTACCAACGTGGCCGTGGAAGGGGAGGGAGAGGCAGCTGGTGATTCTGGACACACGGCCGCGCCACCGACGAACGTTCCCTTTGTACCGACTAAAACTGCATCAACATCCACTAGCGACTTTCCTACGTCTACCAATCTTTGGTGGAGTTGATCCTTGGTGGATCGGGAACTTAACGATGCAGTTTTTTTAACGATGTGACTGAGGTTGGCAAAGGCGCACAGTTTAAAACCGAATGTTTTGTACTTCACTGGTTCACGGTAATTTGCTAAGGGCCAGGAACACTGAGTTCCTATCCTTATCAATTCTCTCATCCCAAAGCACTTATATCTCAATTGGTCATATTCTCACTTGTTATCTTATCGCTGTTCATTGCAGCTTTCCCGAAGTGTTGCACGCCATCCTTCTAGCACTCCGCCATCGGCCAAATTTTGTTTGCATGCTACAGATGTTTTTCATTACATGTTCGACTGTTGTAAATATTAGGAAAACTAATGTGCGGTTTTAGCTGATAGAAATGTCGGAATTCGTGTTTTTACTCATTGACGTTTAGACAGCATTTTATTACATTGACGAGACGACTGAAAATTTTGTAACCGTGCAACATAAAAAAGTTTATAAAGCACACTTTGGGAACTCACCTGAGTATTATTTCTATTTTAGTGGCGCTAGAGATTCTGGCACTGGTTTTTATCTACGTTGAGGCACTTTTGGCGTGAACATGAAAGAAGTTTTAATAGCGCTTTCTTTTGAGTGAGACATCTGGCCTGCGGTTTTCTAATCGTGTAGCCACGTTTGAATTCCGAAAACTGTCCAAATGTAAAGGTGCTGATAATACCGGGTGGCCACAAGACGTTAGCCAGACTAAATTTAAAACTGCTTCAGTTGCAACGTCACCGTACGCACAGTGTTTTCCAAACGACGGCGGTTATTACGCCCCATGAACGCCCCTGAGACGCATTTTGTCGCCGTCACATAATGTCGTGGTATAGGGCAGGGAAGCTAGAACCGCCAGCATATCTCTACTGAGTAAGTATTGTTTTTGAACTCTTCAGTTCACCAACCGTGCAATGCCTGGTATGCGCTCAAAAATGCGCGCTATTTCTCAATACCATAAATGCACAACTTGAAACTAAACAAAATAAAGCAAGAATGAGTTGCCCAAATGAAAAATGCCTATCTAGTAAATTCCGCTCACGCACGTTCGGATTCACTGTGAATAATATTTTATTAGAGTGGTTTCTTGGGCGAGTTGGTCATTCATCGTGTAAGTAAGCGCAAATTGAACAAGGACGAACCTTTCACTTCATTCGTCCTTGTTCAATTTGCGCTTACTTACACGATGAATATTTGATTGATTGCAGGGTTTAACGCGTCAACGCAACGCAGGCGATGATGCGCGCAGTAGGTATAGGGCTCCGGATTAATTTTGACCACATGGGGATCTTTAACGTGCGCCGAAATCTCGTACACACGGGAGTTTTTGCTTTCTGCCACCATGAGAAAAGCGGCCGCCGCGGCCAAGAATCGAACCCGCGACCTCGTGCTCGGCAGCGCAACGCCTTAGCCACTGAGCCACCGCGGCGGGTCACTGTGCTTAATAACCGATGAAGGCAGGATAAATCCACGCACTAATGCAGACAGAAACAGAAGGCATAAAATATAAAAAAATAAAAAAAGATAAAGATAAAAACCGCAGGCATTGCAGCCATAAATAAAAAAAGACTTGGAAATCTGTTGGACAAACCAATTAAAGTTCTACAAAAACATGCGGTAGACAACATTTTATGGTTGAGAAAGGTTTCAATGATGTTAGGCACATTTTCTGAGAAAAATACATGGCTAGTAAGTGCATTCTCATCGGTAATTGTTCTGGAAAAGAATAAATATTTCGACTTGCTGCTACCCTTGTTTAGTATTTCGTTAGTTGTGTTGCCTATATAAGTCTTGCCTTGAAAATAAAATTCGATTAGGCGTACCGCATTGCCGTGCCTTTTACGCCCTTAGTCTAAATATTTTCGCGCTTGTAAGTCTTTATCACGGAATTCAAACTTGCTCGTACTCAAACACTAGCAAATATGTGAAGCTATAAGAATGGTTCACCGTTGCCTAACAACTTGAGAACGTGAAGCCTTAATAGTAAGGGTAATGGCCAACGCTGGCACCTATTTTACAAAGTTGTCTTCATTGCTCGCACAAGACCTGCGCGGCCAATGGAAAAAAGCACGAACACTGGCTAGCACTGTGCCTATAGGAGAATCGTTCGCAATAATCCAACACTTTTTCTGAAGGACTTCCTACACAGTAGGGGGCCGATGTTTTCGACCTTGAGTGAAACGAAAAAGAGTCCGAATAAAAGAGCAGTTGGAAAAATTTCCGAGTCACAAAAACGAACTTAATTTCATTCAAATGGGACTGAAGAAGTCGTGCATGGTTTCTTGCCTTAAATTTCTCCTTCGTGTAAAAACGTCTGCTTGCACCTCTGAAAGCGCCTTGTTTTCTTTGTATTTGACGATGACGCTGCTTAAGGCCCTCTAACGCTGCTAATAAGTCAGCGTCACCTGGTACCAAAAAAGTGCTCTTCTAAAAAACATTCATCACGTATGACCCGCTTACAGATTTCCGGATTGCTCCCGCCGCAGACTACACGCACAACAATTATGGCCTCCAAGATAAAAGTTTGTTACCCCGGCAGGAATGCCCATCCCCATCCAATCCGAAGCTAGTCATGTGGCATAGTGTTCAAAGTGGCGTCGTGCTCGAGTCGCACCATGGGCTCTGTCACAGAAAATGTCGTCCGGAAAATTCAGCTTTTTGGCTTTAGTTTGCCCGAAATATCCGTTGTTCATATACATTAATAGTACTGGCGGTGGTTCCGCGGGAGAGTCTGGAATATCCAGCAAGACAGAATTTTTGGAGTAAAAAAGAACGGACGGCTTAATGTTTTAATGTTGCGGTAGGCCTGAGCTGGGCACGTTATTCTGAAATATATTTTGAGGCATTGCACATTTGAAGCTTAATATAATAAATGTTTCGGCTTGTCAGGACATGAAGTTATGAAATGGAATGCTGTTATGTGCGATTTGGGTGCACATCAATTATTACTTAAGCTACCTATGGCACCAAGACTGCCAGAAGAGGGACACTCACTATGCTCGTAGCGAATCAAAGTAGAAAATTAGGGGCTCGTTGAATGAAGACAGAAATAAGGATAGGCAGTCAAGAAAGCCAAGGAAAGCACAAAGAAAATGTGGTAGGTTACTTTTTCTTCTTGAAACAGATGTACTTTTTGAAAGGGTTTGAAAGGTAGAAAGAAAGTGTAGAAAAACATGCTCGCCCGGGTGAGATCCGAACCCACAACCTCCACATTACCGGTCTGGTGCAACAGCCAGTACGCTAGCGGGCGAACTGTGCTCCGCGCGGGCCGCGTTCGTGAATCGCACATGGGGTTGGTCTGAGGGGAGGTACCCGTATGAACCCATTCCCATTTCATCATTCCCGCTTGTTCTCTCCTGTTTCAACCCTTCCAAAACGGCCTTCCCTTTTAGCCCTTTCCCATTTCCCCTGTTCCCATTTGAACCAGCTCCCATTTCAACCTTTTCGTTTGTTCCCTGTCGCTTCAGCCCGGTACCAAACGCCCTCCCCGTCGTTTCGTATTTTCCCATACAGCACCGTCCCAGAATAACGAACCCAGTTTCGACTCGGGTGACTCGGACCGTAGCGTGCGATTTTTTAAATTAATGTTGCCTCCGACTGTATTTAAACTTCATGTTCAGTTACCTCCGACACAACCGAAAGTAAGAAATTACTTGCGTCTACCCTAACCTGATAATTAAATTGAAGTTACGTCAAACCTATTTCACCGTTAGAAAAAACGTTACTGCTGGCGGAGCCAAAGTACCCAGACACCCCATTCACCTGCAACCTTTTTGCAATGGCCCGGTTTAAGATACGCGGCGCCAATTAAAATAACACGTAGGTCCGACCCGGTACAGCATTGGTGATTTACAACTAAAACCACACCCTTCCGTCTGCTTCTGTGTTGGTCAAGTGGTCTGGAACGTGTTGCTCACATGCGTACTCCGCGGCAGCGGTGGTGGTTCCATTCCCCATGGTTGCAAATAAAAATGCACATGCACTTATATGCAACACACAAGAAAGAAAGGACGAGAAATAACATAATATAACCTTTCCGCGGACGCACATCCAGTTTGTAGCTTCCGTAGCTCTTACCGAGAATGAAGTTGGGCGTTTTACAAATGCAACTTTTAATTTATTAGGAGTAGTACAGGGCGACTATTTTATTTCAAGGCAGGAAAAAGATCTCGTGAAATATAATTACCAATTTTAGTTATAACTACAGAAAATAACGTATTTTATGAAAACGGTAACTATTATTGGCCAGGACAGTGGTACAACCCATTTTAATGTGTTGTTAACGGCTACTTTATATGCAAATGCCTCTAAAAGCTTGGCCATTTGAAGTCTAAAGATGAATTTTTGGTTGGTGGATATAGTTCGCACGCATTTTTCATCCAGGCGTTGCGAACACCCCAAGCTGTATTCTCTTGCGTGTACTTTTTTACGGAAAATACATAGGCGGGCACACAGTTCGTGGAAAAGCAAAATCAAACATTTAGGTAGCTATCCGTCTAAAATAGAAAGCTTTAGCATTTGGTTACCGTGTTTGCGTCCCCGTTTACGATGTTACAGGGAGCCGTAGTTTCTGTTTGCCGCTGAAAACAGTAGGACACAGTTTAGCACACAGTTTGCGTATTCCGGCCGCCGCGTAGCAAGAGCGCCATCTGATGAATTTGACTCAAAGCAAATCACGCATAATTTTGTTGCTCATATGTATTTGCTTTCTTTAAAGTAGCTTGAATATTTTGTGAAGCGTTCACAATAATTGTAGTTTTGAGAATACTTTAGCTATAATCTCTAGAGCTCTGAAAAGAAAATGTATCGGTGGCGCCATCTACCGAGTACAGTTAGAGGCAAGGTAAAATAGAATTTGCCCTCGCGATAAATATTTAGGCAAGAAAACAGTAAAATACATTGTAGTCATTACTCAGTAACCTACACTACCTTGCGCAGCACAATTTTGGAGGCCTAAAAGCGCACTGCAAGCTCAGAAACTTATCTGATCTATTTGAGGCGGGAGTTTTGGGAGCGGGTTGAAACGGGAAAGGGTTGTTTCGGGCTACAGCCGATCTGAGTACTTCCTTTGTAGGAATTGTACCAGTGCCTCTTTCACTGGAGCGGAGCCACCCTGATGAGCGCACGGCTGTCCTGTGTTAGTTTCCGGTCGAGGGTGCATGCTGGCGTCCGGTATCTGTTAACCTAGCCCTGTCCTGCCCAACAAAAAGAGTTTAGAAAAGGTGGCCACAAGTAAATAAATTTTGCGTATTTATCCGTTCCTAGTGATGCTTCAACGAGTGAAAATGGAAAGCTCAGAGTATTTCACACAGAAAACATACCCACATATATGTGTGGGCTGGCTTCTATTTGTACGATCTGCGGGTGGTAAGAATACCTTAAAAACGGCATCAGACGCAGAACAGCTGAATTTATACGTTATATTTATAAGTTTTGTATTGGACTCAGGAGTGCTTATGTTATAAATAGGATTTGGTGAAAATTAATAGTAATGAAGTTTTAATTAATATTATTATCACAAGTAATTACGGAACTACTTTAAGGTTCAGGCGCAAGAAAACATTACCAACGAGCCAGTACAAAACTGCGAATAAATGAGAAACCAAGAAATCAAGAAAAAATTATCGCTAGCGCTGCATGGCACGAGCCCGCCACTCTGTACCGCCCAGCAAAATTTTCGTGACGACGAAACCCCAGCCCACACATATGTGGGGGTGAATTTTTCAAGCGGCATGACGGAACCCGCACCAAGGGAACGGGTGTATTTTTTAACCGATCGTGTTTTTCCCAGTCCTGCAAGTCGTGTCTTACGCTTGTTATTCAGAAAATACGAGAATGGCAAGACGCAATATCAGTTTTCACCTTGAAGGCGGCTGGCGTGTTCGGGCCGGTTGGGGCGCTGTTTTTAATGTGCGATCAGTGTCTCCAATCAATTTTGACCTCACCGCCGCTAAGCGTTCTTGAAAAAGCCCTACATCGCCCTACAGTAAATTCTTTGTGGCCCTACGCTAAAAAGTGTCAATATTATGACGCATCTATTCATTTTTATTCGTGCTTACAGTAGTCAAAACTATGTTTTCATAACTTGTCGTTGTTTATCATAATTAATACCTTTATTTCTTATTCACTGCATCTATGGCATGCGTGACGTCATAGGGGCCACAATACCATGGGCAGTTGTGAATCCCTGCATATTATATGAAGGTGGGTGTTGATGGTCATTCTTTTCCTCATGGTGATAATGGGGGAAAGCAGTGGAGAATGCTCTCTTTTCATCACGATGTTGATAATGTTCCTGACCTAACTCTGACATCACCCGTTGCCGCGCCCATGCCGCTTGCGCTCAGCCGTTCTTAGACTGATCTTCTCTTGCTCTCTGTATGCGAATCGAGCTACAGAATCTAGCGGCCAAAACTGACATCACAACCAGTTAGAAACGACATGCACCCCTCCATGTAACGACGACGATGGTTGAACGCGAAGTTTTCTCATGAGGATTCCTTGGTTGTCTAAGTTAGGACTCTGACTCGAGGACGGTTTGGACTTTCACCCACTGAGCTTCGACTTTGTCTCGCACGCAGCTTCGACTTTCAATTGCAGCGTCTTTGACTCTGGACACTTCGCCATTTTGGTTTTGCACGAAGAAAGCTCCGGGTTTAACTATTTTCGTTAGACTGAGGGAGCACGATGATTATGTCTAATTGTGGACATCCGTGCACGCCCCTCCAAATCCAAGCTGCTTCGACCATGTCGGAATGGTGCAAACTGATAGACGTCGGCTTCACAACGCGAGTTACCCACCCAAGCTTGATTTGAACTACGGGAACCGTTTTCTTGTTGTTGTTCTTTCAGTTCACCCGCGATCAACGTCACTGTTAGAAAAAATTGGCTTTCCTGCACTTCATTTCGACACCACATATGCCATCAGTGAGACATAGAAAGTTTGCTTTAATATGTCTTATTGGCTTCGCACACAGAATATGCACAACGCGTTTGCCCAGATGTGGTGTGGACGGGTAGACAGAAATTACAGAACGGCTAGACAGACTGGATAGAAAGAAATTACGCAAATTCGACGCTTTATTTTGCTCACGAGCGAGAATCTCAGTAAAAAATTTAAAATCACCCTACATCTAGCGTAAAAATGGCAGAACGACCCTACGGCCATACCGCGGTCAAAAAATTCCAAGAACGCCCTAGATGTAGGGCGAAAATCCCACAGTTGGCAACACTGTGTACGATTTCTCGCCCCCCTGGTGGCGAGATGAGTAAAATAACGAAACAAATAAGGTCTAGGAAGCGTTCGCAGCGACTACCCAGGGCTGTGAAATCGAAACAGGTGCCACTTTGTAAACGAATTTGTTGACCCACACGTTTGTGTGGGGTAAGCCGTAAAGGGCTAGCTGCCTCAGCACAGTGCGGCTGGTCGAAGTTAGCCTGAGCCGCTCTAGTTGTGCTGACAAGTTGGGCATAAATGAGCTCCCGGGCCTTGTTGTGCACCCTGAGCGCTTCCGAATTTGGTAGTGCCAGTGTGAAGAGGGAGGCCTAGCGCTCACTTGTACGCCTTCCGCAGGAGTATGTCAAGTTGGTCCATTTCCCTCGGTTTTAGCGGGAGCTGAGGCGTGGAGTACACCCAGCGGCTGACAACGAGTGCTTGCACCCAACTTGATGACATCATCTTCCTTCATACCCTGATGTCGGTTTGTGAGTCGACACCATAAACAAGATTTGGAAGGTAGTGTGGTTGAGGGGTGGATGGTTAGTGTTCCTCCTTCGTTTTACTGGTTGTAAAGTCCCAGTATGCGGATGTTTGGGATTACGGGGATGTCGCTACCCTGGAGCTTTATTGTGGTAGGTTACAGTGGCTTGGACATCAGAATAATGAGCTCGTACTTCTCCGGGGAGCATTGAAGACCACACACACTGGCGTGCTGTTGGACTGCGTCAGCGGATTGCTATGTGAGGGCACTCACAGATCAGCTGTACCACCCGCCCCCTCTCCTCCTCCCTGAGTGGTATTGGCAGTGGCCTACTACGCGTTTTTTTTTTTTGCATTTCTTGCGCGTCGTAATCTCCTCCGTGTTACATTACAAGTGCTCACTGAATCACATACCTATGTGGTATAGTGGCCAACGCCTCTCCCGGGATTCACCGGTTCGTGCGCGTTCGAATGCTCGTACAATGTGCGACGGCCCTTAATGGGCTGGATCACTGTTGCCTCGTTGGGTTGGTTCACGCAGAGTTGAGAAGAAAAGATACGCAGACACTAACGGGTATCAACAGTTTACAGTTAAGTATAATCATTAGAGGTTTAAACGGTGCCGGATCCCTCACCGATCTTGAGGATGTGGTCAAGCGCCTGTGCTTGTCCGGCTCATGGTCAGGTAGAAGCGTGTCAGGCAGGTGGCAGGTCCTGGGCCGTGGAGGCATCCTTGGTTCTCGCACCGATGTGAACGGAAGGCGCACGGTCACCCCTGGATCGGGGGCTCGAGCTCTCGAGCCGGGGACCGCGTACTCCGCTGGGCTGTGGAGGTGACCTCGGAGTGCAGCTGGGGGCCCGCTGCTCCGTGTTGGCGGAAGGTGCAGGGGGCGGCGCTCTTCCCTGTCTCGTTCTCGAACGGGAATGCAGGAGCCCGCTATAGGATTTCTCCTCGGCTTTCTCTGGCGGAGGCGGAATCGTTTGGTGCCGGGTGGAGAAGGGGACCCCGGGGACTTGACTCGACGCCTTCTATACACCCTGCCGGGTTTCGTCGTGAAACGACGAGATTGCGAACGTATGGGGAAACAAACAGGTTCCGCGGGCCGGCTCATTGTACGCTCCCAGCGCGTACCTGACGCCTCGCCAGCTTAGCGGGTGCGTCAAGTTCGACTTGGGCTCGTCCCCGCGAGCGACGGCATTGTACGAACGGCGGCACCGGTGGTAACGACCAAACGTCACAAATGTGACAAAGACGTGACATTCCACTTGTCCCGTCATTCTTGCTTTGTGTCGTTGTCCAAGTCGGGCTCTATTTTCCAATAATTCTGTTTCCAAGTCAGTGAGGCCGGTGGGTAACTTTGGTGCAATGAAAACATTTATTCAAACCTGTAAAAAGCTCCTGTCCACACCTAACCTGACGTAAATTATATAAAGCACCCGTATTTGCGGAAAGAACGCATCCAACTGATCTAAGACAACATCTTTCTTATAAAGGAAATTCCAGAAATGCAGTATTCAGCCCCCTTAGCCTAATGACTATGGCGGTTGAAACGCGAAGCTTTCGTGCGTGCGAAAATAAAATGGCGAAGTGCCAAACTCAGCCGCTACAATCAAAGCGTTAACGATCAAACTGCAAACCGCCTCAGTGTCGAAGTTCAAACTCTGGTGGCAACAAACAAATAACTCATGCCAAATTTGAGCTGTCCTCCTACATTCCGCAATAGTCGTCCTTGAAAATTTAAATTCCAACCTTACAAAATACAAACAGCTTCGACCACATCTATATGACGCAAATGTATAGACGTCGGCTTCATAACGCGAGGGACGCAGGCTGGATTGTTGTTGTTGTGAACTTTATTAGAAAAGAAGGCCAAAGGCCTTCCTTTCCAATAAAAGAGGGAGGATGGGAATGGGGAGGGGGGAGCACAGTCCTTAAGGCGCCGTCTTCAAGGGCTCTGTTGACAAGTCGTGCAGACCACTGCTAAATTGCCCGTACTAGGCCGCTTTTTGTGCATAAATGATGATTTCGAAGAGGGTGTCGCGGGAGAGGGATGCTAGGTTAATGTAAGTTTAGGTCTCGTGGTGAGGGGTAGGGAATGTACGAAAGCGAGAAAACTAGGGGCAGTGCCAAATGAGAGATGGTGAGAGATGGAGTGGTGGCAGTAGGGACATCGGGGCATGCTGGGGATAATACTGTCACGGGACGGGACAACACCCGCGCCGGCATTGCCCACCACTAATGACAACAAGGAAGAAGATGGGTGCGGGGCGCCGGGAGCCCGTGCTCAGAATGGCTGCCTGTAAATAGTCGTGTAAATACATCGCTTCATCGCCTCATGGTTCGTGTCATCTGCAGCCACGCTGCAATACCATTGTCGAATGGTCTCTGGTGCCGTACAGGTGTTGGTCAGAAACTTGTTCATTCTCACCACGAGAAGCGTTTTTGTTTCATCATCATCATGACCCCAATCATCACAACACCATCATGATCATCGTGTGCCCTCCCATAGTGTATAGTTGGCGTTCCTGCACTGCGTTTTGGCTACGACATTGTCATAAGTAACACAAAGAAAGCTTTGCTTTTAGAAAATGTAAATTGGTGTGCCTCGATCCCTCAATTGATTTTTTGTTTGCTGAAAGCCAGGACACTACTGGCCTGGCAACGGAAGCCGAACATCAAGCTCACGTTACCAGTTGGTGAAGAAGAAAGATTGCGGGAATGATCAAAGCTAGCAATTAGACGGTGGAAGATGTAAGGGGGGGGGGAGGAGCGCGGAAAGCATTGTCTTGAAAACGGAAAGCTGCAACCAAAATGGCATTGGGAACAAGGATTTAGTGGTGCTTGAGCCGGTGAGAAGTGTCACCGACCGTGCGGACGTCTGTGCTGTAAACAGCATTTATGAAACAGTAATCCTCACAGTCTACCTAACCCCTGCATAACACACAAAAAAAGCTTGGACACCTTCAAGTTGTATGTCTGTGAGAAGACCGAAAGAAACCAGTGGATATCGTGGGCGTCTTTTATATTGCTAGTTTGAAACACCACAGGAAGTACTGTTTCCCGACTTTTATCTGGGCAAACTTCGGACTCCCACGTTGCAATGACGCCAACCATGCTACAACACGGTGGAAAACGCATTTGGGTTAGCCCTAATGCTATACTGTAAAGGATAGCAAATGACTACGTGCACTGGTTTGCAGCAGTTTCGCTGTACATATATTTTACAGGGTAACGATTATGCCGCTAAAATGTTTATGAACACGAGTGTATTGAGCTATAATAGCGATTTATTTTAATTTTGTTTTTTCAAACAGTGAGCACCACGAATGAAAACCTCAGGCTGTGACTCACTCGAGAAGTCTCTAACTTGTACACTGAAGCAGTGGCGTCGGCGACATGCCGCGCAATGTACGCCGCTTGCAACAGAGAAACGCGAATTCACACAAGTTGCGAAAAAACGCTGCGTTCGTTCTGAATCAAAGAAAAAATCATGATAAGTTATAGCTAGAACGCTCCAACAGCCCTCTTGAATCCCATATACGTTTGTGTGCGAAAAGTGCGGAGCGTCGCCGAGTCTTTGGTGGCGGGTGGACTGGACTCGTCAGGCGTAAAATCTTTTGCCTTTAGCAATGCCACACAAGACAGTTTCTAGTGAATGGTATTGAAATAAACAGATACAAGAACAGATACAAAAGATACAACAATAACGATACATACAAGAACAGATACAAGAACATTTACAACAATACTTTCATTAAAATGCGATTAAAGACGCTTTATTGGAACACTGGCGCATGCTCTGCCTCGATGCATTGGCTTTGGTCTGGCAAATAATTTACACAGCGAAGAACAGGCAATACTGAGAAGTACCGAAACGGGTGAGCTGCATCTTGAAATGCGCTTGAATTTCCCGCGCCCTTAGGGCACGAGCGGCTTTCCCGCACGGCTCTGAGGCCACCGCCCCAAACTCAGCACGCGGGAAAATGACCTGTACAGCGAACAGCAAGACGCCAGCATCAAGATGACATCTGTAAAACAACTTCCCTGCGCTTAGAAAGCCTTTGCGAGAAGTTCGGGCAACAGTTCATTCAAAACGCCGATAAGGCCGGTAGTAGCGCATCGACAGACGCTGCGTAATGGTCGTCCAAGCCAGCAGACAAAGCTTAGCAGACGACGCCCGTACGTCACACTCCGGCCCTTCTCCCTCCACCAATCGCGATCCGCGAGCTCCTCTGGAAGCATGGCGGCGTCCTGTCAGCGGCGCCGAACCACGTTTCTCTGTCACAGCGCTACGCCCGCTCAAGATATTACTGCTAGAGCCCAGGTGAGTTGTCTTCTTCGTCTTTTTCCACTTGTTCTTGTCATTTTACCAGCTACGGTGCTCGCAGTTTATCATAGTTGAATGAGTTTCCTGTTTAAGTAGTCCTCCAAGCGACGCGCTCGCGCCGTGGGATCGTACAACTTGCAAGGCGAACATGGCACGGTTTCAGCGTTTCGTCGTCGTACGCTGACTACACCGCAGAGATCAGAGCATTTGCGGCACTATTAGGCAGTCGTGTGACTTTAATTTTGCGCTGAAAACGTGTAATCGCAAAGAGTGCACTCTTGCTTGCTTCGCTTACGAAACAGTACCCCATGGCAAAACAAAAGGCTACTTTGTTTATGCTTTTTTTAAACGCTTTGCGCACACTGCTGCAAGCGCGCACCGGCTCGTGGTTCAGCCGGTCTTTTTTTACGGTTTTTTGACGGCGAACGGCCACATTGTCATCGCCTTTCGATTTCTCGTGCGTCTCTTGCCTGCAGGGCTCGCGATCGTGCCGTCGTGTTGTCCGAGGGCCCAGCGTCTTTATGCTGACCGTTGTCCGTTCGTCGATGGCTGGCTTCGGCACGTTCGCCGGCCCGTTCAACCTCAACGCCAGGTGAATGCATCCGCCCGAAGGTGCTGTACGCGTAGCTCGTATCTACTGCTCTTGCTGTTCGCCGGGCGCTTGCGTTCGTGGCGCGTGGTCTGCTGGTGTCAGATTGCACGACGCGCAGTCGTTCTGGTAACATGTTGGCGGAGCGTTTCGCGCTGTTCTTGGACCTCAGCGGACCGAAAGGAAGAAAACGAAATGTAGTTTCGAGGGATCGGTTGACCTCGATGAAAGGTAGGGGCGAGGAGGAGGCTAATACGAGCGAATGTAGGCGAAGCGATGCCCTCGCCGCTGCTTTGGTTACTTGTGGCAGCAGTGCTGGAGATATCATTTCGCCTTTTAAAATGATTAGTTCCTTAGGGCTTCGCATGGGAGGGGAGCACTTGGGACCAATTTGAACAGACTGCGCGCGCATCGCGCTCTAATATGCGTTGAACAGCTACACGTCGTTTACGCAGAAAGCTTTGTTCTTGTTTTTTTTAAGCGTTTAAATATCAGCGAGCGATGATGCTCAGTTATGCTGCTATTTGCAAAGCTGCACCGTTTGCCGTTTAACTTGTCGCTGCTGATTTCGTTGCGAGTTTAAAGAAAGTGATAGATACCCGAATGGGTGAATTTGAGTGGAGTTAGCTGTTCGCATAAAAAGAAATCCTCCTTGCTGGTATTTAAAAGCCAATCTCCGCGCCAATCCAACTGATAGAAGATGCTGGGTGGGGGGGGGGGAGGCGGAGTTGGTGTAACGTGGTTTTATAAGCGAAATACTTACGCAGTCCAGTTTCTTTTATCGTATGTGGTCGAACCTTGCCACTCTTTTTGTCTGTCATAGGCTGTCAGGGCTTGATTTCTTTGGTCAGGGCCGCGGTTAGACAAAATTGGCTCTGATAGTCTTTCTTTTTGGTGGTTTGAGCTAAAACATGATGGCCCGTCTGTGTTCCCTTTTGCGCCGTCTCTTACGTGATTCAGCCAACTACGTGCCATTCGCTCAAAACGTTAAGCGCGGATCTGACTTCTAGGCTGCAAATTAACTGCGGCGCGAAAGAAAGCTCACGTATATCCAGTAAAACCTTAGCACGTAATTAAGACTACTTGCATTCCTTTAATTGGGAATACACTTTGAATGGGCGCTTACGGAAGCAAATGAAAAAGAAAGCCACCGCTAGAAACGGGGTCCGAGAGAGGCGAGAGATAAGGAAACGGTAAAACAAAAGATATTGGCTTGTGCTGTTCGATTTAAAGCAAAAATAGGTAGAGAAGAAGTGGCGTGCTGTCCCCATCAGACGGCGCACGTGGAGGGCAACGCGGGAAAATTGAATGGAGAAAACCCCCGTTGCATTCGTCGTGCAAGGGGCGAGAGGGGAGAGCGTGAGGGTTTCGAGCAAAAGGTCGGACAGGGACGTTATGTTGCATGGGCACCACAAAATGTTTGTCTTTGGGAAACATTTGCAGCAAAGCGAGAAGATACGATCCCATGTTTTTTCTCAGTACACTTTTTTTTCTCTTCAATTCAGATGCATGCGGAGGCCAACTACATTGCATCAGCTAGAACAGTAATGTGACTCAGTTTGCGGAATTAAGCGGCGTGTTGAGACACGGGTGGCCGGAACATGCCTAAATAGTTCCCGTTGGCTGCGTGCTAGCACATATGTCTAATCAACATTATCGTTGTATTGGAACAGCCCGCGTGACGTGTCCCCATTGGCTATCACGCATCATGTGGTTCCGAACGGGGTTGCATGAACGGTTGTATGCATCCGCCTGAAGGTCCCGTTAAGTATTTGATGTCAACATACCGACGCACAAACGTGGTATGGCCACAGGGGCATCGGCTAAGGACTATAGGCTGCCGCTGTTGTATATCGACGTCAGTCGGGGTTGTTACGGGGAGCAAAAGAAATAACCCTAACCAGAAAAAAAATAACTTTAAAAAGCACAGTCCCTTCGGGTGCAAAGACATTCTCGTCTAAGGCAGTGGGGCACTGAATTACAATGACAAATTGGTGTAGCCTTGGCGATGCTGTTTCTTAACAGCACAGCCGGCTGGCGTTCCCTAAGCGGCCCCGCGGCGGCTGAGCGCGCGAAAGAACTTTGAACGCCGCAGGCTCCAGACAACTGTGTGCGATCCCGCAAGGGTAGTTACAAAAAAAAAAAGGTCATGCATTTTTTCCTCTAACGACGACGATAGTTAAACGAGAAGCTCTCCCGTAATTGATTTTTTGGTTGGTCAATCCCAAACTGCGAGTATGTGGCAGCCTGGAGGTGTATGTCCCCACTTTTCTAGGCTACCCACAGAAACTCTCGGGTGTGCACTCCGTAGGACTAACGTTTGGTTTTCGGGTCTACAGCGTGAATCGGTACTGGCTGCTTGGCGTTCAGTGAGCACGTTTTCGAGTGAGGGCTCCTTCAAGCGTTAAACGTAAAACCGTGACGTTACGCCTGGCATCCTAAACCTCAAAATGCGACGTTAGGCCGAACGTCCTGAGTCTAGCAGCCTTACGGTATGTAGAGCAAAGTCATTCTCACCGTACGTCGAGCAGTGAGTAACGGCTGTGGCAGTTCACCTCGGAGCATGACGTTAGGCCTAAATCTGTCGCGCCGTCGACCGCACGACTGCGTCACCTCCTTCAGGAGCCTGTGCTGAGCATCAACCTTTTTTTTATTTGATTTTTGATTTAGTGGAGGGCGCCCAGCGGAGCTTTCGCTCAGCTTCGCGGGGAAAGGTTTTAATTTTGCTACACTTCACCCACTATCATCATCGTCATTAGAGAAAGTTGGCTTTCGTGTAGTGAATTTTGGTTTGCCGACATGCGACATCAGTTAGAGGCTGAAAGCGTCGCTTTAAAGTGCTGTCCGAGTGAGAGAAATAAAGGCTTGCTCTCCATATAAGGATATTATTGCGTGTTTCAGTCAACTACAAAGTGTTGAGTTGATTTATTGTAGGGTTTAATGCGGTGACGATGCAGAAGCGATGATGTGCGCCGTAGTGGATGGCTGCAGATTAGGTTTGACCACTTGGGGATCTTTAACGTGCGCCGAAATCTCGCAAACACGGGCGTTTTGGCCCTTCGCCCTTATCAGAAAAGTGACCACCGTGGCCGGGAATCGAACCCGCAGAACTACATATACTCGGTGACAATTTAAGAACGGCACCGGAAGTTGCCGCTGTGCCTTATCATTGTAGCCGGATGTTTCTCCGCGCGGCGCAAGTAGGGCGTTACTAAGAATATTTTGAACATGGCGTGAGCCGTTCGCGTGGATTTTTTGGACTTGGTATGTTTATAAACGACTCCAGTGACGACAAACAAAGTGCATGAGACAAAGCAGACGATATCAAGCATTCATAGCAAACCCCTTTCAAAACGCGCGCGCACTGACGTCACGGGTCTGACGCTTTGGCGGAGGGATACACTACATGAGGTGGTGCCGTTCTTGAGTTGTAACCGAGTATAGGCTCTATAGGAGCGTGCCATCGTTCACTACTTGGCCATGCTCCCTCCCCTTTCTGCTGGATAATCTGCCTCTGGATCGCAGCGAGTGCGACCCATGCGAAGCGCGTTCCTCGTTTCCCAGTTTAGGAGTTGGGAGGGGGGGAGGGAGGAGGGGAACAGTTTCTTCTCCTGCGCCTTAAATTCGTCACTTCTACTCGTTAAAGTTGTAATCCACACTGCTGATGATGATAGGGCAATGAGTTAGTTCCCTACCCGAGGGGTCGGTCACTTGCGGGGAAGAGGTATGCGGGTTCCAGCAGATCATCGCCACCCCTCCTTGTGTCAATCGCTATCTGAAGGCCGACATGCCAGTTTTGACCTCGATTGGGGTTAGACGGGGGGCAAGGACCCCATCGTCACAGCCAGATTATTGTCAAATATTGTCAATAATATTGTAAATTCGCTGAATTTCTTTTTGCCTGCAAAGCCACCCCCCCCCCCCTTCCTACCCGATTTGACGTCCGGCCCGTGCCGTGTCGGCTTCATGCAACAGTGCCCTCCACCTCAAACAGGTGCTGGCCGCTGCCTTAACGTATAACGTTTCATACTAAATACACTACAGGGAAATCTGGCGGCAATGCCTACGCGGCTTCAGCGTGGCTGTCATGTACCTGGTAGGCGACTTGTACTTGTCCTTGGCATGGCTCGTCAACAAGTTCAAAAGTTTCCCGTTTCGAAAACAAATACATCAGTATTCGTTAAAACAATTCAAGTTGCTTTATCAATAGACAAGGCGAGGTCCAAAATATCTTTCACGAATTATTCAAAGCACCATTGAAGACGAACAATAAAAAAGTTCACATTTCTTGCCGCTGTTGGATTTAAGTAAGAAAGGAAGGCGTGTGGCTAGCCAAGCCATGTATGGGGGGGTGAACGCTTCCAGCTTCTACGGCGGCGCCCATGATGGCACGCGGTTGCAGCGACAGACTACCCTCTAGTATATATTAGTATGAGACTCCACCAACTGAGGGGCTATCTCGAGGGGCTGTTACAACACCAAGCTTTATTACAACACCAAGTTTTATTAGAGCTATCTCGGCGACGTAAGCAGGGGGGGGGACATATAAACCATGATTTCGGGCCTAATCTAGAAAAAAAAAAGGTTCGTCGAGGGCCAGTTTCTCAAATAAAGCTACCGCCTGGCAAAAGTCCTGTTGGGTGCACACAGCATGTGTTGGTGGTTGCTTTTCGAATACAAAGTACTGATTGAAACTGCGTGTAGGGGTACTAAGGCGCAAAGACGGCATTTGCCTGTGGCCTAAAAAAACAAAAAAACGTACCGTTGAGCCCCCATTCACTTGCGAAATCAGAGTACGTACTCACGGAAGCCGATGTTGTGCGCACAATACCTTTTGAGTTTCCCTGTGTGCTCAAGCCAGGAAGTACGGTGAACTCGCCATGCTGATTTCTCGCCCGTGAGAAGATTAAAATTGATTTACAGTATGTAGAACTGAATGGTTGCAGTGGAAACTTCCTGGTAGATATCTCAACGCACAAAGAAAGGCTTTTTGGCCTATGGCGCACAGCTGGGCACGCACCGGCTCCAGTGCGTCTGCCGCGGCTATGACGTCACTCTGGAATGCGCAGACCGGCTAATGTGCACACCCAGTTCTCTCCACACCCGTACTCCAATTGGATTGGATTTCAAATCCAATTCAATTTAATCTAGTCTAATACAATCCAACTCAATCCAATCCAGTCCAATCCATACAATCCGGTGCTCCTCGCGCTTGCGCAGCACGGCCCTGCAGGGCCACGCGAAACTGCTCAATTTCGGCCAGTGTCGCTTACGCTACAAAAATGAACGCTCAATATTTGGCCACTAAATCTTGTAGAGAGAAAAATAAAGTAAAACAATGGCTGTACCATCCGAAAATACCGTTTTTCTCTTGGCTATTTGACTGTCCGTCAATTACTCTGTTCTTGCACTATTTCAGTTCCGCCTCCGTCAGTCCTTCGAAAAATAAAGCAGGTGGGAAGCGAGCGATGCGTTGAACGAGATCCCCAGTGCGCCCCAGAACTAGCTCCCCGTCGCGGCTGAGATGTGAGCCAAACGCCTCTTGAAACCCAACAGGCAAGCTGACAGATGTGCGTCGTGAAAAACGGGTGCAGCGTTCGCGACTCGCGAGCAGTGACAAGCCGTGGCGAGCAGCATAGCGGATGAGTGCCTCAACTAAGCGTCCGTACCGTTCCCATTTAAAAGCAGGCGACGCGTTAGACAAAGTTTTTAGAGGCGTCGTTTTCAGAGCAGTGATTCGCCGACGAGGTTGGGGGCCTTTCTCGACTTGTTTCAGTACCAGCGTAGCGTTGGTACCGAAAGTAGTCGTGAGAGGGCGCCGAAGCCTCTTAAAATAGGAGCCCACAGGTTACGGAGTGACCATAAACGGGTAACTTTGACTTCGGAAAAATTACTCATAACCCGAAAATAGTTGTTTGCAACTTGAAATTGAACGAGCATCAATGGGCTAATATTGGTGCCAATTGGTAGTGGGTATTAATCTTTATTGGACTACTTAAACGCAGAAATTTCGGTCTGTCTGTCTGTCTGTCTGTCTGTCTGTCTGTCTGTCTGTCTGTATGTGACTCGATTCATCGACCCGGCCAAAGCAAAACGAAAGCTGTGCAATAGTCGTATATACTCACAGCCAAATCTAAACGTCTAAAGTCCGGTGTCAGTGTTCACATTGCGGAACAAGACAAGACACTGCGCTTGTGTAAGGCAGCAAATCAATACATCAGTGGCGTTTACAGTGTTTCTTTATTTTAAAAAAGTGTTGTTCTTGCCAGTTCACATGCTTTCCCGCCTGAACTGGGTTGCACAGACGCCTATTTCGCGCTACAGACGCCTGGTTCGTGAAGCCGGTTACCGCTGGTTCTAGCGCGTGCTAACACGTTCCACTTTGGGACAGAAGTGAAAGGCTGCAGATGATACGATCCGGGCCTGTCAGTCATGGAGAACTCTCAGCGGCATGTTGGGAAATCTATGTGAAGTCCAATGGCCTGGTCTCCGACGAAGGGCAGCTAGCAGCTCTAGTGCTCCATTTAGCACCACTAGTGCAATCTGCGCTAATTTTAACGCGATACTGTTTTTGGGCAAACTTCTCGCCGTACTCATCAAGCTTCCGCGGAAGTACCTAACCGACGCTGACATGCAACTACAACTGAGGGAGGCAGATACTGCGGCTTGTCCGAATCGGGAGTCAGAGCAGCGACCACTAGATTGTGAAACGAGGTCAATGATACGTATACGGCCTAGACTGAAGAAAAGATGCGCGATTTAAGCATGCGGCGGCCTGCGCAGTGAACTTTGTTCCACCAGCCAAGGGTGGCCGCATTCTCGGCAGACACGGTCACCAGGTGGTCTCTAAACTTGCGCCACCAATAAAACGCCTTTTACTAAAGATACTAATATTGGCACTAGCTAACATTGTGTCACGTACGTAAAAAAAAAGCACCAAAGACTAACGCCATGCTCTCTAATTCCCTAATAAACCTACGTTAGAACCAGAAACGAAGTAAAATGCGTCACAATAAAAATGAAAGCTGGTATCCGGCTTCTAATTGCAAAAATTTTGAAAGGATTTCTCGAACTTTTCATGGTTCAGTCACCGCCCCGAGATCTGTCGGGCAAACGATAAATGACGTCACGCGGCCGACTTACAAAACCTAGAATTAGGTCAGTAAGTGATCTCTGAAAACAGTCACGTGAAAATAGTCAGCATCGTCCTAGAGAGAAGCGGCAGAGGCGATCACATAATAGCTAAAATACAGGAAATATTCGAACATTTTGCCCGCATTGTAAAACGCCGTCTCAGGGGACGAGCAGGAATGAAGAGAAAACAACAAGGCATATGTAAGCACTCACAATGACCCGGGCATCGCTAGACCTGCGGTATCAGAAATTTACCCGCACTTCAGACAGCTAAGTAAGTACCGTTATTGCAACAGCATTTGAGGCAGATCTATCAGTTTTCAGGATCACCGCACAGGTCCTAACTTATGTCTTATAATAACTTCGAATAATCAGAGAGCACTATCCCATCACAAAAGGAGGCTCTGGGAAAAAACTGGGACTGGCGCTACAATGGAATATATGTCGCTCACCCTTAGAGAGAAAGTGTGGACGCCATGATGCATATGTCAGCGATCGAGAGGCTCTCCATATTAGCCCGAATAGTACCGAAACACGCAGACGTAAAGATGCACAAGGAGCTATGATTAAAGTGCCTCTAGGGAAACTCCAAAAGTATGCAAAGACAGTCCAGTCTACGCCGACGGGGCGTTCGAAAGGACGAAGGCAGCGATCGCAGTCGTGGGCTACCGTTGCAATCGTTGTTGTGACTTGATTACCCCCCCCCCCCCCCCCGTACACACAGGAACGGAAAAACGAAAATCTTCTTGGCGATATCCGCCTAGCGCAACTATGAAATATATGCCCAAACACCGTTACACACGCTCAAAAGGCCAGTAGTCCTTTGGTTTGCAGCCATAATACCTAAACGCTTGAGGAAATTTTTGAAATCTGCATTGAGGAAAGTTTACATCACATCAACACCGGGACAAAAGGGCACAGAAGGAAACTCGGAAAGAAACTCGCATACCATTCTCCCTTTTGGCAACGACTGCCACACTTCCTTCCGCAAAAAAATATTGGCAAGGTCTGCTCATATTAAAGAATACGCTCATATTGAACGATATGCTGTGGGGTGAACAGCTCACACATTGCATATTGCTTTTACATCGACACATCCTGGCTAGCTTGTCACCTCAAGGACAGCGTGAGCTGATGCTGGCGACCTGGAGTTTGGGTTGCGCTCTTGAAGACTACCTTCTCTTTACTCCTTACTCAATAAAAGCCAATCTTTCAAAGGTTGAAGGTCAGTCTCTTTCTCAATGAAGGTCTCTCTAAGGGTGTGCGTTATAAAAACTAAAACGTTCAGCCAGGCCACGAAGCCAGAGAATAAACACGCGGAAACACTGCCACCTACTTGCTCAAACAAAAAAAAACACACCGCAGCCACCGCCTGTCAGGCCCACATCTTAACCCACAAAAGCGACAATGGCGTCTGTCCTCCATATACGGCAGTGATTATAAATCGTTGCAGCTACTCAAGCTCTCTTAACTGAACTGCAGTTCTTGGAAAGCATAAATGGTAAATGCAGGAACTCGAATACAAAGCGCTCTTTTTGCACAGAAATAACGCTGTCGCGTCACATACCTTATAACCTAAACTTAGATGTCACCTATAACTTTTTGTGCTCCTCTTCTCGTTAGTATGAGAGACTAATTCCTACTTATGTTAATAAACCCTGACATTACACCTGTAGCCAACGATAAATGTCATTCACCCGTTGTCCAAGGCTGTTACCAATTTAATATGTCCTCGCTCAGTCAGCGGGAATCGTGGAGCTGTCGAGGACCAGGGGTGAGATAAGATAAGCTATTTATTCCCCTCTGTACAGTACAAAATACCATACAAGAGGTGACAGAAGTAAAAATCCGCCCTTTCCAGCTTGAGCACCCCTTACACCCTAGATAAGGCAACAGCAGTGATGTAGCACACAGGGACGGAACGACTACATTATTGCAACATTTTTACACCATAGTAGAGGAAATATCAACACTGTACATTACTATAAAAAAGAAGCAGCTATAGAAAAACAAAAATACATACAAAGCAAAACTGGAAAACTGACAGAGCGGTAACGAAGAGTACATGTAAATCCTTAGTGCTGAATTAATTCGATTACAGCAACAGCTTAAAAATGTACGTCAGATTTCGTTTCATTTTATTTCATTTCACAATACCCCTAAATGCCCTCAATGGAGGGTATTACATAAGGGGGCCGGGGGCATACACACACTGAAAGCACACGTGTTAACAGCAGTATTAGAAAAAGAGAGAGAAAAAAAGAAAAAAAATAGGAAAGAACGAAAAAAGCAATCTTCAGTGAAACAAAACGTCAGGAATGCGCTGTGGTTGAGGAAAAAAACTCCCCCAACCTCCCGGAAGGGGATCGTGCGGAAATGCGAATGCATTGGGTGCACCGATGAGTGCGCTGCGGCAAGCAGTAACGGAGAGAGGCGTGCGCTCCACTGCATTTATGTACATTTTCCGAAGGCAGCGAGCGAAGAGAGGGTACGCGAAGAGGAGAGAGACCCGCGCAACACGCCCGCCCCGCGCGCGAGCTCTCTCTCCCGCCGAGCTCCGCAATGCGAGCGCTCTCACACGCCCGAGCGCGCTTCTCCTCTCCAGTCACTCTCCGCTACTCCGCCCGAGCTCCGCGCTGCGAGCGCCCTCACACGCCCGAGCGCGCTCCTCCTCTGCCCTTGCCCTCCGCTACTCCCGCCCGAGCTACCACCTGCTCCGTTTGCTAAGCGCGCCACAGCTGTTGCTAGGGGCGAGGAGGAGCGCGTGAGATAACACCTGCGGGCGCACGCCGACGGAGCACGAAAACCCCCCCGCCGCGCCGAGACGACGACGACGACGACGAAGGCAGAACTACGAGGCGCGCGCTCACGTGCGCTCGCGCTGGAGGAATGCAGGCGCACGCCGACGGAGCACGACAACCCCCGATTAAGAAATGTATTCGCATTTAAAACCATTTTAAGTTTTGCTGCGGGCAGTAAGTTTGTGTGGCAGGAACGAAGTGTGCATACAGGGATGAGTGACATAGTGGGCGTTTAACTTTGTTGGGATGATCCCTGCGCACAAAAATGGTTGATGGAGGCTGAAAGAAATCGTTGTGAAGTCTTGCGTCGAAGTAGATTTTGTGGAAAAGTTACAGGCGAGCATACGCACCGAGCACGTAACTTATCAACTTTAGCACGCTGTTTTATTGCTGTGACGCTTGAAAATGTTGTAATGTTTAATGTGCCGTCGCAACACAGGCGATGAGGCGCGCCGTAGTGGAGGGCTCCGGATTAATTTTTACCACCCGGGGATCTTTAACGTACGCCTAAATATTGGACACACGGGCGTTTTTGTTTCTCGCCTCTATCAGAAAAGCGGCCGCCACGGCCGGGTATCGAACCGGCGTCCTCGTGCCGCTTGAAAATGTTGAACAATCAGAAAAGATGAAGTGAACGGCACGGTTATGTAATGACTTGAGGTTATTTGTGATATATGGTTGACGAGGATCCCAGATTGCAGAGGCGTATTCTATTTTTGGACGAAGGACGCCGCTGTGGTGGCTCAGTGGCTGAGGCGTTGCGCTGCTGAGCACGAGGTCGTGGGTTCGATTCCCGGCCGCGGCGGCCGCTTTTCTGATGGAGGAGAAAAGCAAAAACGCCCGTGTGTCCAAGATTTCGGCGCACCTTAAAGATCTCCGGGTGGTCAAAATTAATCCGGAGCGCTCCACTACGGCGCGCCTCATCGCCTGCGTTGCGTCGGTGCGTCGGTGCGTTATACCCTACAATCAATCAATCAATATTTTTGGACGAAGGGGGGTGACGTATGCAAGTCTTTTTACATCAGATGGGGCTTGTTTTAGATTACGCCTGAGTAGTCATAAAGAGCGTTGGCTGAGGCAAGGAAAACGTTAATATGATGAGGCCATGTTAACTCATTTAATAAATGAAGACCAGGATATTTATACGTGTTAGTTAACTCTATTGAATTATGCTTTATCGTATAAGTTGCACAATGGGGGTTAAAGCTGAAAACGACATTCGCTTTATTTTAGATATATCTTAAGGGGCATCAACCATTTTTACACACCAAGTGTTAATAGCATCTAGTTGGGATTGCAGACTACAACGGTCGGTATCAGGAGAAATGTTACGGTAAATTACAAGGTCATCAGCAAATAGGAGAACATGTAATGATACACACGAGGGAAGGTCGTTAATGTAGACTAGAAAGTGTAATGGGCCTAGTAGGCTACGCCTGAGGGATCCCTGATGTTACTTAAGTGAAAAAAGACGCGTTATTGTTAGACAAATGTAAAGTGAAGTCTAGAAGTAAGGAGGAGTAGGAGAAGGAACAACTTTATTTAGCCAACAATCATTAAGTTTGATTATTGATGGGCTTCTTCTTGACTCCGTGAAGTGGCCAGAAGACCTTGCTTCGTGGCGACTTCCAAAGCCCAGTCCACGGCCTGAATTTGGGACTCAGGCTTCGGAGCTGGTCACCGCAGTCTCCCACTCTATTTGGTTAGATAGATGCCATTCGGATTTAGGTTGGAGCTCAGAGGCATTCATATAGGATGTGAGCTAAGTCGGCTTTTTCCGCCTTACACATTCTGCACTTTGGGGTGTACAGACCTGGGTACATTAGGGGCAATTTATAAGGGTTCAGAAAGGTATGAGATTGGAGTTGCCTCCATGTCGCCTGCTGGATTTTCGTTAGTGAATAATGAGGGACAGGGTAAACTAGTCTTTCATTTCTTTAGTGAGATGTAATCTCTTGAAAAGTAACCATACGCTCCTTAGACCCTCGCAGGCATGATTGGTCCACCGCCCGGTTGACGAGTTCTCGGGCAAAACTTCGTTCCCTGGATGGAATGAGTGCGCAGGAATCCAGATAATCTGGACCTGGCGGGGTTCGAACTGATTTGTTAATACAATTTGAGATGCCGCTTCGTGAATATTGTTTTTCGCAAAATTACGCACAGCCGTTTTGTAATCGTTGAAGATAAATTTTGCTTTGGTACTAATAATTGCAACAGAAATTGCAGCGTCTTCCGCTTCTTCTGGCCGCCTGACATAAACAGTGGCTGCGGTGATGTGCTTGAGTTTGTTATCGACGGCTGCAACAGCAAAGGCATCCTGCACTTTGTATTCGGCTGCATCCACGTAGACTACCTCCTCGCAATGCTTAAACAGTTTTTCGAGTGCTTGGGCTCTAGCGTTTCTCCTTTCCTTGTGATGAATAGGGTGCATATTTTTAGGAATGGTGTTTATAGGGAGGTGCTGAAATATATCTCTAGGGACCGGGTTCTCCTTTGTTTGTATTCCTTGATAAGATATACCAGATATACTTAGATCCTTTAGGATGTACTAAGAAATCTTTTATCCAAGCCAGATCGTTCGAATGTAGGTTAAGTTTAGATAGCTTGAGGAGTAGTCTACGGTGAAGAACGCGATCGAACGCTTTAGAGAAATCTAAGAAAACTGTATCGACTTGCAACCCGGCGTTAGTATATAAATTGTTAGTAAATCCGGCCAATTGAGTTTCGCACGAGTAACCTTTGCTGAAACCGCGTTTCGTTACAGCTTCGCTAACATTTTCTTTGAGATTTTCATAATGGAAACATTTTCTTCTGGGTAAGGTGCACAAAACAGATTAGTTACAATGATTGGTGCGACAAAATGGCAATGGCCACAAGGCACGATGGCCAACACAGTAAGCTCGTTCATGACGAACTCGGTGAAACATAGACATGATGGCACTGTTATTGCCTACCAGAACAGTTTTGTACATTGAAAGCTGTCCGAACGTGCAGTGTAAAGTCACAAGTCTCGCAACTGGAGGCTCCACAGCCAAGTTTCCCCAATTTTCTTTTCAACTCAGTAAGTGACCTTGTTTATAGGGCTTCCCGAGAGATGTGGTCGTCATTGTGAGCATCATTGACGTGAGTTTTATTTTTTGTGTGGTCGGCCATCTTGAGTGCTTGGGAGGCCGCGTTTGCGACGTAATAAGTTAACTAATGTCTGCACAATAAAATTTATGCTATAGAAACATCACACTGTGCACGTGGTTGGACGCTGCTTCACGAGTGATATAATAACTGGCGCCAACTGGGCTCCGGCTCGTTCTTCGAAGCTGGGGTACGTAAACGCATCTTAGGAGTGGGCTACTGTTGGCACGATGGAGTACTCATTATCCGAAGTTAAATCGCTTGCACGCTTTGGGGTTCCCATCTCGTAAGAAATGAATTATGCTTATTTTGCAACCGTGTTGCATGGAAGAGCCAACAAAAAAGCTTTAAGGGCCCTGGCCGCCGTACACATGGCGCAGCAAGTCACGCATGACGACAGAAATTAAAAAAACAAGCGTGTTGCAAGTACAAAACAAGTCTAGTATAAAACAAGTGCAGTGCAGTTCTCTGCGAAATATTTGTTCGTCAAGGTGCCACCCTTCAAAAATAAAATTGTGAGACCCGCAGTGAAACTCGCTGGCCAATGCGGCCTGTCGTCTTATACAGGCGTGATTTTGCGAGAGAGTTTCATTTAAAGATTTTTTTCTTTTCTTCCCAATTAGGAGAAGCAAGCGTCTGACCTGAAACAGCCTTTTGAACCTTGGAACCAGCACGAAGTTCAAGTTCTCCGTGCTGGAAGTTCAAGTTCTTCGTGCACCATTCGTCATGGAACGTCTCGGTGCACCGACAACATCGCGCAGCTATGAGCAGGCAGATTGGGAGGAGGCGTTGTGTGACTACACACCCAGCGGTGTATCGTTCGGAGACAGTCCCAGCGTTAACGGCCAGCCTTCCTATTACCCTCCGGATGAGAGGACATCTAAGGTCGCGCAGTGGATTTTGGACCACCAAGGCAACGCTTTATTTGGAAGCGGAACATTAAACGGAGAGGACCACTCCCTCATTCCGTGGCACTCCGAAGAACGTGCTCCGGAAGAAGTAAATGAGCGTGCAAATGGCCGAGAGAATTCCCACAACCAACGAGCTTCCACGCACACTGTCGGCTGTTGATCGCAACCCGCAACAGCATTGGTCAGGTGAAAACAGACGTATTCCTGGCGAGAGCCACTGTTGTAGAAGACATGGAGACAGACTGTACTCAGGAAGAGAGCGTCTTCACTGAAATCGTACCCGCCCTGAGCAACAAGTCCAACTGCGACATGTACAGAACTTATCTTCGATGTCATCGGAGCAGTTCTGGCAGCCGAAAGCGAACACTCTTTGCGACTCAGCAGTAGCACTTGCCGCACGCGAGCCCGGTGTATATACAAGTAATCCTAGTTTGGAAAATGACCTCACAGCAGAGGTTCCCGAAAATGGACTCACCAGTTCTTGTCCTTCAATGGATCGCCCCAGCCTACGTGCTAGCTCGCTGTTTACCCCAGCACCGGAGAGCGGCTGTGGAGATGGGCATTTAGTACCCGTAATTCCTCTTCGGGCACATACAAACGGCTTGGAAGATCCGCGCACGCTCGTCACTGAAGACAGGAGACGTAAGGCAGCGAGAGAACCTTTCCTGAAAAGCGTTCTCTTTAAAGTTGTACGGCCAGAGCTGTGGGAGACCTCGCAGACGGAATCAGCACGTTCATGTCACTATTGGCATGCAGAAACCGTAGCGGCGACTTCTACGGCGAGCAACCTTGAACACCATGTGCTGCCTCATGGCCAAGAGCCAGATAATTGCGCGCTGGAGGTTCAAGCACGGACTTCAATCCCGTTTCTTTCTCCGTCGTACCGATCGGAGTCGCCGCCCTGCGCTACAGAATGTCGCCCCGGAAGTGCTTTCCAGGGAGGTGAATGTGATACTACGGTTGCCAGCGCCAGAGTAGGAAGCGGTGATCACAACTCGCATGCACCTTCCGGTAACTCCTTTGAGAATCCACCCGGTGATGACGACGAGTTTTGGGAGCTCTACCAAGGGCCGGTACCAGTGGAAAAACAGCCTGAAGCGCACGGATACACTGAGGGGCGAGTAGATATTTCTTGTAGCAAGAAAATTGACTCGGTTACTTGCCTGGAGGTACAAGTGATTGGCAACGAGGCAAGCGCTGCCGCCCGCGGCGTTGTCCAGGACCTCGTTTCCGACGGCTCACGCACAGAATCGGCTGCGTCTAGCGAAACAGGACTGCACCGAACAGTATTAGCTGGCTATGTTCGCGATCCTCTGATCCGACTGGACACTGTGCCGGGAGTAGTTCTAAACGATCCCCGTCTAAAGCCTCACATATTTCGGGGATTGAGCGTCTGCCACTTCGACCTCAAGCCGGTATCTTTCGACAGCCACACCGAAAGCCCGGAGGCAGAATCAAAGTATGAAAGGTATCAAGAAGCTCATACAGATGCAGAGCCGATGGTGCCTGATAACGCTGCCAAACGTTACACCTTGAAGGATCGCGAGGCGGAAAGTTGTTTGGCTTTACAGGGAACCACCGCAAGAGCTAAGTCAGATGAAGCACGACCATCGTACTATTTGCCACCGTTGGACTTAGGTGAATATGGGAAAGTCAGTTCTAAAGGAAAACGACGAGACCCGGATACGCCGAGTAGACGTCTGGAGACTAAGACACCGGCCACTCCAGAAAACATAAAACCGTCGACGGAAAGGACGCGGAATTCTGCGAATTCCTCGGGGGAACGAAAGCGTAGACAGTCCTCCAGAGACTCCCGTTCTTCTTCCAGGCTGTCGTCGCCTGACTCGCGGTCGCCACCACCACCTCCGCCACGGCGCCGTTTAGAAAGCGAGTATTCGGACGAAGTCGAGCCCAGCAGCTGTGAATCCGGGCTGGGTACAGAACAACAGCTGTATGTGCACCCTTTCTACTTCCAAGGACATGCCGGGCAGCCATACCTGTCGTGGCAGGCGTCTTACTGGATTCCGGTCATGCCGGCTCCATCCCATTTTCTGCACCCCGCGCAGCCAGCGTTCGCGTACATACCAACGTATCATCAAGCAGCGCCTATTTCACCGCCACAACCATCGCCACCGGGAACTTCGACAGCGGCCGTACTCCCGCATCCCGACACGCAGTATCCACTGTCGACATTCCAGCAAGCAGAGTCAATGATCCAGTCGCAACCATTCCATCAGCAACTTCCGTCGCAGTATTTTCCCGCGAACTTTCCGCCGGCGGTTTCGGATTGCCTACCACCGCATGCTCATCCTATGTTCCAGTACCCAACAGCGCAGTCCTTCGTATCGTCGCCGCCACTATCACCACCACCACGCTTTCCTGGAGAACTTGGCCTGCACCCTCCAGGTACATCATTGCACACGCCGGCTCAGCTTGACGGTTCACAGCCATCGTATGAAGACGGAGGTGTCCAGCATACCTTGTCCTCATCCACCAGCTCTGAAAGGCCACCCGGTGTTTGGTACCAGTACCAGCCAATTCCTAGGCCACCATCACCGCCAACGCCGTTACGAAAGTTGTCGCCTTCACTGAAGTGTCCAGCTCCACCTTTGCCAGATTGCCCGCCACCACCGCTGCCGCCGTTGCCAGAGTCACCGCCGCCCCCTTTTCCACCGACTCCATTGCCGCCTCCACCGAACTTTCCTCCACTACCACCGCCTATACCAGTTAGTTGGGCTGGGACAGAACAGACGATGCAAGGGTGTCAGCAACCGGAGTCATCTACAATGGTTGCGGTACCTTTGCAGAAAATGCAAGGGTGTCAGCAACCGCAGTCATCTACAATGGTTGCGGTACCTTCGCAGACAATGCAAGGGTATCAGCAACCGGAGTCATCCACAATGGTTGCGGTACCTTCGCCCCACGACGTGTTGCAAGACCACGTCCAACAGACGCAGGAGTGGAACTATCAGTTCGGCGGAGAGTATTACGAATCGCGGAGTACAAACGCCAGTTCTGGACATGATTTTTGGCAAGGAGGAAGTGAAGAGTGGTACCGGGAAACGTCGTTCGAAGATGGTGAAACTAAAAACTTGACCTCTGCAGAGTTTTGGGAAGACGGGTAGTGGGGCACAAGCGCTGCTTTCACGTTTTTATTTGTCGGGTGGGACGCTGCAAGGTGGCCAGACTTTGAACAGACCAATGATGTTGGCTCCGAGAGCGCGCCTGATGACTTTTTATGAGGACTGGCTGGTTGGGATCTTTCCCAGTGCCGCTATTACTAACGTATGCTAACGTAGTGTTCTGACAAAACCTAATGGCGTGTCAGATGACGAAGAGCAGGTTAGAAAAAGTGATGCGTCATGGATGAACGGACATTTCTTGTAATAAACAGATATTTGCTCTGACAAGCAGTGAATGTACGTGTCTGTTGCGAGAATTCTTTTTGAAAGCCTCCGATGTTGCAACGGCCCCTGGTTTGCAAACAAATAGTAGTTATGCATTATCGCACAAACGTGCGATGGCTAACCTATGTGAGATGACTACAAGGTAACGCAGGCGCAACGTTGACTCACTTATTTAACAAGTGAGCGCGCCTGTATTCGGCAGTAATAATGCTTGTTCATGTGAAGATTATTTTGGTGTTTACAGAGCTCAAACTGCGTATTGTCAAACAGGTGCCGTTTGCACATTATTTTTTTTACTCCTGATTGGCGCCGCAGTTAATGGCTGGTACCTAATCTTGCCAGTCTGCCCTTTTACTTAGTACTCGCTCTCTGTACCACAAACTTTCTGCAGTTTTTCAATCGCTGTTTTAGTTAGGAATTGAGACATTTGTGTCATCCGCCCTAAGCAAAAACGTGCCTTCTGGGCCCTCTATTCAGGCAACCTTAAGCATTCGCACAACTTTTTTACGCCCTTTTTGGCCAAAAAGGGTGTTGGGAGCTCATTACTCTTTTTATTGAATCTCAACACCCTTTTCGTAATTCTACACCAGTTTGTGTGAAAAAAGGGCGTTGATAATCTTCAACATCCGTGGTGTTTCTGAGGTTGTGAAAGCGTGTGGGAAAAGTGTTTAGCTGTTCACTGAATGAGGCATGATGCATGTATAATTTCACTGTAAAGAACGAGACATCTCCTCGTACCCTCCTCCTCCTAAAAAATGTTCAGGAGCAAAAAAAAATTGTTCGTCTTCAGTGATTGCTCGTTTCCATATGCGGTGCGCCGAATGTCCCACGTTTAGCTTTGGCAAGTGAAATATCAATTTGAACCTTTAAAATTAAAAAGACCATAGTGCGGCGAAAAGTGTTTTGACCTACTGCAACACGGTTGGCTTTCTGCAGGCTGTTAAAACCGGTGTGAAATAGGTTGTCCGTTGCAAAACAAAAAAAAAAAAAAAGGCGGAACTGGGTGTCGACCTAGTTTTTTTCCGGTGTTGCTATGTGTTATAACGTGTTCTAGGCTTTGCGATGCTCTTGCTAAGTTAGGGTAAGCGCTGAGGGGTGATGCCAAGTTTAAATGAATTTTACAAGGTCGGTCAAGTGGCTCCCGCAGACAGCGGATCCAAACCACCATTCCAACCTGCGCCAATTTTGTTGCGTTTCAGAATCCCCAAAAGAATGGTACCTTTGAAATGGTGTTGTAAGAGGTGCACATATGGTTGCGCCTTCGCTGATCACACTGGAACAAGCTCTAAGGCCGGCTTCACTGATATAATACTTTATCTGCGGTGGTGCACTCTTTACAGGGGGCGCAGTTCTTTTTCTGGGTCTCTTTTGCTAACGCCAGCGAACCTAGTTCAGGCTTAAACAGCTTCAGTTGTACTAAATTATGGCAATTTATATTGTGGGAAACATTGTAAGGCACAAAACCTACACCGAGTGTAGAAAATGTTCTGTCCACCCGTGTAAATGGGCATGAAGTAACTCCAAAGTTGGAGGTCTCTTACGCCCTTTTTCTCAGTTGGCGGTCTTTTCTTACACCCTTTTTCTTATTTTCCAACACGATAATCTGTAGCCTTACACCCTTTTGGAAGAAAGGTTGTTGAAATAATGAACACGTATATTGAAGGGTGTTGAGATGTCGGGGAATATTTGTTTGGTATATTTATTAAAATTCTATGTGTTATTGAACATTACTACCTCGCCATTAAGCGTTTTTTGCAAATCCGCATGTTGATTTGTATACGCTCGCATTAAAATGCATAATACCGAAATTAGCGCTAAAATATCATTTTTGCGACACGCCCACCGACTCTAATGGAGGACTTTCCTCTGCTAGATATAAAAGCTAGAAGAGCACATGTCTTTCTAAGTAAGATGTACTCGCTGTCCCCATTCGTCTCGCCGATGCTCTTGCTCAATCCAGTTGATGGCGAAGTACGACTTGTGCGTGTTCAGTGTGTCTATATGCCATGTTGCGCTCTCGGCCCATCCACACCGTCCGCGTAGCTTCGCTGCCCACGCCTTTATTTTACGATGTTGAGCAACCTTGCACCCTTATTTATGGTGTTCCCGCGAACACCCTTTTTTACACAAAACACCTTTTAAAGGTGCTCGCCATGGGACAAGATTCTTACACTTCGGCCAGAAAGGGTTAAAGCAAGTCTAGTGTGTTCACAGAATTACGAGCTTTTTTAAGGTAGGCTAGCACTTAAGCAGGAAGCTGTTGAAGGACTTGCTTGCTTTCGCGCTAAGCAAGCCAGAATTGTTGATGTGAAATCTTGGGGTTCTTTTTATGCGAACAAGTGTACAAATTTTCATATAATCCCTAGTAAAGGATTTACGCGGGGACACACCCTACGAATGCCCCAAATTCAGAATTCTCTCTGAATTTCAGCTATATAGCTATGGCAAGCGGGTATTTAAGGCTTCTAGCGAATAGACAAGATGTCGTTGCTCCGAGGGGATATCTCGTTCCAATAGACGTACAACCGTGGCACATCCGGTGCACTGGAGAGCGTGAATGAACGTGTTCATATAACCCGACCCACGTCTAAACCGACCTAACAGATATGAAGCCGTCCCTGTAATACCAAAACAACGCAAAGAATGGGGCAAAAGCTAAATTTACAGTGACAAGAAGTACGGGTTTTGGAAGAAATATCGCACTGCTGGGGCTTTAACTCGGGCGGCTTGCCCAAAAAACCGGCGATTTTATCCCTGGGGTTCTGAGGCTGAACACTGGTGATGTTTTAGGAGTTTTTGAAAAGTATATATAGACATTCATCACCACTGTCACTGGAAATGGCGCACTATCATGCACAGGATAAAATTGGGTCGGCAGGGACTAGTACATATTTTCGTGCTGCAAGATACGGTAGCCAGGGGATCTGGAGTGTTCAGATTGCTCGGCGAATATTGGAACTGCACACATTCTCTGTAACTGCCCCCGATTTGCGGAGTGCCGACGACAACCCTTCGAAAAGGTAGGCTTGGCTAGCTTACCGAGCCTTAAAGATTGGATTTACCCCAGTCTTCCTACTCTTTTAATGCGTAGCATTCTTTGCCGAGTACGCACATAGCCAGGACCGTGTAACGCCTTCCATTTCCACAATATTGCAGATTTCGCGGATGTTTCATCTGTAGTCGTCACAATTGCGTAAATGGAGGATACTGGTGGAACATAATACTGAAAAACGCAAAAGTAAGAAAAAATGTTATTTATAAAATTACCAAAATGGCGAACCGTGTATGCCCTGAATTTCAACAAAAATGTAATTTCACGGAAGTTCCACCTTTAGTCGTAATAATAGCGTAAATCGAGGTAATTGGTAGAAGGATTTTGAGAAAACAAGAAATATGGAAAATATAAAAAAATAGCGAAAATGGCGTACCGTGTGCGCCATGAATTTCCACTCAAGTTTTGCGGAAGTTGCATCTTTAATCGTTATAATAGCGTAAATGTACATAATTGGTCGAAAGAATTTTGGATTAAATGGTTATGAGGTTTAACGCTCCGACGCTACAGAGGCGATGAGGCCCGAAGTAGTGGAGGGCTCCGCATTAATTTCCACCATCTGTGCATCATTTACGTGCGCCGAAATCTGAAAAGCCAAAAAAGAATTGGCTGCAAAGAACTTACATTCTGTGCAGGCGGCACACTAATGGTACGCTTTAGTAGACAATTTTCTCAAATTCTGCAAATTTTTCTTCCGAGAAATTCTCATACTGTACGAGAGAGTGTGCAAAGGTACTGCATTGCGCTCGTTTCGCGCAAGAAATGTGAGGAGCGGCTACGGCTGGGCCCAAATATCGGACGCTTAACTTCTAGGAGGCTCCAAGGCTGTAGCCCTGTGACTTCGAGGTGTTGCATTCGTGCGCTTCAGAGAGGTCAACAGGTCCACAACAGGTGTTTGGCGTCTGCCTATGGCGCTGAAAGCGTACAAAAGTGTCAGATGTCCGCAAACGGTGCGTAGTTTCGGGCAGGCCAAGCGCGGGTCACAGTTGGGGATAACGAGATCCCAACTGGAAGCCTCTTTTCCCTGCCTCTCCCTCCTGCACCGCATGTACGTCACGCTCTGTACTCCTCACCCCACTGCTCCGCTTGTGGGGTGGTTCAAACCATGGATCTCCTCCTCTGGCAATGCCCCCATGTCGAGAAGGTGAGCACTGGGGCGAGGACGTTGGGCAGCTCGGATTCGGCGGCGCAAGAAGCCATCGTCGCTCGGGCTGCCAATGTCACCGGGGGCCTTCCTCCCTCAGTCACCACCCCTCCCGCGAATTAGCCCTTGGGGAAATAAAAGTTTTTATGTCTTTCTCCCCCCTCTCTCTCTGTCTCCCTCTCTCTCTTTCTCTCCCTCTCTCTCTCTCTCCCCCTCTCTCCCTCTCTCTCCCCCTCTCATTCTCTGTCTCTCTCTTCCTCTCTCTCCCCCTCTCTCTCATTCTCTGTCTCTCTCTTCCTCTCTCTCCCTCCCTCTCTCTCTCTCCCTCCCTCCATCCCTACCTCCCTCCCTCTCTCTCTGTCTATCTCTCCCTCCACCTCTCTCTCTCTCTCCCTCTCTCTCTCCACCTCTCTCTCTGTCTCTCTCTCTTCCACCCTCCCTCCCTCCCTCCTGCCTCTCTCTCTCTCCGCAGCCAGGTCTCCTCCCAGCAATCGAGCACACTGAGGAGGTGAGTTTCACGTGGTGGAAATAAGGAACGCGTGGCTCGGCCGAGGTTCCCCTTCTTTTCCGCCAGCGGTTCCTCTATCGTGGACACTGGAAGAGGTGTAGTTGCCATGCAAGGCCTATAATCCAAGCGCTGAACGGCAACTGCTCAAGCCTCGCCGCTCTACGAAACTTACTTGGCACGCCGGCCTCCACCACTTGTATTATCCTCCTACCTCAATAGAGCCATTCCTTTATTTTTCACCAATTACCATAACCTACCCCCTTTTCCCCAGGCACAAAAATTCATCAAAGCGTAAAATGGTGCCGGTGTACCCAATGCAAATAAAAAAAATGTGGTTGGTTCCTCTTCCATAGGAACCGGTAAAACATGAAAGTGAAATGTGCCTTCACAGGAGCAGCTGAATGTTTATTGTGCGTCGATATGAACTTGCACATCGCTATTTATATGTGGTCGGTACGGCACCGTTATATGCATGAACGTTAGACACTGGCTTGCACGCGCCATAGCATTGCCTAAATCCGGCTGAAACCGCAGGCGCTCGCAATCCGTCCGTGCCAACGAAACCAAACGGCTTGTCAGCGAATCGTTTGGTGAACACACGGTTGGCTGCAGCGAAAGGAGCAGCGGACCGTGCCACGAGCGCGACATTAGCAATTCGGTGTCGATCTTACTCCGTATTCGTGGCCGTACAGGCTTCTCCGCAGGTTACGCTGCGCATCCCCCGTACTCGTAGGCGCTGGCATCGAGGCGCCAACTGTCGGCGCTCATTAGCGTCATGATGCACTACTTCGCTTCGCCTCTCCTAGACGGCAGCACCATCTGAAGGGATGGATATAAGGAGCTTTTGTCGGCCTGTTTCCGCGTCTGTTCATAGCGCAGTCGGGAGCGCGTTTCGTACCTCCCCGTTGAGGCGAAATAGTTCGTGCTTCAAATAAATTCTGGTGCAGACGCGTCAGATAACGTTTTTCTGGCGATGTGATTTCCGTGATGGATATGACGTCAGTCAGATCTTGGTGGACGCCGGAATATATCACTATCGTTTTAAAATGCTGTTTACCTCCACCATTACCTATGCGAATCAGTAGATGGCGCTGGGTGCGCACAGGAACTGCCGTTTTTGTACTCACAGTGGAACAGTATCTGGCTGCACCGAGGCTTTTCAGTACCTCTAGCAGGTGACTAGATTAGGAGTTTTTTCGAACTGATAAGTGCACAGGTATACACATACTGCAGCACCAATAGCGCCATAGGAACGCGAAGGCAACAGTACGTAAAGCTACTCAATAACGACCGAGTGGCAAGAACTTCGCAGCGTTGGAGTGGGCTGCCGTTTGCAAGCGTGCGCGGCGTCCCAATAGCGCAGTGAGGGAAACCACGTGACGCGTAAGAGGCTCATGGGTGCAGCGGACAACGCATTTTCAGAGCCATCGGGTTGACTAGAGGGGGCGTCGCAAAATAGAGGTCTATAGAGTTTCTGTATGTAGCTCCCACAGGATAGCAACTCTAGAGCTGCGCGTCTGTTCGCTGTTTTGAGTTCCAATGTTAGGCGGGGAAACCACCCTACAAGCATGTTAAAGCCGCCGCGTCGGCTTCAGCGGCGAGGCAAAGTCGGCGCGTGCGTGTGCTGTCGGCTGCCCCAGCCGCTGGGCAGGACAGCCACAACCGCTGACCTGCGCACAACGGGTAAAGAAGTTACGTGCGCAGCACTGAAAGCAGGCTTTCCCGTCACTTCGGAACTCGCGGCTGCGCGGCTGATCGAAATCAGTCGCGCAACTCTGTCAAAGCTAATACAGGAACTCTAGAGCGGAAGGTCGATCATTTTCCGTGACATCGAGTCATAAGACTGCAGTGAACTTGTATTTTAACAGCAGCGCTCTTTAGTCCGACACACGTGTACGGCGTAGAGAGAATACTCCGAGCGCCCATGTATGCATGACTCGCGGCGACCGCCCGCCATCGTCCAGGCTTGAGCGAGGGATTACGCCACACGAAGAGCTCCCGCCTTCCTCATCGTTGCCGTGTAGCAACCTGTGCGCCGTGGCTCTGCCGCGCCGGAGGCGATGATGACGAATCCTTCGAGGCACCCCTTCACAATCTACACGTAGAGACGGCCACCGTACGACCTGACGAAGAAGTGGTGGTCTACCGAGGCGAGCACGCGCTACAAGAGGATTTTCCCTTCGCGGCTGTGCCTTCGGAAGACGACGATGAGAGGGATTACGGCGGTTTCTACCGAATAAAAAGCTGTACATACTTTAATGGTCGTTGCCTTACAGTGCCGTTCAAAACGACTTTGCACTGCGCGGCTCCGGCTGCTCCCTTTCTTCCGGTATCCGCGGTCAGTGTGGGGACAAGCTAAGTCCACCCCGAGACTGCTGTTTCTCTACCCTTGCACCACTAGTGCAAGCGGCGGCAATTTTTCTTGGTAGAAGGTGCATAAACATGATTGGTGAGAGAATTGAAGTTTGCGCGATTGATTCGCATTGAGTTCCAACCTCGGTCTATGTAAAGGCTTCGCCACGCACGGACGACGTATTTTGGAGGGTTGTGGCGTCATAACCCGTGTCATAGGGGAAGACACGGAAAAGGCGCTAGAGGTAAGTTCCCACTTGCGGCTCGCGCACGTCGACCGGCTGTAGGCGACGCGTGTCGCGCGATGAGGCGGTGGTGTTCACACTTGCGACAAGCACGGGCGCGACTGCGCGTAGTGGCATGTTTCGCGTCCTGTACGACTTTGTTCGTGTTTTAACAGCAGTTGCGTTTAAAGACAGAAATAGTTTACGCTAGTGCAACCAGATCAGGTAAAAATATGTGTAAGGCACATGCTCGTAACCAGAAGCAGTTGCGGGAAGAGCCGAAAGTAATGTCATGCGGGCTATTTCGAACAACATGATTTTAGGTAGAAATACTCGCGTTTACTTTCAAGCCACAACACTCGCGTCGCGGGCCGCGAAGATTGCTTCTTTTCAAAAAAGAAAAGGTTCGGGAGCCCCTGAACTTCACAGAGGCACGAACAGGCTGTAAATCAGCTTACTATCCTGCTATCCATCAGCTGTCTGTGAGAGAGAGAGAGAGAGAGAAAGAAACGCTTTATTATGGCTAGGCCTAGCCATGATCGAGCAGCGTAAGGGCAGCTCCTTGGACCCCAGTCCTGTCGACCGTGGCGTCCAAGCGCGCGAGAGCAGGCAGCAAACAGTCGAGAGGTTGGGAAGGGCAGGAAGCATGTCTTTGCAATGCCAGATGGCGTTGGGGGTATGTTCGCATTCCCCGTAGTAAGGGCAAGTGGGGTGGAAAAGAAGGATGGTAATATGTGGGTTAAAAAGGCTTGAGTGTGGGTAAAATGTGTTTGCATTTGCCTCCGGAGCACTGATTGTGCGGGGTATAAAGAAAGCTGAGGGGGCGGAAGGGTGGTACGTCAGAGCCTGTGATGGAGGGTTATTTCACGGAAAAGTACTTGCTTTTACAATTAAAACACGTTTCTGCGCACCGATGAGTCCCACGCTGTTCATTGACTGGTACACGCGTTGATGTGTACGCTGAAACCACTCACCAAAGGACCGAAGTGCACAGGAAGACACTTGCCGCTGGCGGCTCGTCGCCATTTGTATTGCCGGATGTAAACAAACCTTTTCGTTTGTGGCTACGCCAACGGATTCTGCGGCGGTGATTGGCTATCTGTGATGTCATCTCGCGACAAGAAAATTCGCTGCGACAGCGATCGGCTGCGCCATCGCAAAGGGGCAAAAAGGGAAGACCGGTTCGTCGCTGTGCGTCAGCCCAAAACGTCACGCTACGTGGGTGATTCTCAAGTAGGGACGTTCCTTTAGTCACTCCCGCGAATTCCCAAGGATGTGTAGTTTACGAAGAGTAGTTTAGGAAGCATAGGAAGGGTACGAAGTGTTGTCGCAACCTCATCGATGTTTAAAAGGGAAATGCATACAAAATACAAGTTTGATTCTTTAGGAAGACTGCTTTTCTCGATGACAGTGATGTCAATTTTATCGCAAACTTCCCGCGAATAATAAAGATAATAAAGAAAACATGCGAACCATTGGCGACTACCTAGCTACTTTCCGGAAATATCTTTATGACGTCACAGAATCTTGTCTGTGCGGTTGGCGGACGCTAGGCTAACCCATCGCTGAGACACATGACTGGATGATTGTATTAGGGCCGTAGTTTGGTTTGATCGCATAATTTGAATTCTAACGTGAGGTTAGCACATAATTATGTTTTACTGATGGCCCACATGACGTCACTCCTGCGCGTAACACGTGACTGTAGCGCGAAATTGGAAAGTTCTAAAGGTCCCGTACACCAAAGTCTTGGAACGTAAATACCGCACGAACTACGGCACACAAATAACCCAGTACGTATTACCTACAATGAAAATACTGCTTTCGTTGAAAGAAAGTCGCCGTTTCAACGCCTTTGTTCAGAGCTGCGTGATATGGTTTGCAAACTCAATGCACCGTAAGGATGTTTCTTCTCAGGCTGTACTTGACTTTTACAATTGCTGTGATCTGTATTGACAACTGTACTAGTACAGTTGTTGGGTACTAGTGTGCTAGTTTTACACATGTTTCATAAGTGTACTACAGTTGTTTTGTAATTCCTCTCGTCATCCTTGACTTGCTGCTCTGTGTGGAAGGTGGCCAGGGCCTTTCGAGCTGTTTCAACAGCTTTCTTCGTAATATTCCTGTGAAATGGTTTTGAAAAAAAAAATCAATTCAAATAAATTCAATAGTCTTGCGTTTTCTGTTCTGTCAGAAACGTCTTTCGCGGCTATAATGGAGCTGAGTGAGGTACTGAAGCCTAGTTTTTTTCAAATTAAGCAATGTAGTGCATTGTCTTCATGGGCCATTAGATGGTTGGTACAAGCAATAAGTAGGTGGAAGCGAAAGCGCACAGGCATTTCTGGGCTTCTAAAAACAACATCTTGGCATCCCGTTTCTTATTTGTTTTACGCCTACAGGACACGGAAGCAGTGACAGCAGATGGTCAGTTCGACTTTCCCGGTTCCTGAGAGAAGCGTAACCCAACGGGGACAAATTACTTCAGAATTCGCATTTCAAGCAAAGCGCATGTTTTTTCTTCGTTGTTAAAAGAGACAGTTATTGCCAATAGGTAATGTAGCGTACAATAAATAGTTTTAAAGCATAGTTAAACCCAACAACCCGTAAAAGCCCGTAATCCCTCCCTGTGTATACAATGCTTTGTTAACTATTTTTGGTGTTTTAAAGGTTAGGCGCGGGTTATGAAGGCCTCAAACTATTTGATTTCATATAGTAATATGCTGCGGCGCAGATAATACGGCAATGTGGTGAAGAGGGAGCAGCATAGGGGTGCAGGACTTTAAGAAAGACCATTTTAGGTTTCCCTAGCAGCGAAAGATATTTTGTTTACTAAGAAAATATGGACCAGATAATAAGAATAGCGGAAAGATTCTACACCAGGCTATACGGCAGCAGCGTTGGAGAACGGAAAACTACTGAGCCTTAAGCTTAGCTTGCGACGTTCGCCAATAACTTATAAAGATGCTGAAAAGGCGCTTAGGGGTGTGAAAAGAGGGATATTGGCAGGCGGGAGCGGCGTACCCGTAGGCCTTTTAAAGGAGGGTGGCGATTTAACACTACAAAAGCGTGCTGTACTATTCTCGGGACGTTTAAGGATCGATGCCCGCAGCCTGGAAAAACGCCAACATAGGTTTATTCACAAGGAGGGAGCTGCGAATCTCTACCGGATGAACAGCAACTGGCCTGCTCGGAACGCCATCGGAGGTCAATATCACTTGCTCAGCTTAAGGGGCTTCAGAGCGACATGTCGGACCGGTCTTTCAGGCATTGGACGAGTTCCTTCTGGATCCAGCTGCTCCGCCCACTGGCGCCAGGCTCCTCGCCCTCGGGCATACCGCCTGAGGGGCACACTGGAAGACCTCCGCAATGGACAATGGCGCCGTGGGCCCCCGATCCGGAACTGCCCAGGACCTCGTTTCTTCCTTTTTGATCCCCTTAAGGGTTTTGCTTTTTTTCCATTTCACAGCAACCCCCCAGGGGCAATTTAGTGAAATAAAGACGTGAAACAACAACAACAACAACAACTTCTAAGCGCCCGCTTATGACGGGTTGCCGGTTTAGGCGTGCGCCGGTTGGGAGTGGAGAGAGGAGGCCGGATACTCGCAGCTAGGTTTCTTGCCCTTACTGGTGACGTGTCAGCTGTGTTGGCATGAGGATTAAACGTGGACTCCAAACAGCCCAATGCGATAGGTCCGATGCCCTCACTGGTTGCGTGGATTAGTTTGGCGTGTTACACAAAGAGTAAGATGCCTACCACGCGGGAGGGAGAGACGGCTCTCCGCTTTCCTGCTAGGATAAAGCTCAGGTCTTTCCAAGTTTATTTCAGCGAATTGGGTAGGAAGCATGCTCAGTCGTAAATTACAAACAAACGTGTTTTGTTTAGTGCGCTCCGTTGAGGGCGTGTGGGTTCGCAGATCATCCATTTTGACGGAGTAATAGGGCACTAATTTTTTTGTTGGCGATGATATCGTGCCTCAGTGCTTAAATTCGTGCCATTTTGCAATAAAGCTCAGTTGGAAGTCAGCACTGGCGCCCGTCGCCTCGTTCTGCACTTGTCCGTTTTTAAGTGCGAATGCACTTTATAAGCGACCCTGAATTCCGGCGACCGCCGTCCGTCCACATAGCAACAGCTGCGGGTGCGCGCGCTCCTCGTCTTCCTTGGCAACGGGGGGAGATGGGCGCGCGCTGCCTGGCCGCTGACATGGCACATACCCACGTGGGGGATTGGCCAGGAATCGCGCGGCGTGAGAAGGGCTAATGCACCCGCTTAAAGGAGTACTGACACGAAATTTCAAAGCTGAGATCCGCTCTAGCAATCAAGTACAACGACAACACAAATAGGTGTCGGTGCATGGCACATACCCACGTGGGGGATTGGCCAGGAATTGGGCGTGAGAAGGGCTAATGCACCCGCTTAAAGGAGTACTGACACGAAATTTCAAAGCTGAGATCCGCTCTAGCAATCAAGTACAACGACAACAGAAATAGGTGTCTGTGAATAAATGCATCTTTCTTTCTTTGTAGTTGTGTGTGTGTGTGTGATCTCTCTTTCGCGAACATTACCGAACCGCGCAAATTCAACTCGTGCATTCGCACTTTCACATTCTTCCCCTCGGGGAAATGCGGGGAAATTTTTTTGGTGCTCCTCGAAGCCATGGAATATGTAAACAGTCAGCGCAGTTTAAAAATCGAAGAAAGGACATTGAAATGCCCACTGTATTCATCAAAGGGTACAGTGAGGATGGTGTGAATGAGTGTAATCCCTCCTTGCCTGCGCACTGAAGACGTTGTAGTGTCAACGACCCCTAGCTGCCTATAAGGGTCCGAACGCACCATTGGTTGCGCCCACACCAATATATGGCTCACATCCTCGTTCGCTCGCCATTCGATGATGTGATGTGCACGTGTAGTTCGAAAACTTGATCGGAAGCTCGAATTGAAATCGTGGTTTTAACTTGCCGCAACAACACTCAGAACAGGCTGTGTGCCGTAATGGAGGTCTAAGGATTGGTACATAACTTGCGTATCACCGTCATGCGCAGAAATCTCTACAGACCGATGCTCCTGTTCGCCTGCAGAAGAATAAAACCTTGCCATCCCTTCATAAATAATGTTGAGAGAAGCCCGAAAGCTTTCTTAGGTCCAAACTGTAGAAAGTGCGTAAAACGTTGTCTAAAAGTGAGTCTAACCTTCGCTCAAAGTGTGTGCGATCAATTGTCAAACCTTCAATGACCTTAATCGCAAACTAAGAACGAACCCATGGAAGATTTTTTGCGCATTAAGTAAACGCATCTATAATCAATCTAACTGTGTATCGATGTGTGGTTCGGAAGATAAAGGTATACAGGGTGTACGAAACAAAAAAAGGGTGCTAAACACCTCCAACTATGGAAGTATTTTCTACTCGTATGCAGGGGTGAACTCAAACATTTTCTACGAGATGGGGATGGTTTCAACCGCATGCTGTTTAAAACAATATGAATTGGCACAATGCATTTGTAGTGGAGCTGTACTAGTTTTAGCTTGTATCGGTGGCGTTAGCATGAAAATACCGAGAAAAAATTCTGTGACGCTTGTACAAGGTGCTCCACCTCAGATAAGGTACTATAACAGTGAAGCCGGCTTTCTAGCCTCCTCGAATGTGAGCACAATGGGAGCATGTGTATGTACACCTCTCACTATACTATTTTAAAGGTGAATAGCCTTTTTGAGCCAAAAAAAACACACAAAATGGACACAAGCTTGCACTACGGGGCGCAAACTTGCTGGAAAAACAGCGGAGATGAGGTTCGACCTAGCTTGTTTCCCCATTGAACCCTCTCTGTAAGTTGGGCAGGGGGTGGGACAAAATGGAACAGCCTTGTAAAATCCGACTAAACTCGGCCTCACCCCTCAGCACTTAGCGTAGTATTACAACGACACCGCAAGACCTAATAAAACCTGGCAAAGCAGAGAAAACCTAGCAAAACTCTGCAATACCGGAAGAAGCTAGGTCGACCCCCAGCTCCCCTGTTTTTTTTTTTGCAACTGAACACCCATTTCACACTTTTTCAACACCCTACAGAAAACCGAGGGCGTTGCAGTTGGTCGACACTCTTTTTGCACAGAAAAATGGTGTACAGCTACAAAAAAAGGGTGTTGGAGCCTAAAAAAATGGGCGTAATGACTTCGCAACACCCTAATGCCACTTATACCACACCTTGTTTTTTTAGGCGATACGGGTGTAAAACAATTTGGGTGTGTAGCGGCTGAAGCTGCGGTCGCCTCCTCTGATGTTTTATGTGATTTCATTTGGTAAAACGGTTTTCAGGTCGCGTGACCATGCAACGAGGTCCGTCGCCCAGGCAACTTCTCGAAGGGTGTTAATCAGACGCCGCGCTCACGCGAGCAGTGGGAGAGTACGCTGGCCAGTTCCTGCCGTGAAACGCAGCTTTTGGTTGCGGAAAGGGCGAAGACAGCCGGCCGTACCAACGGAGTCTTGGACTGGAGACCCCGACCACGAATATGCTTACTTCAACTGTGATTAAAGTTTTTTTCCTCTCTCTCTCTCTCTCTTGTAGGACGTGTGTGGATACGTTGGCAATCGTCCCAACGCAATTGCAAAAAAAAATAAATGTTCAGTATTTCTCAAGAATTTTACTGCTGATTTCACCACTGCTTCCCAAAATCAACCACTGATTCAACGCGAAGACATGCAGATTTTTCGAACGAATAGCCAAGGTATATATTAAAGTATGATTATCGCGGTGTAGAATGAGTGGTGGCCCACACGGCGGCTGCGCAGTTTAATGCCTACCAGAAGAACAACGAAATATACCGCGTTGATCGCCGTGGAAGAAGCCATGCGCGTGCGCACTGGGGTTTATGAAATCGGTCTATGTAAAACAGTAAACATCCACAGATTGATGTGCGCACACATGGTTGAAGACCCTTTGTACACTCCTAATCAGAGCACCTTCCCTGGCACCACTTCCTGCCTTGCAGCGATTAAGGCGCTTTTATCTGTGATGGCGCTGGGTAAACTTTGATATCAAGTGTTGCTCTTCACGTGTAGCCGATCTTGATACAGTAAAACAGCCGCGAATCATTCTTTGAAGAAAATGATGAGGGCTGTATCAATGGGTTAATAATAAAACGAGGCGCGAATCAGCTCTAAAGCAGCAGGGTGTATAGTAGCTCGCTAGGGTGCGTGCACAGCCCCACTCAACATGACTGAGACTGCGCAAAGATAAAGAAGCAAAACAGAAAGGGCAGTCCTGAAAGACTACCTGCAGCACTACAGCCGTGCGGCATAGTTCGCAGTGTTGTGTGAGACGCAGTGCGACGCAAGTTGAACCTGCGGATACCAGGACATTTCGCGGTGGACTTGACGACCACGTCGCCGGTCTTTGGGAAAGGTAAGGCGAATGCTTTTTTTTTTCGTGTATGAGAGTGAATTTCTGCTGCAGTACTGGCCAGATACGTGAACACCTAGAACTTTAGCGCACTGTGGGCCACGTTTATGGCGTGAGGTTTACAGGATATCACTAAATGTGAATGTTGGTGTTAGTGCGCTGTGTGTAATAGCGTAGAATTTGTTTTTGAACGTTGGACGGCAATTTTATGTAAAGCATTTGGTTTCTGCTTTCCGTACCTGTGGCACCTCCCCCCTACTTCTCCGTTACTGTCGTGGGATATTCAGTGAACGGTTTGAATGAAGTCTTGTCAAATAGTCTAGCCTTACCGTAAGCGATCCTTTTACGCGTCCGGATAGCCCCGTAGTCTTTATAGCGTGAGAGGTAAACAAGGTAACCTGATATTGTCAAACATTTTGCAAGTGGATATATTGCTGGCACGGTTTTCTGATTTGTTGTTCAGGCTTACTTCTTTCTGATGAGCATATGTTTCTGCAGACAGTACGGTCAGCCGGGGTTAGCATGTCACAGTGCTTGCGCCTCCGGTTTTTCTGATTGCGAAGTCACTGGTTAGGTCCAACCCTCGCGAATACTTTTTTTTGTTTTTATGAACTTCGTTCCTCCTGATATTCACCGTCGTATTCATAACGTTTATTTATTCGAACACTCAGCACTAGGTAATACAGACCCGCCCAGTTCTTTCGCGGCATTCCGTCGTTTTTCTTTATTCGTGGTCTGCCTTTATGGTTGGGTAAGGCTACGTTAGATGCTCGGTTACAATACCTACGAATAAAGCATTTACCAAAACAATGCAGCTGCCGTGAGATAGTGAAATGCCAGCAAAAAATGCCAACAGGATGGTTACGTGGTCGCTACCAGGCAATGCTGGCCAATGGCGGAAACATTTTGTCCAGCCTACTTTGCTGTCTGCAGGCCCAATGGACAGTTCCAAAGATTTTTTACTGGGGCGTTTTCTCGTTTCCTGTTAAGCGCACCAGCGGCGCCGAGCAACACTGGTATTCAACGACACTTATGCATTGCGCACGCGTTTGACCATCTCATTTCGGTCATACAATTCTCCGGGGAGGTCTGATTTCGTAAGGTGCGATGGTGCGTGTTTACAGGAGGTGGATTTTTTTTTATTTGTAGCACCGTAGTTCAGCGCTGAGCGCAGCGCGGAATTTGATTTGACGTTAGCATTAACGAGAGATGCTGTTTTTTCTGTTAATCAGTCGGCACTCACATGATGGCAATTTGAGGCATCTAGTGATGATGATGATGGCAACTAGTGACGTCCTTCTTTCACACGTCTCAGGCCAACACTGTCTTTGTAGCTATGATTACTGGTTCACGACAATGATTATTGGTTCACGCACGGCATGGTGTTCACTGCCGCTGATAGCTATACACACTGGTGGTGTTACTAATGAGCAGCGGTCGCGAAGAATGTGTGCCTGGCTTTTGCTGTCAAGGCACGCATTAATCTGGTCACAGGGTGTGGGTTCGATTCGCTCTACTTACAATAACTTTTTCCTGTTTCGCTCAGGCTTGTTTTTTTTCTGATGTAGCCACTCAATTTATGTTTCTACGTATTTTCTAGAGGGCCATGGGCTGGCGTGCGGGCTAGTTGGTATTTCATAACGTTCATCTTAAGCGCAGAAAAGACAGGGACAAGCGCCACTTACAGCTGGATTTTATTGAATCAGGGTGAAATATATAGCAGCAAAAATACAAGAGTTACAGAAAAGGTTACGATTATACATACATTAAAATAACGGCATCGCTCGCTGGTGTCCCACACGTGTCAGTCATTACCACGACCAGTTCTTTTGGAAGAACGATGCCTCCTTATCGGACAAAGCTACTGATGTCGTGCTGACGCACTCGAAATCGCCTAGTTCCATTTCAGCTGCCTCTACTATCTCACGCGTGCGCTGATCACAGTCGTGAAACTATCAGTTTTGAAAGTATGGCTCACACTTGGGGCATTCACCGCAGTGAGTCGACAGACTCCTTCCGGATATGCGGTCAGGGACATCGTGCGACTAAGAAACGCTCCGCGTTTAAAAGGCGTCGCGCTCAGCAGTGCTTCAGTGAGCATCGAAGCACCGCTGCAGGAAGCGAGAAAATCAGCGTGCCTGCGAGTAAAAAAAAAAGGACCCGCATGCGCACCGTGCCGGTCTCGACAACGGGTGCCCGGCTTCCAGAGTGTGCATCGGTACCTTTTGCCACGCGCTCCCGTGGCCCAGAATATTAAGTCCCCGCCTGTACATTGCGCTATTATAACGACTGGGTCTATTTCCCTAAATATTCCTTTCTGTGCCAATGCAAATTGTGCTACTCGTCTGGCGCATTTTCGTCATTTGTGTTGTTCGATTCCAGCTTATTTTTTGTCTCCGTTTTGTGGAGATGTACAAGACTTACGTTCGATTTTGTTCCTTGGTTGGAAGTTTGTTACATTTGTATTTTGTTGTTACACTTCTGTACTTACAATTGCCTATTCGTTCGTATAGCTGAAATTGAGACGAGGTCCTTTCTGTAGTAGTGCATCTTTGTGCAAATTCACGGTGTTGAACGGTTGGGGCTGAGGGCGTTCTCCGCAAAGAAAGGAACGCGGAACCATAACATTGAACAGCTCCTCATTAACATCATGGTCGTTTTGGGGTTTTATTATCCTTTCGCGTACACACGTAGGTGGGGAGAGGCCAGTCGCCATTTTCACTGCAAAGGAACGGTATAAAACGTCATGACTGTGATGTGCAAAATACTTATTAATCCCTCTCACAGCCCCTCGCTTTTCATTTTCTGCTGACAAAATTGCGGCGAACTGCGTCTGATCAGCCATTTTATACCCAAACTGTCCACACCCGCCGCGGTGGCTCAGTGGCTAAGGCGTTGCGCTGCTGAGCACGAGGTCGCGGGTTCGATTCCCGGCCGCGGCGGCCGCTTTTCTGATGGAGGCGAAAAGCAAGAACGCCCGTGTGTGCGAGATTTCGGCGCACGTTAAAGATCCCCAGGTGGTCAAAATTAATCCGGAGCCCTCCAATACGGCGCACCTCATCGCCTGCGTTGCGTCGGCGCGTTAAACCCTACAATCAATCAATCAATCAATCAATCAATCAACCAAATTGTACACCGGTCATCCTGGCGTGGACTTGCGTTTCTAAGCGTAGTACTGAATGGTAACCTCACCTTTTACCCGCGTACTGCAAGACTGTTCTTTTTTCTGCTGGCACATCACAAGTGTCGGGATTTGAAAAATCCTATTTGAGGAACGAGAAAGTTCTTTTTCTGAAACTTGCGGTAAAATAGCTAACTGCGCTTGCGTCTTTTGTCCTAGAGATTGTCACAGGTCAGACGTACGAAAGCAAGGATGCAGACTGCCTCAGTTTTATGCTGCGTGTTGCTACAGAATTCGCCCCTTCCAGGAATTTTTGAACTGGCTTGATTGCCTACCTTTGTGCAGAAATTGCATTTTGGAAAGAATTATTTGGTTAAACATTACGCTGGAAACAGACATGCCCTCGTTTTCATGCCATCGAATAAAAACCAGTTTCCTATTGCCCAGATCAATCTTTCCGGATTTTCTTAAATGTGCATTCATGAAATCAATCGCTTTCCCCATCGGTCAATACAGGTTTTCAGTGAATTAACACTGACCAAGGAGTGTTGCTAAATGTTTAAACAAAGTGGGCGATAAAATGTAACCTTTGAGGAAATTTTACATGCAAAAATTCTATGTTCACGAGAAATTCGTTTTACATTTGTATACAAATTTAAACGAGTACAATTTGTATGCAACAAATTCGTATTTGTTTGCAGTATGCTTAGTTTTGGCGGGATCACCGGATCTTGTGCACCTCTTATACGGACCCGTTTTTCGAAAACGCAAGTGTACTGCACTAAAATGACTTCTGAAATTTTACGATTGCAAGGGCAATCACCCGTAGCTTAGCATAGCAGGTAGAGCGGAATAGAGGTGGGGGGCCATTATGATTGCCCGTCGCGCAAGACCTTGGGCACGCCTATGGTTTTGTCATCCCCGCGTTGGTTAGCGCCAAGACGGGGCCTACTCACAACTTTACACTTTGTTATTTTTGTACTCTTTGACGTCACGAGCATTGGTATCGTCACTTTGAATGTTCTGCCTCCTGCTGGGCTCTGCTCGGAAGGCGGGCTGCGAGGGCTTGAAGAAAATTTCTAACGCCATTCAATGCTTAAAATTTGGTAAAGGGAATGTTGAACGTTTCCACAAATTGGGCCGTGTTCTCTTGCCCGATCTTACAAATGGGGCCCCAAAAAATTGGCCTGAGACATGACCAGAGGCCGGCGGACTCGCTCACGAGTCCACTCACTCAGGCTCATTTGGACTCAAACTCACATGTGAGTTTGAGTGAGCTTGAGTCCGACTGAGCTTGAGTCCGACTGAGCTTGAGTCCGACTGAGCTTGAGCGCGACTGAGTCCATTTTGAGTACTGAGTACATATGAGTAGCCTAGGAGGCAGATATAGTTGTTTCATGTGCCGCTTTGGGCTCGCCATTCAGGTTACCTGCGGGCACGGCAGCATTCGCGATGCGCATGATCGGTGTGTGGGGAGGAGGGGGGTGTCTGATTTAGCGGCTAGGCGTTTGAATAATAATTGACTGGTGAGGTCATAAAAAAGGGTTATGGCACCTTTTCCTTTTGATCGATGCTCTAAGAAGGAGGGAAAGGGCGGTGGGAAAGCTCACGGCGGCGCTTTCTTGCTGGTTGTTCGCCTGCTTGAGTTAACGGTTTGATTAGCTATGGTCAAAACGGAAGAGGTGAGCTCCGGGCTAAAGGGGCGACGGCTGTCCCCTGTGATGTTTCAAATGAGTTGTCAACTTAACTGACTGGGCGGCGTCCATTTAGATAGCATTATTACCGCATTTTGAGATAGATTGCGTAAAAATTCAGATGTCGCTAACGCGTGTAAGGTAATAAGTTAAAGGTCCCGATTAACGGAATCCCGCGAGGTTAATTTTAAAAAAATGCTTCCTGTGTATAGGCATCAGACAGGCATAAGCCATAGATTGGGTTAAAATTCAAAATGAGGCCACGAGGGAGTTTGGGGAATCATATTCAAGGTCTAGATGAGGGGAATCACGTGGGTTAAAAATGCGTTATCGTTATGCTATGACCTAGTCGTGGCCACTCATGGATTCTGTAAAAATTTAAATTTATGGCACTGGGGCGTATGGCGTATGAAATAAAAGGTCTCAATGAGGGGAATCACGTGGGGCAAATGCAGAAATGCTCCCCCATTACCATGAGTCGTAATGGGTCATAAACTGCGTTAAAAATTCGAAATGGTGCCACTTGGGTGTGCTGGGTATCAAATTGAAGGTGCGATGACGGAAATCACATGGGGACAAATGCGGTATGGCTACATTTTGAGATAGTCATGGTGAGTCATTGTTTGGGTTAACATTCAAATTGAAGCCAATAGGATGTGTTGGGTATCAAATTCATGGTCTCGATTAGGGGAATCTCGTGGGACAAATACAAAAATGCTTCCTGGTTATAGTCATGGGGAGTCTTATGTAGGGTTAAAATGCGGGTTAAAATACCGCACTCTGGCGTGTAGGGTATTAAATTTACGATCTTAATGAGGGGAATCACGTGGGAGAAATACAAAAATGCTTCCTGGTTATAGTCATCAGTAGAGACCGGAACTTTAGGCACCAAAAGTCCAGGTTTTAGGGGCCAATAATAGCCACTGAAAGCAGCCAATTAGGCATAAATAGGCACGAAATACTCTCGTTTAGGCATATATAGGCTGAGTTCGTATTTACTTCACAAGCATATTTTAGCACATTTTTTGTTTCCTTGCAGTAATATCGCTGACAAATCGTGTGCTAGGGCAAAGCAATTTTATTTTTGGGGGGAAAATGAGCCGCACAAGAATTGCGATTTTAAAATTTACGTGAAATTCAATGAGACTCACCACAAAAAGAAAGGTCTGAATTCTCTGAAAAACAACCTCAATGTCAATGATTTTCTGCTTGAAGTTGTACCCCCTTTCAATCGATAATTGTGTGCGAAAAAAAAAACAACGCTCAACGTCGACGGAAGTTGTGGGAGCGTTCTTGTACTTCTGGACGCTCTATGACCTCATTAAATCTGGAATAGGACGTTTGCTGATGAGAACATTCGGCAGATATTTCACCGCACGGACTCCAGAAATTTTATGCCAGAAATTTTGAGATGGTGGCGGATCTGTCCTGGACCTCACAAATGAGCTCCGCAGACAGAGTGGCGCCAAAGCTCTCAGATGCTGAAATGCCTTCTGCTAAGAATGCAGTAATTCTCTGAAAATTATTGAGCCATTCTCTCCTACAGATGCAGATCATTAGCGAAGTTGTGGGCATAACGCTATTGAGTGACTGTGCACTATGCCGATTATCAACAGTAGACATCACGCAAGCTTCTTTGGTACTAACTCCTTTAACGCTAGGTTTCAAAATGCGCCTAAGGACAACCCGGCACGGCAGATGGCAGATGACGGGTGTCACTACTAGATTACTTGTAAAGTGCCGAGATCCCCATTCCAAAGCTGCGTATCTCGTTCATTCTTCTTGCTACACGCACGGCATCTGGCCAGCCGGTGGTGTACCTGTTGTCGGCGGCTGACAGTGCACCTGTTCGTGGCATCACCTTAAAACTTTGGTGTCTGAAATTTGCGCGTAGATACCCCCAGGAGGCGTCTCTCACCTTGACCGGTGTGTACGCGGCTGTGTCGGGTTCGTTTTTTTTTTCGCTTGTTTTTTAATGTTGTTACCAATAAATTGGGCAACCGGCAGAAGTTTTTGCTGTTGGTCTGCGGGCCCAGTGCGCCAGAAGCGCACAGAACAAAATATTTGCTGCGGAAAGGGATGACGTCGGTGAGCTTGGCTGCGGTGTAGCTGCGCACGGGGTTTTTTTAGCGGCTCGGCTGAGCTGGCGAGTTCGAGGTGGTTGCGGTTTGGGCACGGTTTTCACTTCTCGGCGCGATTGCCACGACGCGCTGATTTTTCGTGCAAACGGCGTCAAACGAGCTCCCATTGCAGGCTTCTGAAGTGAGAACAGTCCCTGCAGGACACCGAATCAAACATCCAAAAAAAGGCATGTATAACACAAAAAAGGCATTTATAGGCGCCAAAAAGCCCATATATAAAAATAGCCACTAAAAAGCCCATATAGTCAGAATACTATAGCCACAATAAATTATTGTTACAAGGCTCCCATTCCCTTAGTTCGTGCTTACATGTTAAATAGGCTTGACACGGACCGAAGGAAAAAATAGTTTTGCCTAAAATTCCGGTCTCTAGTCATGAGATAGTCATGGCGGGTCTTACATTGGGTTAAAATTCCAAGTGACCCCGCTCGTACGTGTAGGGTATCAAATATGGGATTTGATGAAGGGAATCACCTGGGAGAAATAAAAAAGGCTTCGTGGTTCTAATAATGAGATAGTCAGCGTGAGTCATAGATTGGGTTAAAATTCAAGGTAAGCCGCTAAAGCAAATGGGGTATCTAATTCAAGGTTTCAGTTAGGGGAATCACTTGGGACATATAAATGCGTCCTGCTTAGTCATGAGGGTCATGCTTAGTGAGATTTGATTACAATTCCAAATGATCCTGCTAGGGTGTGCGGGGTATCATACTAAATGTCTCGTTGAGAGGAATCACGTGGGACAAATATAAAAATGCCTTCGGGTTATAGTATTGAGATAGTTGTGGTGATTCATAGATAAGTGAAAATTTAGAGTGACGCCAATAGGGCCTGTTGGGTATCAAGTTAAAGGTGTCGATGAGGGGAATCACGTGGGAATAAAGAAATTCGTCATCATGATAGTCTTGGCTAGTCAATGAATGATTGGAATAAAATTCAAAGTGACGCCGGCAGGGCGGGTAGGTTATCAAAATATTGTCTCGGTGAAGGAAGGTGGATCGGATGCAACCATAGGAAATCATGGCACTGAATAATCACCAGTTAAGTAAAGTCCTATTCAGTGCCCGATAGATATAATTGTACGCGTTAATTGTTGGCCCGCCATCTTGAAAACGTGGTTGGTTCGACACATTTCAGCACTCAACATCCTTCAACAAGCCCGCGTTTACATGAAACAGCTTAGGAACTATTGGGCTGATATGCCTCCTACGTATACGCTAAGAAGTAAGTGGGTTGGCGCAATCAGCGAATGCCTTCGATCGCGCGCGCGATAGTGCAAATTTCCAAGCATGGCTTGCTGCTGTCGGTGCGCGAACGTGTTGACATTTAAAACGCTCTCCCATACCTCATTCTCAGTTGTTAAAGAAGGTCATGAAATACTCCTTTACTGCGCAGGTCGTAGGCGTACATGCTCATAAAAGTGCAATATTTGCCGCCTCATAACACTTTTTCATGCTGTCAAACAGGGGAATCTTATTTGATACACGGAGATTTCACGGCCATTTGCTTGCTTAGAGAACTTGAGCGTTTGATTCTGAGTGCATTTTGAGTTTAAGTTTGAGTGAGCGCAGGTCTGCTGCTCGGCACTGAGTCTGAGTTAGAGTGAGTGGTCATTCGAAAAAAATTTGAGGGAGTTTGAGTGAGCCGCGCCAACTTTGCCGGGGTATGGACATGACTGCCGTTCCCTTTCCAGTTTCCCGTCCCCTGCCTACATTTGATACCGCACACGTCGTTTTAAACATACTTCAGCTTTCTTTTCTGTCATTGCAGTCCCACAAGAACCGCCCGGCGGCGGATTACTTTGGCGTCCAGGAGTGTGAACATGGCTGAACCACTTGACAATCCAGCGGCCGCCTCTGAAAGTTCTGAAGATGAACGCGATCAGCCAGAGCATGAGGAAGGTTTACGGCATTCTCCTATGGATGAAGGTGAGGAAGAAACGGTGATTTACGAGATCCCGGGCGACAGTGGTACCCAGAGCCAGGGTACGGAGGAGGAGGCAATGGAGGCTGAAGCAGAACCGGAGCCAACCCGTGGAGAGCCTCGAACACAAACGGCTGCAGGAGCGCGAAAGAAAAAGCCCGCGAAAAAGACGGGCACACCAAGTAAGCTGTCAGCGCACCCAAGTTCAGAATCCAGCAAGGTGAAAGACGAAGCAGGTTCATCGACTTCTGGTCAGTCGAGCGGCAAAAAGAGGTCGCGCCGTGGAAAAACGAAGTCTGGGCAAGAAAAAGCAGAGCAGACTGAACCGAAATCTGAACCTTATTCCGCAGGGCAATCACTGGGAGACGTATCGATAGAATCCGTAACCTCTCCGAAAGGATCCGAAGCGTCTCCGCAACACCTGGCGAGCAAGAAGGCACGTGCCGACGAACCTGGCCAAACTGACCCCGACGTGGAATACTTCGGTGACCAGCCGTCACTGAAAATGGTGACGGAAAAGTCGTCAGTCACGTCTGGCCGGGCGTCCACTTCTGGTCACACAGCTGGCGAAGAGGGCCATAGAAGCCATGCAAGCGCCGCGTTGGAACAACCCACAGCCCAGCACTCGCAGCAGAAAGGGGACGGTGGATCCCCGACGCAACCTGTGACTACCCCAGCTGTAGAGCAGCATGAATTGCAATCCGAGAAGGCGACCGATGGAGACGGCTTGGTGATCGCACACACATCGACGGCTTTACAGCATGGTAGGGAGGAACCGAAAGCTCGTGATCCTGAAGGGACGTCAAAGAAAGAAGGCGCGCAGGAAGCAGCTGACACTCCACAAAAAGTGCGTCGTCACAGTAAGGGTGCATTGTCTAAAATTCTAACCACGCCAACCACGCCCGAACGGTCCGGCGCCATAAAGAGAGAGCATCACGGGAAGAAAAAGCCATCCTCTCGCGAAGGTACACAGGAACTACCAATAACAAGACCAAGCGAACAGAAATTCGAATCTACTCCTGCAAAGGAAACGCCGCAAGTTGTAACGGAAGAGCTTGAAGCTGCTGTGGAAGAACCAGAACAGTCTCCGCGACATAGCGCCGCTAAGAAGGTTCGAGCAAGCCAGCCCGGAAAAACTTCCATCACTCAACAGGAGTCTCAACACAGTGGGACGCAACCATCAACGACTTTTGAACGGGGGGCCGCCTCCGGTACGGGGGACAGTGCAAAAGCGAAGCGTCAAGAACAGAAAGAGAAAAAGGCGAGTGCAGCAGAGCGGCACCCCGTAGCGACCCCACGGAAACATGAGAAGGTAAAAAGAGACGGTAACGAAAAGCAGCCTGTGGCAAAGCCTAAGGCGAGCATGGACACTTCGCAAGTGCCCGTCGGGCCTCCAGGCACCGAAATGGCGATAACGGGGAAGTCTGGAGAAGCAGCACTCGCTTCAGAGAAGTTTGGAGATGTACGATCCCCGCGTCATGCTGGGGTTGCAGGTGATCTAAAGCAGTCGGAGAGAAGTCGGCAGAAAGGTAAATCACCGAGCTTGACGACAGTACATCTTCCAGACGTGCGCACTTCGCAACAATTCGGCGTTGAAAGAACCGAGCCCCACGCACATGGAAAATCGCGCGGAGCAGACGTGCCTACCCTAACCGCGAGTGACAAGCCGTTAGATGAAGTTGGAACCAAGTCATCTGCTAGGGAGACTAAACTAGAGACTTCTCTTTCACAACAGCCTGTTATTGAAGTCGCCATCGAGTCGAGTTCTGACGCCGCTACACAAGAACCGCAACAAGCGGTGGTTGTGCCCGAGAGTAGTGGCGGCAGTGAATTCGCAACCGGTAAATCTTCTGTGGACCCCCAGACAAGCAGCGGTACTTCTCGCACTGGGGGGCCGCAGGGTGTTTGTTATCGGCCACCGGATCGTGATCGGACTGCAAATAGCGATATGCTGATGGCACTTGATGGTTTAGTCTCCAACAACGTCATTTCATGGAATGACTACGTACGTGGACTGGTCATGTTCCACAATGACTCATTTAGCTCCAATGACTATTCAATATGTTTGAATGCCATGGCAACTCGTCGTAAACTGATCCCAAGTTTGGTAGCCGACGCCCGCGCTTTTTACAGAAATATGAATCGTGGGCCCCTTCGTCAGCAGGAGGCGAGGTCCGAGACTCCTTCCGGATATGCTAGCCGCAGTGGTCGTGAACGGGGTGGTGTGATACCCAGCAGTAGGATGCAGGAGTCTCAGTCGTATGGCCCGCACGAGGCTCCGCAATTCTCCGGTAGAGGTGGCACAGTTGCGGCACGTCAACCCTCTCGAGAACCCTGTGGTTCCAGTTCAACACAATTTTCCAGTGCTTTAGAAAAATCTGACGGCTCTATTAGGCACCGAGGGGAAGACACTGCGTTGTCTCGCGACACTGACAAATCACGGCGGGATGCCGGGAGCGGCCGTTCGTCTTCGGGGAGTCATGAGCGAGCTAGTTCGCGACGGGAGAGCTTGAGCTCGCAGGAGGAGCGGCGTTCGTCTTCGGGGAGTCATGGGCGAGCTAGTTCGCGACGGGAGAGCTCGAGCTCGCAGGAGGATCGGAGTCAAGCACGAGGAAGGAGCGGGGGTAGCCGTCATGTGGGCAGCGAGCCGTCCATAAGCGCGCAGAGGTCGCCCCCAAGAGCTCACAGGCGCGAGACGGGTTCTAGCGCCGCACGGCACTCGCGGGACACTGAACGGCCATCCCAAAGACGGGAAGGGCGGAGCCCGTCTCCATCTAGACGAACAAGTGCTGACCAAAGCCGACAGCGACACACAGCGCCCCACCACGACGAGAACAGAACTGGCAGTAGGGGCCACGAGCCTCGACACAGGTCACCAAGTGATTCCCGCCACCGATCTGAGGTCGCTCGTCGAGATGCACGGGAAAGTCGTCACGATGACCGGCACCACTCGTCCCAGGATGTACGCAACGCCCCGAGAATGGAACGCTCGCGACACGGCCACTCCGAAAGGCGACCTTCAGAAAGACGACCAATCGGGCCACACACACCGACCGGCACACCGCCGCCTTCTCCGCCTTCCAAGCATGGGCATAGGCACAGACACCGGCCCACAACGTCTTCGCGCCCTGCGCAGGAATCTGACGCCTCGGCGTTGACAACTGCCAGCCCGGGCGATCTGCTGGAACAGATGGGAGCAGTGCCCGATTCCAGTCGTGATGAGCAAGGCTTCGATGCAGGATCTTCGGCTCTGCAGACTCCAGAAGCACCCGGAGGTGCTGCATCATTCCCGTTCCAGTCCTCTCAATCCTACCCGCCTGGAGGATGGCCACTGCCTGGCTGGAATTTCCCCTATGCCGACTATCCATTCAAGGTGCCGCGTCCTCCAAAGCCTCAGCGAAGATCAAGTGCGCCGGCTAGTACTGCACCCCGGTTCCCGCTAGTACCTTCTGAATCAGGGCCCCAAAGTTCTGCTACTGAAAGCACAGAACCCGGTGTTTTCTTCTTAACCATGCCGGTGGAAATTCCCGAAGATGTCACCAGCAGCATTCCATGTCCTCTTGAAAGTTACACCCCCTACGAGAGAATTTTTATTGACCAGATAGATTATGTAGCTGTGTACACCATGAGAATGCGATTGCAAGCTGAAAATGAAGAGTCTCGGGCCGTGGTAGAGAGCGCGCGGCGCTTGTTGGCTGAAGCTGCGGAAAGAGATCCGGACGACGCGGATAGCGACCACGATGCTGAGGCTGGCCATGGCGGCACACCAAAAGATATTGCGGCTGACGCTTCCCATACACAGAGCCCTGTGGAACCGACCACGCACCACGACCAAGAAGTTCCAGAAGGGCTGTCACAAACCGAATCGCTGTCGCAGACCCCGCTCGCGTCACTCGCACCTTCTGCTCCAGATTCGAGTGCATCGGGAATGTCCGACGAATTCCTGTCCTTTCCGCTCCCAGAATCAACAGCACCTGAGGTGACTGCGCCTCAAGCACTGGGCGAGGTGGCTTTGCCCCGTGCTGCAAAAGGCGTCGGTAGTGCTGGTGGGGAACCGTCACTTCTTTCTGCTGTTGACGCCAGCATCTCCAAATTAACCGAAGAGATCTCTGGTAAACCTTCGAAACGACCAAAGACCGAACTGGCGCCCGATATTTCCGAAGCCTCAGTGCAGCAAGCCGCTTCGGCGCTGCCGATGGCTGTTCTACCAGCTGCCACAGAAGCGCCAACACACACTTCTCAAGATCAGCAGTTTACAGACCGTGAAGTGTCCTCGCTTCTGATGACCGGATTTGGAATACCGTTTGGAAGGCCCCCTGTTGTGATGCGAGAGCCTTCTGCGGATGTTTTTCCAGCTACTGCAGGATCAGTGCCACTCTCAGACCCAACGGTTCCAGATATTTCTGTAAGGGAATCGATTGAAGGAGGCGAACCTGCTCCACTATCCGATGCAGGGACTGGGCAGCTGGCGTCTGCTCGACACACAAGCACGTCACCAAGCACTATGGAGCAAGAATCGCCGAGTGCTTCTCATCATGAACGTTCGCCTGACCAAGACATGGCTTCTTCTCAAGGTTCTGATATGACAATCTCTCCACCGCCACCGGACGAGGAACTCATGGCGCCCGCTGAGGTACCCGCCGAGGTCGCTCTTGAAGGAGGTGCAGGGGATTTGCCTGCACCAGCAGCTCCTATGGCGGGCCCCTTGGAAGCGCCGGTGCGGGATCTGGGCGCATCCCCTACATCAATGGAAGACGAACCAACGGCACCTCGGCAGGAACTCTCTACGGATGAAGAAATGGCAACTTCGCCCGCACCGAGCGAAGAGCCTGAGCCGCGTATGCAGCCTTGAAACTTCTTCTGAAAACCCCTTCAAGAGCAGGCCGACGCTGAAACTGTTCGTGTGGGGAAGGCGAGGAGCGGAGCGACAGGAATATGCAGCTGTCTTTTTGACATTCCGTTTCGTTTCGTTGAATCAATAAAGCATTTTCTCAAGTTCTTGGCTTCGTGTGTGATGGGAAAGGGGCTTCTAAACAGAAATTTCATGTAGGCTTCCCGGTACATTCTGAGCTTCTAACCATTCTAGCTTCTAAGCTTCTAGCCATTCTGACATTCTAGCCACATGCCGCGCTTTTGGTGAGCGGTGCTAATTAAAGGGCACAGTAAACAGGGAGAGTGGGCGACAACTATCAAAAAGTGAATAGGCTGCCATGGGGGAGGGAGGGGGGGAACGTGTCTCCGTAACTATGCCCTATCCAATCCAATCAAAATCCAGATCCAATAAAATCCAATCAAAATCCAGATCCAATTAAATCCGATCCGATCCAATGCTTCTCGCGCATGCGCAGCACGGCTCTCCAGGAGCACACTCTCTCTCTCTTCAGGAGCACTCCCCCGCTGTCTCTGTCTGTACCTTTTTGTGAACTTTTTATTTTTTTCTTGTTACCCTTTTGTGAAACTTTTGTTCACAGATGTTTCGATTTACACAGTGCTGTGCCGTGAGCACGGACGCCGGACACCGGACAAGCCTCGGCCTCAAAGGGACACTGAAGTGATTTGTAAACATTGCGTGATTACTAGCGCAAATTGTAGTCCGGAGTCCATAGGCCATGTTTCGACCACTCTGAGTGCGTTTACGCGAATTTATTTAGTAGAAAAATGAAATAAAAAATGCCGTCCTCCTTTCTGAATCTTAACCCATTTTCTGTGAAGTTCTCGTGTGACGTCATGAGGAGATGGCTTGGCTTGACTGCGCTACTGCACGGCTCGCCGACCTTCCGACAGAGTTAGATGGAACCAGTGTTTAGTCCGCCGGCCGCAGGCGGGTCGTCCCAATTGATTCGCTCAGTAGAAACTAAGCCACGACAAGTTTGTGAATAAATAAATGGGGCTTTCTTTACTTTGTTAGTTTGTGTACTGTATGAAGCTCCAAGTCCAGGTCGCCCCACACAAGCGCACATGCGACGCTTTGCTGACTGGTACGCTAGTAGGAAAATCTAACGCCACTTGTAGGCGGGAGACGAGTCAGCAAAGTCAATATAGGAACTAAGGAAATAAAATCAACTGAAACTCTTAACGTACAGCGTAAAACTAGGGAGCAGGAAGCACTTTTTTGCGCTGGGTGAACAACCACAGCGGTCAGAAGCACGGCCACACATTTGCGAACGCTTTTCCGTCTAAGAAATGCAATTGCTAGACATCAGATATTGCATCAGTATTCCACTGTGGAGACCAGTAATCGAAGGCCATCGGTTCACACGTGTGTTCTTTGTTTACTCTTTCCGGCAACGGCCATTCTCTTGGAAGGGCGACAATTACAGCAGTTTTAGGTGCGCAGCACCTTAGGACCGCACAATGTCCGTCCGCGTCCTTGCCCATAGCATTTACAATCGCAAAAAAATCACATAGGCACCGGGAGGATTCGAGCCTGTGTCTGGTAGACCAGACAGAGTTAGTGTCAGTCGTCTTACCCATTGGGCTACGACCCTGAGTTAGTACCCGAGAGTCAAACGGCTTACTCCCTCGTCTGTAACGGTGCGGAGTACCTTAGGACCTCCCAATGTCCGTCCGCTTCCATCCGTGCGCACACCGCCATCACGTGAAAATCAAGCGAAATTCGATTTGAGCCGTGAGTTGCAGTTTCATTTAGGGAATAATCAAGGAGCAACTCGCGGCTCAAATCGAATGACGGTCAGGGCGCAAATGGGATGTCGCTCGGGGCGCAACGTGGATGTCATTTCGAGTCCCCGTACTCCGCACCCTCGCCATCATCCACGGAGTGGAGATGTTGCCTTTTTTCGTGCAAAGCTTTCGCCCTTCAATCTTTCGCCCTAATAGATTGCGAACAGAAAAGCAACCTTCGCACACTTCAACTCCTCTTCGCACCCCTCCTCTCCGGAGGTGTTGGATTCCGGAGAGGAGGGATGCGAAGAGGAGTTAGTGTGTTCGAAGGGCTCCATCCTGGGAGACCCCCCGATCTTAAGCGTTAGATATGGGGACCCCAGTACCGGTCTCTTCTTGGGTTTCTGCGTGCAACTGGTGCAATGTTATACCTATAAACCTCCCTGTTATGCCGTAGGGCAATCTATCGCATTAAAGGGGTCCTGAAATACCTTCCGCCGATGCATGGATGTACATGTTAAGAAAATGTATTAGCAATCTCTTCCCGGAAGAATTTTGTTAAAGCGATGAGTATTAGCTAAGAAATCGTAAATAAAAAACCGCGCATTATCGTCGCGCCGCGTTTCCTCCTCCTTTCGCTGTTGACGGCGCGAGAGTCTTCCCTCCCGTGATGCTGCGCGCTTCAGCGGTGACGTACTTCCGCTATGGCGCTCCGCATACTGCCGTCTGCTACGGCCAAGCTTTGCTGACCCGCACTCCGCTCAAGGCTGGAAAAGCGAACGAAAAATCTGGCCGCATTTGTGCGGCGGCCTGGCCTTGCCCTTTCGCAGTGTGCGTTGCTGCAGGGCAGCACGTGACTTTTAATCGGCGGCGAACTCGCAGCCGCTCGGGGTGGATCGTGCGCTCGGTCCCTTTCATGCACCGCGCACTGTTTATCCAAAAAGCGCCGTATCAGATGTGGCCCCGCTGGTGCCGGGTCTTATTTTGCGGTGGTGGTAATTCCTGCCGGCGGCATTTGAAAAAGTCATTTTAAACCGATACAGAACCCGTGCACAAAACGTTTAATTATGTGACCAGTTAAGCTTGGGGCGACGCGAGGTGGAAAGCGGCAACGTTGGCAAAACATGCTCCGGCGCGGCTCTGAGCTTTCTAGTGCTGCAGCGAGCGCCATTTCTTTGACAATCTCAAACATCGGTTGCCTTGCAACAAGGCACAAACCTCCCCAGAAGCCAGTTACGGTTGCGTGATCCCGGTTCAGCTAGGGGCCCCACGTCGCGACATGTGGGCACTATAACGTGAAGAGAGAACGACATCCGCGTCTTAGTGCATGGGATCTCAACGAACACTGCTTCATTCTCTTCTTCTGCTACCTCGCTCGCCTCGCGCGTCCCCCCGTGGGCCACCTCCTCTTCCTCTTCCCCTGCTGCCCGGGAGGTGTGGCGGTTCCCGCCAGGGAGATTCAACATATTCCCGCCCCCGCGCTGGGTGCATCGGCTTCCAACAGGTAAAGCCGCTGGACAGCACGCCGGATCTCCTGGCCGCCTGGAAGCCGCAGTCGGAAATACCTGCTTGTTCCGTCTCTTCCCGGCAATCCCTCGATGATGCGCCCGATTTTCCACATAAGAGCGGGCACATTGTCGTCCTGCACGATGACAACGTCGCCAACTCGGAGCCGGGAGGGAACAGCTGGTAGAGCATGATGAGCAGAGCGAAGAAGAAGCAAGTACTCTTTTCTCCATCGCTTCCATAGCTGGCTGATCAATTCATCTCGTTGCTTGACTCGTCGTCTGAGGTCGTTGGCCGTGATGCTCTGTATGAGATGATCAGTTGCCGACGGCAAGCATACAAGACGTTTCCCGACGAGGAAATGCGATGGAGTTGTAGCGCCAGGGACGGAAGCGGCGTCCAGGAGGCGGCGGCGACTGCGGTGGCCGCTGCAGCCGCTGCGAGTCCGCAGTAACGTACCCGTCGCCGTCGTCACGGGCCCCTGATACACGGCGTCGCGTTGCGCGCCACGCGTAAAAGCGGGGTTGAAAGCGGCGCCGGTCGGCCGCGTAGGGGCTTCCCTGCACGGGCTCGCCGTCAGGCCCGGTAACGTTGGCCACTTCGCGGCCCTTCTCGCCGACGACGACGTCGAACTCCACCGTTTCTCCCTCGCCGACGCTGCGCATGATCTTCTGCGGGTTGTTGCGCGTGATGGCAGTATGGTGCACAAAGATGTCTTCGTGGGTGTCGTTGCGGTTGATGAAGCCGTAGCCATTCTTGACGTTGAACCACTTCACGGTGCCCAGCACGCGCTCGGCCAGCACGGGCTTCTTCTTGCCGGGATCGCCCATCGCGGGGGTCTTGGCGCTGACGTTGGAATCGGGTCGCCCGCGCCGAGCTCTTTTAGAGTATGTTCCCTGGATGACCCAACCAAAAACTGTCTCCACGGCGCACATTCTGTCTGTTAAACGTTCGATACGTCCTGTGACCAGCTTCCAGTAATTGTCAGAGCCCACTAAGACGCTAATGGTGGGACTCTGATCCTTGCACTCTTGAGGCTCGTCCGCGATGACCAAGTTTCGGCTACGGAGTATGGAAACTAGAGCAGGTTCCATAGGTGAACTTCTTACAGTGCATACCTCCGGAACCTCCAGAGCGTCGAGGGTTACTTCTTTCGACTCGAAACGACCAGTCAGCGTGACGTTCAATTTCCGGCAGCTGTACCGACGCGAACGCTGAGAGTCGCCGAACGTGAATACCGTAAGGTCCTCAACGCCGGTGGATGAAAGCTCTAGCTTGTTCGCCAAGTCGCTGCGCACAAACGTTCGCTGGCTGCCGGTGTCAAAAAGAAGGCGGACCAGGACACGGTCAGCAGTGCCACATGCCCATACCGTAGCCGTTTGTAGCAAGACAGACGACGTGAAATTGCCACTAGCAGAAGCAGTTGTGACCGGCTCTTCTTGTGGAGTCGCCATTTGCCGATTCATGCTCCCAAAAGGTGCTGGTGGTACGGGGACCCCTGAGTTAGGCCGCGTCCACACGTCGCAGAGAACCGACAAGTGGCGTCGCGCACAATGGCGACACGAAAGCCACGTGGGAAGGCGGCAGCTGCGTGCCAAGTGCCCTGGCTTGCCGCATCGGAAGCAACAACGCTTCCTTCCAAGTCTTCGTCGCTTCTCTTCTCCCGACAGCTTAGCTTGGCAATCCTCGGTTCCGTGATCTGGCGCTTCGCAGAGTGGACATGCTCGCGGCTCAGACGACGATGAGCCGGTAGCCAAAGCCAGGGTGGATGGAAGCTCAGGAAAGACGTTAGCGCACGCTCGCCGCTCCACCGATGTCGCGTTCGAAGTGGCTCTTTGCTGCGTCACCTTGCTTTCCTCCCTGCTCTCCACCTGAATCTGCAGGAACCGCAGTACTCGTTTGACCTCGTCGCCTCGTGACCTTGGGGTGGTGGAGTCATCGGCTGCAGCCTCCTTCATGCGTTGCCTGTATAGCACTGCCAGATCCTCAGGCAGTGCGCGCATGAGGACGCGATGGAGGATTACTGCGTACTCCACTGCAGGAACTCCCAGGCTCTCGAGGCAGCTTGTCCTAAACAGGATCTGTTCATATAGGTCACGAAGCCGCGAGACCTGCGCCGAGCTTTCGATGGGGGCAATGGCGAGGAGGCTATCAATGTGGTCATCCACGAGAACATCCGTTCGGCCAAAACGATCTGTCAGCACCTTGATCGCGACCTCGTAATTGCTTTCGGTCAGGCGTATCCACTCAACTGCCCTCTTGGCGTCCCCGCTCAGGTACGTCTTCAAATACTTAAATTTTTCTATATTAGGCAGTTCCGGATGGGTGTGAATAGTCGCCTGGAAGTGCTCCCAAAAACCTTGCCACTCACGAAGCACGCCGGAGAAGACGGGAATCTGAAGCTTCGGCAAGGCAACCCTCTGAGTAGAAGAGCGGAAGCTGCCGTGAGCCGCGGCTCCCTGGTCGAATTCGCCGTTAATGCCAGCAGAAGTGCCACGTGATTGGTCGCTCGGTGGAAACACTCCTGGCTGGCCGACGTCTGTAGGTGTGACACTCTTGGTCTTCAGCATGAACCGAAGCTTGGTGATCGCGTGGCGAATTTTGTCGTGGTACTCTAACGCACCTGCTATCTCGTCTTCGTACTCCTGATCGTCGAGAAGTTCATCAATCTTCGCGTCCAGCTCGGTCAAGACGGCATCCTTTTCCTCGAGGTCTTCGATGGCTGCTTGTAAGTCTGAGGCGTCCGAATCGGTATCTTGTAGGAGCTCGTTGGCCGAAGCCAAAAGACGAGTAGCGGCACCGCGAAAAACACCCCGACGACGGCGCAACTTCTCCATGGTCAGCGCAGACGGATGTCGGTCTTCTCCCGGGTTCTCGGCACCAGAAATCATATAACGTGAAGAGAGAACGACATCCGCGTCTTAGTGCATGGGATCTCAACGAACACTGCTTTCATTCTCTTCTTCTGCTACCTCGCTCGCCTCGCGCGTCCCCCCGTGGGCCACCTCCTCTTCCTCTTCCCCTGCTGCCCGGGAGGTGTGGCGGTTCCCGCCAGGGAGATTCAACAGGCACTGCAGGCGTACCACTCACTCCCATTTGGAAGTGTGAGATGCGTTTGGCATTACAGGAGGCGATGCTGTGTGTGTGGTGGACGCCTTTGTTTCGCGATGAAACGCAACGTTGTGCTTCTGCGGGTGGATAGTGCTTCCCATGGTCTGGATTATCTTTCTCGAGCGACGTACGACTCAACCTCGCATGGGGTATGTGCAGTGTTCGTGGCTAAAGCCATCTCGGCTTGCGCGCCAGAGTTAAGTGACTTGCTGTTCGTCCCCGCAAACCGCGCGCGAGGTGAGTGCCGAATTTACGACGGGCAGGAGGAGGAAACCTATCGTCTGTCAATCGCGGTTCAGGCTTGAAACGCATGTTGTGACGTTGTGTTCGTTCGAAATGCATCTCTGGATTGTTTTGAAGTGGAATAAAATGTATCCGCCAAACCCGGGCATTCGGCTCAGGGCGTTCTCTGCGATTGCACGAAACAAGTGCCACGGGGCTTCAACGGTTTCTCTACGGAACGTACTCAGGTAAGAGAATATCCATGTCGTGTTATGTCCGTGTTGCATTCAATACGAACGGTTAAGCGTTTGTTTATACTTGTTTCGTTTGTCGTAAAATGTCCAAGCAATCCGACACTCCGCTGGCAGATCAGCCGGCGAGCCGACGCTGAGCAGACGACTCATCTCTTTGCCTGAAGTGCGTGAAAAAGCTGCCCAATAGCAGGATGTCTAGCTCATGACGAACATCTGGGAATCGATGATGTAGACATGTGAAGATGGCGGCGTCCAAAAACATGAAGGAAAGGGTGAGAAAAAAAGCGACAATCTTTGCAACAAAAGTGTGAAATTTCAGCTGCGCGTAAAAGAGTAATACTTGGCCCAGATGCCCTAGACGTCCCAATCTTACGATTGCGCTACTTCATTTAGTGTGCTCAAAACGCCTTTCAGCCCCCCCAAAAAAAAACCAAAAACCCTCCACTCCACCGTTTGGGGACCCAGTCACCAGAAGCGATCCCGACCTTCGGACACTTTTGGCCTCCAGATCAAAGACTGCCCGCTGATCAGTTGGATTTCTGAAGTTTTGAACCGTCCCAAATTGGGAGGCCTAATAACGTTTTTTTTTACTTAATCTTGACTATTTGCTCGGTAAAAACATTCATAGAGCAATGCACCGTGATATCTAAAATAGTCCAGAGAAAAAAAAGAAGACGCGGGGGCCAGTGCTATAGGTTATGCACGGCAACATGGTGCTCCCTTATAACTGCAGCTTAGAAATGCATTCCAATGTGCTGGCCGATGGGCTAGTCGCTACACAATATTAAATGCATACCATTTTAGTAACTCACAATGTCACGCGGCGTTGGCGTGCCTTGTCGTAGTCCGCAGCCAGGCCACTACACTATAAAAGAAATAACAGTTTCAGGCGCCCGGTTTCGAACCCATGACGCCGCGGGCGGAACGCAAGGTGCCCGGCGCACTACCGACTGAGCCACGAAACCGACACAGATTTTGATGCACCGAACGCGCCTTATATCCTTCACTCATTTCTGGTTTGTTTCGCAAGCGCCACAAGTTGTCCCGCGCCTCCGAAAGATGGCGACACGGGTCCCGCGATCGAGAGATACGACTTGCCGGCGCACCCCCTCGGAAATGCTGTGCATTTGATCGCGCCCCTCGCGAGGGGGATGTCTTTTTATGAAGAACAGCGAGGGGACTAGTAAGAAAGATGTCGCAACCAACGGTGCTCGTGTATGCCACTTCTTTATTTCTAGTCACCGTGGTGTTTTTAAGAAGTCATGAGAAACCATAAAACAACATTCTGACGAAGTGGGGGCACGATCTTCTTAGTGCATTAGTAAGGCACATCTTCACTATCGCCCTTTTCACCAGCTTGGAGTGACCCGATGAGAAAGGAAGTAGTGGCTTATTACTGCGGGGCTCATACTGCCAGCAAACGTGGTTCTCACAAACGTGGTTCTCACGTGGTTCTCGTTGACGCATGAAGTACCAGACAATAACGTTTTGAGGTTCCTTGACCTGCGACTGCAATTTTTTGAGAACCACGTTTGCTGGCAGTATGAGTCCCGCAGTAATAAGCCACTACTTCCTTTCTCATCGGGTCACTCCAAGCTGGTGAAAAGGGCGATAGTGAAGATGCTAATGCACTAAGAAGATCGTGCCCCCAGAGGATGCAGGATAGCATCCATGCACAAGAAGCGCGCCTGCATAGCTCTGGCTATCCACAAGACGTGGTGACGTCTGTGGCGGGGCAGGTTCTGAGGGAGCTGAAGAAGAACCGCCGCCGGAGCGAGGGCGAGGCCACGGTTGTGGTAAAAAAGGAAAAAGAAAAAAGGAAGGTTGCAGTGATTCCATACATACATAATATAGCCCATAGGCTGAAAAAAAAAAATAGGGAATGCCGCTGACGTACAAGTGAATTTTTCCGCCCCTCGCAAACTGGTGGCCCTTTGCAAAAAGACGTACCTCCCGAGAAAGGATTCCTACAAGTGCTCCATTGAGCACAAAACGAAGTTCGTCCCATGCGCAAAGTCGGTAATCTATGAGATTCCTTTGCCATGCGAAAAAAAGTACGTGGGCCAGACGGGACGGTGTCTTAATACAAGGCTCCGGGAGCATAGCAACAACGTACGAACAAGTGTCAAAGGGCAGTTAGGCGTTCACTGCCGAGATTGCAAAGGCACCAGCGGAAAGTGCATTCCCATGTTCGAAAAATGCGAAGTCATTCAGCGCCATAGTGACCAGATGACAAGGGAGATAGTGGAAGCAGCGAAAATTGCTAGGTTGGGGGAAAATTGCGTCAGCGTACCTTCGGTTGCTCTGTAAGCCAAGGAACTTGATTTTTTACAAGGGGGAAGGAACGCTACATAGAAAGTAATCTGGGGGCGCAACACGTGTGTCATGGCTTGAGAGGCCTTATTATCATTTCAAGTGCGTGTGTTCTTAATGGGAATTTGTAGAGCGTGTGTGGCGCGTCATAGCACCGCTATGATGAATCGCTTGTTTTGTTGTATGCATTTATAGCACGCGTGTGTAGGTGTGTGGGGTATAAATATGTGTTTTTTCAATAAAAACTCAGTTGAAAGTTAGCGCTCGTCCTGTGTACCTCAGCTAAAGTCCGTGTTTTTGTTGCGCCGTTTAGTAATGAGTTACACGATTGTTTCACAGATGCAGGCCCCAGCGGTGAAGGACACGCAGGTCAGCCTGCCAAACAGACGATTTAGTACGTTCGTTTTCCGACTTGCACACGCTGAGGGCGCAGCTTTGATTTACAATGCCACAACTAGAACTGTGTCAAAAGCAGCTTGCTAAGATGAGAGTGCGGGCAAACAAAAATGCAAGGCTCACCGGCAACCAGGACAAGCTATTCACTCGCAAAGCTATTTATATTTACGTTTTTTATATCGTTAAAAGCCTTTTTTCTCGGTTTGTTATGTGTAAATGAATCGTGTTGTCCATATTTCTCCCCATTACATCCGCGTAATATGAATATCCCATTTATAGTATGCTTCCTGTACTAAACTTTCACTAGCATTGAAAATTTAGTATTCATTGCACGCTTTAAACCTTGAAACCCTCCTTCGATCCTCCCAGAAAAAAAGAACGTCTGGTGTGGTACCTCAGCAGGTGGCAAAGGCACGTGAGCCGCTAGCACTGGCGTCAAAAAGGAGCTTCTATATTAGGGTGCTGTTCTTCCTTTCCAAAGAGTACATGTGAGCTTGGACCAGCTGGTTGAGTTCAGTGAAACTTTATTGAGGTTGTAGAAGAGATTAAATGAAGAAACGTGAATGGTGTCCTCTTTCCGGGGCCCCAGAAACTTGTGCCCCAACCCAGGCCCTGTCCATCCGCTGGCGCGTATCTTCCAAGGCCTCGCTGGCGATAGTAGCCTCCCACGTTTCTAGTGAATGAGGTGTGTTGTTCTAAGTCAGCCATATAACTTGGCAGTTCTATATGGTGTGGAAAAGGGCGGCTTTTTCGTTACATTGAACACAGTAGTCTCTAAAGCTGTCTGGGAAGATAAGCGCCAGCATTCATTTGGGTAGGAATGTGTTTGTATTTTTCTCAGTGGTTCTGCATCGCGGGTGTTTAGTGCCTTGTGAGGAGCAGGTACCGGTAGCGTTCTCCGTTCAAGTCTTTTTCTTTTAAGACGTTCTCCCTAAGATTAGTATAATGGAAGGGCCTAGGAATGGTCCTCGTCGCTACGGCTCGTAAGACTTCTCGCAAGCGAGTCAGCGCTCTCATTTTTTTCCAAGCCTTCGTGCGCAGGGCACCATGTAGTGTTGTGTGCACGGTTCAGCTCCCTTGGGATGATGTGTTTGGAGCCAATGAGTATTACCCCGGTAGTGACGTTTCTGATGGCTCTAGCCGAGTCCGTGATTATGTTTAAGCTCATCTTATTTGCTTATCCCCATCTAATAGCCACCAGAACAGCTCTGGTTTCGGCTTCGTCAGTGTCCTGTTTTCTAAGGCTGGCATAGTCTATGGGGGAGCCTTTGAAGTCGAGAAATTCTGCAATGGAAGAGCCGTATGTCCTTTTACTTGCGTCAGTGTAGAGAGTGTTTGCATTATTTCCGAACTTTCTTCTTGGGAAATTTGTTCTGGCTATTCTCCTTTCCATACTGAGGGTTTTGTCCATATGTTTGGTTTTAAGTGGTGTTTTTGTTCCCTTCCTTTTGTGTGGTGATAGCTCTGTCGTTCTATTCAAGACTTGTTTCCCTGCGGGACAGCCAATGTTCGATATGATTGCTCGGCCTGTGCGGGTTTGGATTAGTCGTTCTTTTTGGTTTGCGAGCACTGCATCCCTTGTTTCTTCGTAGGTGTTACACACACCCAGATCGTACAACTTTTTATTAGCTGTGTAGATTGTGGGACCTAAAGGGTAACCAGGCGAATAAGATCAACGCGACAATTAAAACAGCCTGTAACACAGCAGTTGACCAGTTCGTTCGTACCAGTTATAGTCTCTCGTGGGGTATCATCCGGTAATTATTAATACACTAGCAAACGTCAAGCACGACGGATATCCCGTGTACATTGCGGGAAAACAAGTTATCGATAAGATATTTCGCACGTGAAACTGTGCTTATTTAATGAAACTGTGCATCGTTAACTCCAAAGCGCGCGGGCGCCAAAGCACTCAGTTACGTCACCTCACCAATTGCGCATCAGAACTCCTCACGCCAAGGAAGCCATTGGCGCGCACTAACGAACATCCGCTGCAAGTGCTTATTTGGGTAAGAGCTGAATTCGAAGGTTTGAAAAAAAGCTTCTTGCTCGACCATTCAGTTTACTTGAGTGCTTTGGTAGCAGCGCGTGAAATACGAGCCGAATAAAAAAATAGTTCCCTTCTACTCTGTGAAGAAGGATGACGTGTGAAGCTGGACGCAGTACACAAAATACACGAAACAAAACACGTTGGTTTGTAATTGGTGATCGAGCAATTAATGCTTAGCACAGTGAAATTTTGAAGAACTCGAGATTTATTCTAGTGCAACAACACGTCGTAGGCATCTTATTGTCTGCATGACACACCAACCCACTTCTTTCGACCGCCGAGGACACCGGAGCGAGGGACAACCTGGTCCTCAAGAGCAATGCATCTCTGTCTCTTCGAGTGAAAGCGGAGGACGTCCTGGCCCTGTAAAGCAATGCATCCCTATCTCTTCGACTGAAAGCGAGGGCGAACCTGGTCCTCAACAGGAATGCATCTTTATCTCTACAAATGAAAGCAAGGGAGAACCATCTAATTTATAACCAAAACAAGAGGTTGCCGAGGGCCACGCACCTACCACAGGGTTGTCTCCAGACGTACCGGGTGTAAAGCAAGAGCGCTGAGGAGGCCGCAGCGTTCCGGATTCTTCCACTGGGCAGAGAATCCCGCAGAGGCAGCCAGGTACGTTGAGACCTATGTAGTCCGCTCTGGAGGTCACGACGCCGATCTCATTGTATTTGCAAAGGGTAACTTTTGGTATGTTCTATCGAGGAAAGACCGAAAACGAGTACAGGACTGGCAGCCATTGTACAGTCTTAAAAATGTTCACGACAAGCAAAAAACGCAGTCTTATTGAAGTAAAAATAAAAATTACGCCCACCTCCCCTCGCGGGAACCCTGGTGGGATGCGACGCTGAGGGGGGTTCAAACGCAAGCGGAGAGCACCCGTCGACCGAAAGGCCGCCGGAGAGCGGCACACCGGTTATACGCGCAGCGCGCCCGAAGGAGAGCAGACATGCGCAGCACCGCGCGCAGCGCCGCCCATCGGTGGAGTGAGAGCGCGCTGGGCCGCACATCCGCAGATGTTGAGAGAGTGTTATCTCTCACCTGGGCACGCGCCGGGGCCAGTGCGTCTGCCGCGGCTATGACGCAACACAACCCAACACAATCCTCTTTAATCCAATCCAATCCCAGCCAAGCCAATCCAATCGAATCCAATCCAATGCCCATCGCGAGAGAGTGTTCGCTATCGGAGAGGAGAGGGGGTGAGCGGAGGAGAGTGCGGACGCCGACGACGACGCCGATGACGGACGCACGCATGAAGGACAGGGCAGCCGACAAGAGATGCTCTCAGCGTCGCATCTAAAAAAACGCGAATGGGGGAAGTTCATGCCAGAAGTGCAAACTTTTAGCCAGCAGAACGCAAGGTGGGGCGAACGTTCGCGTGAGATCGAGCCGGAGATGCTGGAACTTGCATAGCCTTTGAACGAAAAAATATAAATAATACAACAACAAGTAAAGGAGCCTAAGTGGAGGCGCTTTGCATGCGGCTTAAAACAGTGTCGGTACCACAACAACCCCTCTGTCGCTGGGTGTTTTCTGTGCGTTCTTTGGAAGACTGGATGGCTGCATCGTGCTGCGTTTGCTGGACAATGATTGCACCGAAATAAAAAAAAAACATGTCGCAGAAAAATTGTCAAACATTTCGTCGTCTTTTATAATGTACGAACCGACATTAGCAAAGATAACTTAAAAATATTATCAGTGTCCTTTCACCATGTAAATACTGACCAGTGTCGCTGAGTGCGTTCCAATGATTGCACAAAACGCAACACGTATGTTATTTAAGATTGAGAATATTTACTCGCTAATTAGCTTGGAGAAACTTGGAAGGGCTGGTGCTTTATTCTACCATACTGATGCGATGCTGCCCTTTTACCTTTCTCGTAGTCGGAATCTTTGTGCAGCACACCGACCCACACTTCTCGACCGCAGAGGAGCGCAGTCAGGTTGTATTAGGCCGTGATATCACTACGTAGAAACTTCCCACTGTCGTAACGGGAATGTCATCGGTGAGAGCATGGGGCCTGGCTTCGCGTGCGCGCCTTTCTGTCCCCCCGTGCACACAATCAGCAACCGGTGGTGTGAGTGGCGGGTTTAGACGTGAGACACCGGCCAAAATGTAGCCCCGAACCCATCCAGCCGTACCATGATAACCTTCGACCGAATACTCGCACTAGCAGCCCCCCCCCCCCACCACACCCCCCCTCCCAAAAAAAACGGAAACATTCGCCCTTGGCCGAAAAAAATTTCTGTTGTACGCGATTTACGTCTGGCAATGCCGCGGAAACCCACACTCATTCCCAGCCCTCCTGACGACTAGAGTATTTCGGTTGATGAGCAGGCGCCTCAAGAATTGACCTATGGACTACCGAAGGACAAAGCGACACAGCATTTTTTTCTGAGTGAAGTGTCGAGGCATTACTAGCTTCTCAGTGAAAAAAAAAATATTATTGCTGGGTTTATGTGTTATCGGGTTTATATAGCTTAAATGGAAACTCACCAAGAATAAAGGATTTAAGCTGTGCTCTGCTCGCCTTTTCTTTGTGGTAGGCTGTCGTTGGAAAGCAAAAGCAACTCTGGAGGAGAGGAGGAAAAACGTTTGTTGCTCCCATTGAACGGGAAGAAACGAGCGCGGGATAGTTGTCGGTCATCCATGGTGGGTGGCGTCCCTAGTCCGCGATGCCATGGCCAGCTGCTGCTCGAATGGTCCCTGGTCACCAGGCCACGCTGGTTTTCCAGGACATCGCTTGTCAGCAGGACCTCCCACTGCTCCTGTGTCGGTGCGATGACTTCAGGTAGTTCAGTGACGCCTTTACACTCCCACACCATGTGTACAGGGCGTTGGGCGTCCCAGATCAGAAGTTGCAGTCGTAGCTGAAGAGCGTGGGGTGTATATTGGACAGCTGTGTGGCGTGCGGAAATGAATTTGTCTGCAGTCTCCAGAATTGTGTGGCTTCTTTGGTTAGCTTCGGGTGGGGTGGCGGGTACCGTCTTCTTGATAGCCTGTAATGCTCTAATATGCCTGTGCTGCGCTTGGGGATGGACTCTGGAACTTCTTTTTCTTATGATATACGGAACTACCAGTGCTACTGTTTCTTTTGAAACGACACTTGCAAGAATTGGCTAGTTGTGTTCAACCAGTTAGAGACTATGGCGGCTGTAACAAATCAATTGACTGTTCTTTTTTTTTCTTGAGCAACTACGATGCAGCCAAAGTGGGACGTTCCACGTGTTTTAGCTACTCCCTGGATAATCTGATCACCGCACTGGGGGCTGCGTATTTACTCAAAGATTAAGCACATTTCTTCTACATCGAATTCTCCGCAATTCGTGCTTTCATGGTCTAACGATTCGACCAGGATAAGCACAGACACAGAAGAACTACGGGGCAAGCGCTCGCTTCAACTAAATTCATTGCAAGCACCGTCACATATAGGCACAATCGTTTCTCGCGGAGAGCACGTGCAGTTCAACTCGCTGAAAAAACGTTGAGGTTGTCTCACTCAAACTGAAGCTTCTCAAAACTGAATCTGGGTGCCGCGTGGGGGAACAGACGTGTCGCTGGAGCTGTTAGAAGAATTTGTATAAATAAAAAGGGCGATATCGCCACTAGGAGGTTATTCGATAGTGATTACCTGTACCGTTTTTCTTCTGCAGTTTCGCCTTCATCGCGCTCTACCTTTTTGACATAGTGTGTGCGAACTTGCCCAACAATGTGTTTCAGTGGTATTGTCTTTTTCTAATTAGCGAGAAAATGGACCCTGGTCCCGGAACCCAAACCCGTATGGTAGAGAGAGAGAGAGAGAGAAAGAGAGAGGAGAGAGAGATAGAAAGAGAGGAGAGAGAGAGAGAGAGAGAGAGAAGAGAGAGAGAGAGAGAGAGAGATAGAGAGAGATAGAGAGAGAGAGAGAGAGATAGAGAGAGAGAGAGTAGAGAGAGAGAGAGAGAGAGCGAGATAGAGAGAGAGAGAGAGAGAGAGAGAGAGAGAGAGAGAGAGAGAGAGAGATAGAGAGAGAGAGAGAGAGAGAGAGAGAGAGAGAGAGAGAGAGAAGAGAGATAGAGAGAGAGAGAGAGAGAGAGAGAGAAGAGAGATAGAGAGAGAGAGAGAGATATATGAGCGAGATAGAGATAGAGATAGAGAGATAGAGAGAGCGAGAGAGAGATAGAGAGAGAGAGAGAGAGAGAGAGAGAGAGAGAGAGAGAGAGAGAGAGAGAGAGAGAGAGAGAGAGAATTTATTAAAGTAGACCTCTAAGCCAGGGAGGTGGCCGGCAGCCGGAGGTGTGCGGCGACCTTCGTAGCCCGGGCTATTACGGTGTGCTGTCTTGAGAGCAACTCAACGCTGTCTCGGAGAGTTCCGAGGAAGTGATTAGGAAAAGGGGATCATATGGGCAGGCCCACATGTGATGTTGTACCGTGGCTTTGTCTCCGCATAGTGAGCAAAAGGGAGAGGGATAAACTGGGGATGTATGTGAGGGAGGGCCCCATTGGGAAGATGTTCCATCTGGGTGAGCCTCCGAAGTCGTTCTACCGTGTAAGTCAGTAAGGGATGGGTGGGCGGATATTTGAGGTGAGAGAGTCGGTAATGACTATCAATTTCATTGCATCTCAACAGCCTATCTCTGGCTGATCTGGCTCCGTGAGAGACCACTTCTGTGGGGCATGCGCGGGAGGTGAGTGCTCGGGGTGTCGTGTGTGCCACCTCGTTACCCCCAAGCCCAGTGTGGGCAGGAGTCCAAATCAGCTCAAGTTGGGTAGGTGGATTTTGAAGGAGAAATTGTAGGGCCTGGGGTAAGATGGTACCCGCAGCATAATTTCTAATGGCCGTTTTCGAATCACAAAATATGATTGAGGGTGTTGGCCGACTTGCCACATCGTAATGTTTGGTATCATGGGAGGGAAACCCCCTAGAGGATAATTGAATTCCTAGCCATGCTTCCATCACTAAGCAAATCAGCGGTTGGCTAAATGTAGGCAAAACTACTGTGTACATAGAATGAAACTTCCTGGTGTCTAATCGCTACCAACGAAACTTTTTGTGTTACTGTAGCGACGAAACAGCGTTGGCGAAGATAGGGAAAAAATTCCAAAGGGGCCCTATTGTTCCCGACGCGTGAAGTAGCTGCGAGCAGGCGAACTGCCTCGGGTAGTTTAAAACGCTGAAAATTCAGATCCCTTCCACTCTGTCAAGAAGGATGACCAGCGAAGTCGTGTTGCCGTGCCTCAACGAGAGAGACAATATGTTCTGAACGGTGCGTAGTACAAGGTGTGCAGGATAGAAAACAGGTCTCTTTGTTATTTCTGATTGAGCAAAGTGGCAAATTATTTACCTGAAGGAAACTTGGACACCCTAGTTTTATTCACGCGGACAGATATGAAACTGTCCGTTTGCCTTCCTTAAAGTTGTGTATTGACAGCTGACGGTAATTCCACAGTATTGAAAAGTCGGATGTGGACTGAACAATTTCTAATAGTAAATAAAATATCGTTGTGTTAGAGCCGTCCTAGCGGCAAACCGCCATATAATTTGTTGCCGGATAGTTTAGGGACAGTAAGAGTAACAGCCATTTTCTCTAAACCTACTCCCTTCGCGAATGGCTGTGTATTGAGGGAAGATGAAAAATCCACGATACTTACAACTTCACTCTGCAGCAATCAGTTGTGACGAGGGAATGAAACTCAGCTTAATGGTAGAGTCGTCTTATCGGCTAATTTTCATATACACTTGAACCTCGTTGTAACAAACGCTGATATAGCGAATTATCGGCTACAGCCAACTAAATATGAACATTGGTTGGCCACGCTTTATTTCAATGACACTAATTCTTTTATAACGAAATTGAAATCGCGAGAGCGCAGGGGATGTTAGATGTAACGAAGAAATATTTGACCAGGAGGCTGGGAAGCTACTTGGAAAAACCATCTGGCATCCGAAATTGTTGAAGTAGAAAGGCCTCGGTTCGCGGACACTGTTGAAAACTCCATCCTGCTCAGTGTTGTCATTAGCCATCAGATGAAGATCACATTCTTGATCAAGTAAAAAAAAAACAGACGCAGGCTTGTAGTGACAAGGAACTTTGTTATTGCAATTTTACGTACAGGTGTTCGGGTTCTTTCAGCTTGAAATGCATTAAGGAGAAAGGTAAGGGTTACCTTGGGTATAATGGGTTCGAAGCCTAAAAAATGAATTTTTCTAGAAAGTATTTTTGCGCCACCTCGATTGTCAATTTCTTAAAGCCTATTTTTACCTCTACTGTTACAGCAAGTATCGCATATAACAAACCAACTTGCTGTCCCGACACTAATTCGTTATAACGAGGTTCGACTCTAATTGATTTCGGGATGGTATTAACAAAACAAGATTTTAAGCTGTTTCATGATCAGCTGTATGATGATTGCATCAAACATCAGAAAGCTCCGTAGCTGGACATGCTTCACTGTGCAACCCGCAATGTAGGAAAGCCATCTTCAAGAAACAAGCTTTTATCTATCGTTTAAATTCGGCTTCACCTTGAACCGCGAATGCTTTGCTGGGGAGACACTTCCCAGGGGAAGTATAAGCTGCCTCGTGTAGAAATCTGAACGCCCTAGGACATTTTGGTTCCCTTTTATGAGTTTTTCTATACGTCGAAAACGAACGCACAGTTGTACAATCCAGGGGTTTCGTGTGGGGTCCTTCTCCTTTTAATCCTGTCAATATTCTTAACTTGAAAGCAGTTCCCATCAACATGCTATCAATAAAATTTTACTCCGCTAGCGATGTCACACGGACACCTTTCGATTCTTGGTTTCGTGCTAGTTCAGAAATAATCAAGGCGCAGAGATGCACGTACCCGCAGTTGTGTCTGGATAACGCTTATCTCTGGTATTCTTCATTTCCTGTTTCCGCAGCGAACCGGACGGGGACGCTGGTGGGCTACAGCCTTACGTTTGGGCAACTATTACGGGTTCATATCCTACGACTTTAAAGGTGCCATGACGAAAAAATAGAAGTTTGGTCCATTGAAAAGATGGATGTGCCCCGATAACAACGGTAACAAATTTATCGCAACTCTCAAAAACCTAATGCAGATTTTAAAGAAAACTTGCGAAGCAATGGCGAGTCCCGTCCATTTTTATTTTCCGGTAATTGTTGTATGACGTCACAGAATCTTGTTTGTGCGATCGGCGGCCCCTGCTTAAGCCACCGAAAAGAAACGTGGCTGGGGGATTGTAGCGGGACGTGTAGTTTAGTTTTGATAGTATCACTTGCATTATAACGTAGAGTTAACGCACTGACAACTATTGGCCTCATCGATTATCAGTGCCGAATTTATCCACGGACTGCTCGGCACGCGATCCGGCGCTCGATTTTTTCGTGTCTTCCTAGGGGCCTCCATTCCGACTGCAGCCTTCGTACCACCGCATACTATGATGACTGGTAAATCGAGGAGGCCCTATGTTTTAAAGCGAAGGTCTCTATGAATCACGGATGGAATTGACGATGGCGTTGACACTGAGTAACACACACTGCAGGACGCCAACTTTACAGAATGTGTTTCACAAAGTGTAGATCAATAATACAAAAGATAACATAACAATGGGATATCTTTGCACACCTGATGTACCTATTCCAACTCGCGAAATGTTATTTGGCAGTACACACCGCTAGCGGTGATCATAATGAAATACATTCAGTAAGCAGGTTTGGAGCTAGGCTTTGTACTTTGGTGGTGTGGGTTGGGGCTCTTGTTGAATTAAAGTGGACTTTGGCGGTTCGTATTTTTGACTATTCGAAAATTGGTTTTGGACGCTGGCTTTGGCTCAGGTTGCACGAGATAAAGCTTCCCGTTTTAACCATAGTTCTTTCAGAAAACGATTTTATTTCAGTGGTGGTCCCTATTGGGTCACTCCTCAAAATATTACGCCGCTGCAGCGGGTAATTTAAAAGCGCTATAATAATTTTTGTGTTTTGTTCTGTTAAAGCTGCGGCCGTATACTACCTGAGTTAGCTTCGCTTGGATGTTTCGAGCAGTCGCATAGCATAAGCTCGAATGTGGCCACCTCCCTGCAGCACGCTGTGTACTTGTCGTAAGGATGTGATTTTGGATATCTTTCGTACAGTAGCGCGGGCCTCGGAATCGTCCTCGCTTGTAATTGCCTGAAGAGGATAGCCTGTCACCTGCCCAGCCCTTTGCAGGGTGGCGGGAGAAGTCTGCGGGCCAGCCGAAGGGCTTCGGTGAACTCGTTACAGCTGGGCACCCTGTCTTTGGCGCTGAACTACAGAGGGCGGCCGTTTCGTTGGACGCGGTCACTCAGTCCGCGCCCTCGGGCGTGTGCCATTTCGTTGCGCTTGACATCCTTCTCGGACGCTGCACCTGCGTGCGCCGGGAACTACTTGATTCGAATCCACCGGTCGTGGTCTGCCTGTCAGATCACGATTCTTAACGTCTTGGGGCAATTCTTCCTTTGGCACAGTTTTTTGACTTCGTGTTTTCGCCACGCAGGATAGGACAGGAGGTTTAAAGATGGGAAGAGAGAATTAGGTAGGAAGGCCAGAGAAAGAGAAGTAGAGAGAGAGGCTGGGAAAAAGCACAGATGGTCATGAAATCGCGAGGTTTTCCAGCCAACAGGTACGCCTGCAGTCCAGTTTCCGGAAGAAAGTCCACCAGCGACCTGCAGTATTTATCTTCCTGTACCCAGCGGTTGTAGTCACCCAGTTTATCCCACCGGAGACCAACAATTTTGAGAACGTCGTCTTTAGCTGCACTTGTTCCCGCGCCCGTCCACAAAAGATGCTTGGCATCAGCTTCAGCCATCGGGGACGGACACTTGGGACAAGTTCCTGGGTCGTCTTGTGAGTGCCCGTAAGTCCAAGTGACAGAAGGTGAGAAGGCCACCCCAGCCTGAAACCTCCTGAGAGAAATTTCCTCAACCCGGGAAAGATTAGCGGGCAGGCAGCAGACACACGAGGAAATTAAGGCACGTATGTCTTTTCTCAGAATAGTTTTCCGGACTAGTAGACGGGAGCGCGGACCACAAGGAAGGGACTAGGCGAGGATTCAGGTGAGGAAGAAGAGTGGGAATGATGGTCCTCTAATTGGTTCCATATATTCTGACCGTGCCTCTGTGCCCAATGTACACAAATCATTAGCTGTAATGTTTTGTAGAGGCTGTAAATCTGCTGGCAGACTAGAGGTGTCTTCTTTACTTGCTTCAAATGCTTCATAGCACTGAGCAAGTCGGTGATGTTATGGAGTACTCTGTGAGCACCTCCGTGATGTTAGCATTGACTACGTCATGTAGTCATGTAGTCATGTAGCATTGACTACTTGCAGCATTGACTACGTCATGCACTATTATGAGCAATATGAAAGGGAACACAGGAACGCGTGGCAAACAGCCTCGAAGCAGACTCGGAGCGATACGCGGATGGCGCTGTGAAAACCAAAGGGGGAAAGGAGGGCGCTCTTACACTAACTGTTGGCACTCCCACCCCGCTGGCATTTATACAAAGCAGTAGCTTACGTCAGTTCGCCGATGATATGGTATGGTCGGACAGCCGATAAGACGAACGGCGAGAATGAGAACAGTTGTTAGAACAGCATCCCCCTTTCCACTTTGTTTCCGACGGCGACCGCTGCGTATCACTCACAGCTGGGTCTGAGGGTGTTTTCTGCGCGTTCCTGTGTTCCCCTTCATATTGCTCGTAATAGTACAGCCTGGAGCTTCGTAGCAGCGGGTCTGGAGGGCCGGTAGTGTAAGAGCACGAACCTTTGATTTCCGGGTGTGTGGAACTGTGGAATGCTGTACGTCCTCCGCCCAGCAGAAGAGCTGCGTCTGTGTACAGTAAACAGTGACCTTCAAGGACCGTGGTATCGGAGGTTGGCGCTGGCTGGTCACGGCGACGAGGCTTCGTTGTCTTATTGGTTGTCATTGTCGTGTACCGCCAACGGCGGAAGATCGTCTAAGGTCGAAGTGACAGGTGGCTCACTACAAAACCGAGAATGAGGAGCTGTGGCCATGGGGATATACAAACGCTTGAGCTGTCTTGCTTCGCGCTGGTTCTTCGCGCTGGTTCGCGCCGAGACTGATCTTCGTTCACTGCGGTATCGATTACTTCAGTCGGTGAGTACGTACTGCAGCGTAAAAAATAGGTTTTTGGCAGTTAGTGAAAAAGCTCGTTCGTAAGAACGGAACTTGGTCCTAGTTAACAATTCTGACCTCGTGTGAAAGCCAATCGAAATTGGAGAATGGTCGCTTGCCCGAGCGTCTGGCTCCGGATCGCAGGAGGGATTCCAGGGTCCAAGCCACCACATAACGTCCGGAGTATGAGACCCAGTAGTAGGGATGGTAGGTACGGAGTAGAGGTTCAGTAAAAAGAAGTTTGTGTTCGTCAAGGTGTCATGAAGCTGTACTCCTCTCTTGGAGTCTTGGTAGTAGCCCCATAAAGAGTATGGGATGTCCAAGTCTCCCCCTACGAGTATGAGGGTGCCTTGGTACATAGCCCTAAGGTGGTGGAGTCAGTACAGGTCAATACATGCCCTGAATCGCCTCCTATAAAAGGACACTAAAAGAAGTGGTTTTTTGGCAGGGCGCGTTAAAACTGCGAGCATCTTTTGCTGTTGGTTACACCATTGCTGAAGATCGATTGGTGTTTGAGGTACATTATTGACAATGTATATTTCCGCTTTTTCAGGTGCATCGCCAGTGTGATCATCCGGGATGGAAGGGTTATGGCAACCAATGAAGTGAGGAAGAGGGCTCAATTCCTCATCGCATTTTGGAATTGCGGAGGGATCGTGTGGCTAGGACGATGGCTATCTCTTCTACTTCCTCGACCGGCAAGTTTCACCATATGTGGCTGCGAACGGGGAATTTTGATTCGTGTTATTCGTGATACCCGATGCCTAGTTTGCACAGGATCTTGCTGCCGGCCTTGGGCGGTGACAGTCGTTCCAACTGTGCCGTTCTTTGCGCTTCGGCGATCTCGTCTAGGGTGTTGTGTATGCCCAGCTTGAGGAGACGCTTCGTGATGATAGTCTCGGGTAGGCCGAAAGCTTTCTTCTAGGTCCTCCGTATCAGGATGCCTAGCTTCTTCTTTTCGCTTTTCATCCACTTGTGGAAGGCTACCCCGTACACTATGTGGCAGAGTAAGAAGGAGTGTATGATTCTGGTGTGGTTCTCCTCCTTCATGCCTTCTTTCTCGTCGGTAACGCGATTTAGCAGATTTGTCGTGTTCGCCGCCTTTCCTGTGATGCGTGCGTCGGTTTCGCGGTTCCTGCCAAGCGCTTCGATCGTCTTCTCCAGGACTCGCATCTTTCTGACCGTCGGTATTGCGTTACCGTCCATGGTTCGAGTATTGAACTTGCTCCCTTCGCTGCTCGATTCTGTGCGTTTTGATGGGTTGGTGGATGTAGAGCTCCGACTTGGTTGGGGAGCCAGGCAGTCCTGTACGTTCCAGGCTTTCTTCAATCGCGTCGACGGCCGTCTGAAGTGTGGATTCTATGGGGGCATTGCTGCCCCCGTCTACCCACAGCGTGATGTCTTCCGCGTATATCGTGTCTTCAGTCCTCTGAGCTGGCATAATCTTTGGGCAATTTGTATCATAACGAGGTTGAACAGCATGGGTGAGATGACGGAGTCACGGGTGGTTCTCTGGCTACCAAATCACTCCTCGTCCGCCTTCTGGTCACCAGCTCTGAGCTCCACCATGCTGCCGGTAACGAAGTCTTTGACATATTTGTACGACCCCTCGCCTAGGTTTAGATTGGATGCCTGCGTGAGGATGGCCGAATGCGTGACTTTGTCGATCGCGCTGTGTATGTCAAGCCCAAAGACGGCTTTGGTGTCCCTGGTTTCGCCCTCAATGACTTGATGTTTGATTTGGATCATGGCTTCATGCGTGCTCAGGTGTTGGCGGAAGCCGACGATATTTCTCGGGTCTTCTTTTTGAGGAATTCTTGCGATCGATTGAATAGGACGTGTTCCACGACCTTGCCCACTGGACAACATGAGCAACATCTGGCAGAAGCTGTCCGTGCTCAGTGGGTTTCCCTGGTGCGGGTGCAATATTTTTCTTGGCCTCCTAACACTACTGCCGCTCCTCCAGCATTTGTTTTAGTACGCTGTGTGGTTCTTGATAAAGCGGTCGCCGAGATCCTTAGGGTTTTGTTAGTGATGAGGTCCGGTCAAGGTGCCGATTGGCTGTTCAAGTCGTGCAGGGCTGTGCGTACGTCTTCCATGTTTATTTCCCTGTCCCTTGAATCGTCTGCCGCATTTTCAACGGGATTACCGTCGGTGGCGGCTACAAATATATTATTAATATCACTTGTAATAAAACCGTGTCCGTCTGTCAGTATTTCCATGTTCTCTCTGTCCCTAGAACGAGCTCCGCGCTTCTTCCCCCTCTTCCAGTCGGCAGGCGTCCTCTTCGCTTGTGTGGGTGGATTGGCCGCTGACCGTGTTTGCAGCGCTTCCTTGGCAAAGCTACGCGCCCTTACGATATACATTACGAGGTAGCGCTCTACTTGCCCTCGAGGCTGTTCAAATCCGTCGTCTCTGCCGTAGCGTGAACAGATACGACCAATAGCGACATTTTGAAGTGATGCTAGGATAGAAAAAAGAAAAGTAAGTATTAGGAAGGCGAGGAAAGACTAGAAAAGAGTAGTTTCACTGTAGTTGATCCCGTCGCCCCCAACATACATCGAACACTGATTGATGTTGTCATGCTGGGTCCGGGAGACGCGAAGTCTCGAAGGGAACGGTGAAGCGTGGAGGCAAGCCAGCTTGATGTGACGAGAAGCGGTCTGCAGGTGGTGGCAACCACTTCGGAGTTCGCTGGAATAGAGTCTGGCCGTCAGACGAGTACTGGAAAGCCGGAGCTGACACTTGACGGCCCACACCAGCAGAGCGAAAGCCGGGTGATATCCACACCTAGGACGGCGGCCCGCGTAGACAAAAGGCCGCCGAAACGAAGTCCCGGCGAAAGTGCCCGACCCCGAAAGCAAAAACAACCGTACGCGGTACCCGCTGGCTTCGCAATCGAACACGTGTGGTGGAAACCACGTGAGAACTGAAGGCGCATTCCGCGGCGGAGAGGGACAATGTTGGTACGTTGCTTACAGTGAAAGGAATGAACCCATGTTTCTCCAGAATCTCTACAAGGTAGTGCTTTTCAGTTCGGTGGGGCGGCCTGATGCGTTTGGCGCCATGATGGTCACGCGCGTCCTCGTTGCTTAGGCGACACACATGGTTGCCGACATGCACGCGACGCCAGTCAATACAAGCTATAATAACCGAAAAATCCAGGTTTAACCAAGTGAAACCAAGATTTAACCAGGCCGAACCAAGCTTTCACTTTGCATATCCAGGGTTAGCTGAGCATCCTCAGCGACTTTTCCACGAGTGTTGCCATGAATGGGGACTTTGCGTCCAATTAGGTAGCGTGTTTCAACCTTCACTGACTACTCACTCACAAACCTCCCACATAAGCACTGTGTGAGCGCTTTGTTCATGGGCGTTTGTCGCCTATTTCACACTTCACCCATATCGCCCTACATTTCCTATTGCTACATGCTATATCAGAGCAACAAAATAAAAGCCTCAAGTCTGTAGCCTCATGCACTAACACATTTCTAAAACTTGCTTTTAAAACTTTTCTTTCCTGGCTATGGTAACATGGTTTGCTGCGGACGTACGACCATAAGAAAAGGAAGGGATGTAGAACAATAAACTTGCGGGGGTGTGAAGGCTGTACGTTTCTTTTTGATCTCTACTTCGTGTTTGGATGTGGGACGAGAAAGCTGGAGGGCCCAGTGTTAATTGTTAGCTGAATTACAGCTGCCTAGTCAACCTTGCGTGGTAGTTCTGCGCTATGTGCTCTTGCCTCTTCAGTGTGCGCTGGCTTGTTCGACCAGGGCCCGATCTACCGATCAGAAGGGCAGATCAAAGAAACACCGTGTCAAATCTTGTGAATACCACCAGCTGCGCTGTTTACTCAATTTTTCTTCCTAGATTAAGAAAGTAGCAGAATTTATTTATTTGTTTATTTGTTTATTTATTCATTCATTCGTGTAGAAGGTTTTGGGAGATTTACTGCAGCAAGTGTTAATTATACGTGGATAAATGGCGTAACTACGCTAACCATGTATGCCGCCCATTGGAAGTCTACGTAGGATTCACTGACTGAGATTTGCAGTGACAAAACTTCACTTTTTTGGCAGCCTTTCAGTTGCGGCGCTGCATCTGGCCCTGCTTAAAATGTGACGTTAGGATAATCACTCCAGCGTTAAGAAGACATGCGGAGCGAAATGTATCGCTAAAGATTTCAAATAGTGGTGTCGTGGAGAGTAGCCTTAATTCGCAGTGCACGTGATCCTCCCTGAGCGCACACACTGAGCATTCGTTCCAACCAACAATTGTATCTGATAAAAAAACAAAACACCTTTCTTAAGAGGTAGGTGATTACAACGCGAAGCTGCGTGGACGGTAGTGAAAACGGCACGTTCGGATAGACGCCGGCTTCATAACGCGATGTACCCCGGTCCTTTTCCAACAACGAGAAGCGTTTTTGGAGGCGCGTATATGGCTTTCATTATCATCACAACCGTTTTACGAAACCCACTGCGCAAACTTGGCTTTTCTGCGTAGCGTTTTGGCGCCCGATCCCACGCCATCAGCTGTTGCCTACAAAGCGTCCCTTCAAAAGATAAACGTTCTTTATCTCTGGGTTTTCATAGTACCTCTCATTTACCTGTCGTAATAAGCGTGAGACGCCAGGCCCACACAGGGAACCAGACCAGTCGGGATGGAATGATGGATTCACGCTTGGGCGTGGCACGCCAGGGAGTACTCCGCATGTCTCCTTACATGGGAGCACTTCCGCTGATGTTCTGTTCTATTTCGACTCGACGAAAATGAGCTCGGATCGCTGGGACATTGTACTAGCGCAATGACGGAACACAAGAAGAATTTAAACCACAGGACAAACGCTAGCGTTCGTCCAGGCGTTTTCTTTCTCTTGTGTTTCGTCCTCGCACCAGTACATTGTTTACAGTATCATTAAACCAACTAGGCAGCTTTCCGTACTTAGCTCGGATTACGCCGAAACTATTAAAATACGCCTTTTATTCGTGCCTAAGACATTTTGCCAACGACTCAGTTCGAGCGGTTTACGGCAGTTTACGGCGAAAACGAAAGCTGGCCGAGACCAGTAGAGGTGCGTGTGCCGCGAGCGCCACCAGGTTTAAACTGTCCTTACTCCTCGCTGTAAAAGATCTGTATAGACAGTTTATAGGTCTATATATGTCTATATATGCCTTTAAATGTCTAATGGGACGTAAAAACTACTCTGGAATCACAAAACCTGGGGAGATTGTGCGCTCAAGTAGCAATTGAAACAGTGCAGCATCTGCCCCGCTAATTGAAAAGGAAATACCATACTTCAGAGACGAACGTGCGGGCGCGCACATTCTTACGTTTTTACAAGCGGAGGAAAATGGTTAGAACGTTTTGTAGTAGGAGTAAACGTTTATTGGAGCAAAAGGGAAAGAGGAAAGGTTGGTGGTGAAGCGTCCCTAGTCCAAGATGCCTCTTGACCGGGCCGACTCAAGGGCCCGAGAAACCAAGGCCCTCTGGCGGGCTGGGTCCGGGATGGTCAGCTCAGTCTCCCACTGCTCTGGGGTGGGGAAGGGGGGTGGGTTAGGGGAGTGGGAGCAGGACTATACGAAGTGGCATGTGGTGAGTGGGTGTCGCAGGTGTTGGCATTGACGGGGGTAGATAGTGGGTGCGATCTGGTGGAGGATGACGTCATTGTAAAAGGTACCGGTCTGAAGGCGACGATAGATTATGGCTTGCTTGTTGGTTAGGTAGTGGTGTGGATGAGGGTAGACTCCGCGGGTAAGGGTGTAGTGGACAGAAGGGCATTGTACGTATTATCAAGAGGAATTTGGAGGAGGTCATGGTCGCTTTTCGGGGTGATGGGATCATTTGGCCATCGGTGGAAAATGACCGAAAGTGCAGAGCTCGGGCGGCGGCGTGGGCCGCTTCATTCCCCGGAAGGCCGGAGTGTCCGGGAGGCCAGTTTAATTTTTTGTGTTTTTTTTCGTTTTTGTTTGGAGTGCTTTATGTATGCATAGTAAACTTTCGCGGGAAGAGAGCACCGCGTACGTGGCTTTTTTCATCACGTTTCCGTTTCAGCGCTGTAGTCGTGACTATGACGAACCAGCTAGCCCAAACTTTAATACTGCTTAGCATAAGAAAAAGTCAAAATTGACAGTTTTAATTGAATAGATGGGAATCAAGTTAACCATTTTACTCGTGTTTTTAGCACTACTGCAGGTGACAGTAACTCAAACATGGTGCCTTCTTTGGCATTTTCAGATAAGGCCCTGCAAGTTGTTGCGGGACCATGCACGATGGGAGATGACCGTACTACGAAGGCACTAGTTTTTTTTTTGTTATATAGTATGTTCATCTTTTCAAAAAACACTTCTGTTCACCAGCGCTCTGTCGGCGTCGTTTCTGCGTCCTGTTTGGAGTTCTCTGCCCGTTATGACGGTTTTAAAGACGATGGTCTTTCTTGGGCTAGCTAAACCTGTCTGTCTGTCTGTCTTTCTGTCTGTCTGTCTATTCGTCCGTCCGTCCGTCCGTCCGGTCGTCCATCTACGGCCACACGATCGGAGGAGATCGACTGGTCGTGGCCTATCGGTTGGTCCCTCGAGTCAGCCGTCCGACCAAAAGCTGCAATTCTTAAACGAGACATATATGGGCGAAATATTTAAAAAGTACTAAATCTAGTGCCAATATTCACACTTGTCAACATTGTTGGGCAAAAAGAAAAGATTAGGCACATTTGAGGCAGAACACCAACACATGCGAGATTTGCAATGTTCTTATAATTAAAAATTCAAAGCTGGCTGAATGTTGTGATTGAAAGTAAAAAACACGCCTTAATTTTTTTTAACCAAATATACAAAAAGTTATCGCTGAGCCCTCTCGTGGAGGCATCCACAGAAGTTCAGCAGCGACAATATGTTCTATTAGATCACGCCCGAGCAGTGGAAAAGAGGAAAATTTATTTTATGCGAGAAAACTTCCACGGTGTTTGTGGTGTGAAGAGGGAGACCGGAGTCGAACAGCGCGAGAAGTGGGCGTGAAAGTGTAGAGATGCATTTACGTTGCCACGGCGACATCTGCAACGACGTGAGCAGATACGCGGCCACATTTTGCGGGTGCCAATAAAATTCCAGTGGCTTGAAATTGTTAGTTCAGCGTAACTGCATTACAATGGGACATACAGGGGGAATTAAAAGAAATACGAAGAGCGGAATACACAGCCCCTTACTCAAGCTGCACCATCTGGCTGCAAAGTCAGTAACCTGTGCGCATGCGCGCCTCTTTGAGAGCGTTTGAGAGTGCAGCCTACATTAATGAGAAATACTTGATCAAGAAGCGACATCGGTCATTTACTTTGAGGCACGTTTTCTGGCTGCGCCACCGTTGAGCAGGGATGATGGTTGAAGGGTATCACCCTAACTGCAATCAGCCTCCTGCGTTCTTGGCTCCCGAATACAGTAGATACCCGTCGCGGTGGCTCAGTGGCTAAGGCGTTGCGCTGCTGAGCACGAGGTGGCGGGTTCGATTCCCGGCCGCGGCGGCCGCTTTTCTGATGGAGGCGAAAGCAAAAACGCCCGTGTGTTCGAGATTTCGGCGCACGTTAAGATCCCCAGGTGGTCAAAATTAATCCGGAGCCTCCACTACGGCGCGCCTCATCGCCTGCGTGCGTCGGCGCGTTTAAACCCTACAATCAAATCAATACAGTAGATCAGGGGTTCTCAAAGCATGTGTCCCAGGGAACCCTGCTAAGTTTCCGTTAAGTGCCAAAGAACCCCCCCCCCCCCCCCTCCCGCCATTTTCATTCCGTTCATGCTACATTAACCTGCAATAAATTCAAAAGCAAGCAAGGGTATCGTTTTTTCCCCTGTCGACTTTACGCGAAGGCGTACGCTAGCGGCAACCTATCTCCAACAGGAGTAATGCGCATGGGGGTAATATAAGACCGAGATTCAAGTGCAATAGTTCAACCACGTGGCCCGTTTTTCGGAGGTCTGGCTGGCTTACAAGCTGCTGGCGAGATTTATTGCGCAGGCTCGCGCGTTTCTGTTATGCGCCGAGATGTGCTTACTGACACTCGGGCGTGAGTAACGGAGGTCCCTTAGATCGATCGCACCTCAAGTTCACCATATAAGACTTTGCGACTGCGGAACCAGGGAAAATTTATCAGTGGCTCGCGGAACCCTGAGAAGGGGCCTGCGGAACCCCTAGGTTCCGTGGAACCCACTTTGAGAAACCATGCAGTAGATAACTGTCTCTCCCATCCTGATCAGTGGTGATAGAGAATAAAAATCGCCTCAAAATAAATCACCAGCATCGCTTCTTTAACAAGCACATCTCCTATGGTATTGACACACTTTTATATAGAGTTTCTGAGTAGAGTAGGCATCATAGAGCTTCTGAGTAAGCATACAAGAGAGGAGAGACCGCCTGATTTTCCACGTCGTCATGGGAGATCTTGGGAAGACTACACCCTCTGGTTTGGGTTAGGCAAGACCTTTTTATTCTGAAGCGTTTCTTTGGGATCGCTTTCTTTACTATGCGTTGATATGTCGGAAGTTGAGATTTAAAAACACAGATTCGTTAGTTTAATACACCAAAATAAACGAAACGAAAAAGATATCTTGTAAAGGTTTTGAGTTCGATGCATGCCTTTCCATCGTATTTGAGCAGACGCTACTTGATGTTTTTGTGGTATTTATAGGTTAGTTGCAACTACAAATTGGGCCTATTTTCTAGCGTTACTTGCCCTGCTTACATTTAAAATCGGTGTAAAAAGTTGTAGTGCATTTTGTATGCAGTACAAGATAGCTTGTTGGGGATTTTTATATTCTACATGTCAAATTACACCGCTATGCGCAAGCGCATGAAACGCCACACGCTCAAGCAAGCAACGTGGCAAATACAGATGAAAATGCAGAAACATGAAAATACGGCCCAAGCCTTCAGCTACCGCAGTCACACGTGTAGCTCACCGAGTGGTTACAAGTCGTTTTTATTTTATTTAGGGGGCGTTCGTTTTTTGTGCATACTGAAAAAAAGTATCAGAAGGGTGTTGGGAACTCAGGTCTTTTATCGGCACGACAATTTCTAGATAAATCACAAGTCCGATAGTGAGCGACGCTCCATGAATGGTGAAACAATCTCGACACCCTTGCAGTCTTTCTAGTTTAATCAAGCTGCGCGCGGCTCCCCCATGTCAAAGTTTTTACCCAGGCGACAGTCAAGCTTTTAGTTGTCGCGACTTCGGCGTGGGATTCTGCAGCAGAAGCGTGTGTCTACCGGAGTAAGGCAGGCGCCCACTACGCTTCCAAATCCATCGTTGCCGGTAAGGCTTCCTTTGATATGTTGGCTTCCATGTTTCTAGTATGAGGCGTTTATAATTAGAGGTTAAACGCTGCTCAGGTACTTTTCGGCTGCACACCTGACGTATTAGAAGAAAAAAGTATGCCTTTCGAGGTGTCCTAACCTGCTAGAAATCTGTGTATACGTCTTAACTTCGGTACCACCAGGTAGTCGACCGAAGGGTTCAGGACCTTAGTTAAGGTAGTAGCAGAACATCCAATTGGTTAAGCCACCACCACATATTAGAAAGCTTTGCGGAAGCTCAACGCAATATTGTACTTATAACAATGCTGTAAGCAATGCCAGCGGTCTGTTGAGGCTAAGGTTGTTCCGAAGTTATACCAATTAAGCCTGTTTATTACAGCAATAATTTCGGTAGCTCCTTCGAGCGAGTGTTGAGTGTTTTATCCCGACGGAACGGTAGTTGTCACGAAGTTCTGTCCAGACGGAACAAAAACTGGCAAATACTTCTGGCCAGCCGCCTTTCTCATGGTGTTGTTTGGTGTAAAGGTAAGGCCTTCGCTTATAGACGTTCTTGTCCAGGGTTCGAACTCTCAGCTTCATTTTTCGTTCTTCTTTGGTAATCGTGGCTAGCGTTTCGCAATAGCTATAGCCTCACTCCCGCTGTGCTAATGAACGCGGTGAGAGCAGTCGGCCGTGCTATTTACCTAACCGGCCCAGCCGTTACCGCTTGCTGAAAGCGCGGCTGTGAAGCCATCGCAAGAGTTACGTCCCGCCATCAGTAATTAGTAATAGGGACTCCGGCTAGTCACTGAGCGAAAGAGATTTGGGCGGTTCGATTAAAATCTTGGCAGACTGCTCTCACTTCGCGTTTGCACGCAGCCTTAGATTGGCGTTTGTACCTGATCCAACTTCCGTGACAACTGCCCTTTCGTCCTGGACGTCAATTCAGTATTCATTGGCGTTTGTGTGGGCGGAACTCTAGACACCACTTTTTATTAGCTGAAGTTCATATGTGTGAAGGATCGATTGTAAAACAAATGCTTCATTGCGAGGTTTTGTTCTATAGCTTGCTTCAAAGGACGGCTTGCCAAATTCAGTGTCTTGCAAAGCTTGATCAGGAACAATATTTCATATGCTCTCCCCAAGAACAAGTTCCCAGGCCAATGAAAGGCCATGTGCTTCAACTTGGTTTCTGCGTTTTGACCGAGCTTGCGCGAACAAATCTTGGAATCTGTATCACGATGGCAGTCTGCCGTAGCGATGGACTGAATTTAATGGAACTAGAGTACCTAAAAGTGGTTCAAGTTTCGTGTACAAATGCTGGCTGGCATTTACGTTGAGAAGGGGAAAGGGGTTTGCTTGCTGATCAGGGGCAATGTCGCATTGTACAGCCTCCCAAATTTTAAATAATATAGCGGGAGCGACGACCGATCTGCATGTCAGTGGCTTATCCCGGGTTTCACCGGTGAAATAGGCGAGAGTACGCGCGCGCGCATAGAACTGTCTGCTGTGTGGAGAGTCGTCTGCTCCGCTGTTCTCCTCTGAGCAACACACCCACTGTATTTATCTTGCAAGGTCGTTTTGCTACTGCCAAAGGTAGCTGAAACAGCGTGGGGCAGATTTTTTATTTTTATCAGATTTTTTTTATTTATTGCATTATATCGTGCAGCAGCCTGAGGCCAATCCGACCAAAATCCCGCCCTGTTCTACTTCTATTTATCTTTCTATTGGCATTCTTCACTATGCGCGGTGCAAGTGATCTGAAAGAAAAATGAAACGCACATTTAATATGCGCATGCGCTTCAAAAAACCCTGGTTTCTCGTGAACAGTCATTCAGATGCAGTGGAAGGGGGTGTACCACTCAAGGTAACAGGATAGCAGACGACACGTCACACAGCAGTTGGCTCTATCCGCTTGCGCGTACTCTCGCCCATTTCGCTGCTGGACACCGTGATAAAGGCGCTGACATGCCCATCGGTCGTTGATCCCGCTATATTATTAATAATTAGGGAGGCTGTACGTTATTTCATTCGAACTTCTATACCCTCAGCCAGGAAACTACTAGTTTTATTTTACAGTTATGTTGTCTAAGATGTTTTTAGCGGTATTTTTAGTGGTAGTAAAAAAACAGGCTTTGCGAAGCCTATAGGTTTGCTATTAGCGGTAGTGTCACGGCTGAAGAAGCGGGATTCAAATAGATCTTGAGATAAGCTATTAGAAGCGGCGTCGGTAAAATAGAAGCGATAACTGTATGGTGTGCGCCAAGCCGTCTCATACCAATTTTATATGAACGGCTGGACAATGTCAGATTGATCTAGCTCGGCGTGAGCGCTGGATCTAGTGGCTACTGTACAGGGGGGATTAAAAGAAATGCGAACAGCGGAGCACACAGCCTCCGACGAATGCCGCTCCGTCTGGCTATCAATTCAGTAAACTGCACGCATGCGCACTTCTTTGAGAGCGTTTGAGTGTGGCCTACATTTAATGGAAATGCTTGATCAAGATGCGACGCCAGTTGTTTATTTTGAGGCGCTTTTTCACGCTGTGTCGCCACTGAGCAGGATGATCTTTGAAGGGCATCATGCTGGCTGCAATGAGCCTGCTGCGCGCTTGGCTCCCCAAAGTACTAGATAACATGACGCTCAGTGGCGACTGAGCATAAAAAGACGCCTCAAAATAAATGACCCGCGTCATTTCTTTATCGAGCACTTCCGTTAACAGTAGGCCACACTCTTAAACGCCCTCAAAGAACTACGCATGCGCACAGTTAACTGACAGGGCAGCCAGACGGTGCGGCATGCATCGGAGGCTGTGTGGTCCGTTGTTCGTATTTTTTTCAATTCCCCCTGTACATAGCGTAACACACTTTTCTATAACGGGGAAATCAACTTTTAGTTGCGTAATAAAACTGCCTAAACACTTCTAAAAACGTTGGAGTTGGAGAGGGCGTAGAGATGAGAAGGCTGTAGCAGTTTAAATGTCGCTCCTGCGAGACAAGGTACGGCTAAAAGAAGGAAAGCTTTGTTTTTTGTTCAATAACGTTAGGTACCTACCCGCCGCGGTGGCTCAGTGGCTAAGGCGTTGCGCTGGCTGAGCACAAGGGTCGCGGGTTCGATTCCCGGCCGCGGCGGCCGCTTTCTGATGGAGGGCGAAAGCAAAAACGCCCGTGTGTACGAGATTTCTGCGCACGATAAAGATCCCCAGGTGGTCAGAATTAATCCGGAGCCCTCCACTACGGCGCGCCTCATCGCCTGCGCTGCGTCGGCGCGTTAAACCCCACAATCAATCAATCAAGCTCGTCGCCATTTTAGATGCGGAAAACCGTTTCCGCAGGCGCAGTGTATGAATTGGGAACATCTTTATTTTAGTTTATGTGCAATAACATCTGAGATGGGCGAGCTGAGCGTGGCTCCATTCTAGTTTACCTGATAGCATGTGATGCAATGCGTTCTGCTGTTCAGGCTCAAAGAAAACGTAGAACCTCGCACCTGACATCAGACGTACCAAATTTCTGAAAAATCTTAGACTAATTCCATACGCAGAACATCATGTACAGTGCCAGAAATTGCTATCCGCAGACACGCATATAGCCTATATTCAATAGCGAGGCACGCATGCAAGCAACCATGAGAGTGCGCCGTCACTGGTTACGTCGGGCTCCGCGGGATGGCGGTACTTGTCCGTGCTATGCGCATGATATGGGTTGGGCGTTCAGAGCTCCAGCCCGCCGAACGCCAAGTAATGCCTCGACTCCAATGTGAGTGCGATTAATAACATCTCTGTTGACACCACCGTTGAAAGTAGGGTTGAAACGAAGCAGACGACGTGCGCCGGTGTTACTTTTTTCTTCGCGCGCGGCCGCAGTGGCACAATCCGCGCCATGTCCGTGGCACTTCGGCCATGTCCGTGGCCATTTCCAGTGTTGCCAAGCGAATAAATGTACGGCGAAACTTTTCATTGGATACCACATATATTCATCAGCATCGTTCGGGTGTCCCCTTCATTGTTGTGCAAGGATACAGCTCGGTGACATCTTTAGAGGGGCAACCGCTTCAAATCTCCATTTGTATGGGCTGCCTCTGTTTACAGGGACTCTCTTTAAAAGAAAATACACATTTATTGCTTTTCATAGTCTACGTGGTTGGATAGGGATAGTAAGTTGTATTTGGCTATAGTCACACAACAGCTGAAGCACTGCTCTCAACTTAGGGTATTTACGCTTCTCATATCATTACTAAATCTGTTTCACATATACACCGTTTTAAAGCAAAGCTTTCTACTTCTACCAGCCAACGGTTTTTTCATGGCATGCGGGACAAGAACACCCAATGCGGCGGAGGCGTTGCGCGGCGGCGGGGGGCTGGGTGTGGGGGTTAACTCCCCGAGCACACTGTAGATTGCGCGGCGAATTTACCCAGCGTTCCCCGCGCAGTCGGAGCTGCTCAATTTAGCGGTCGCGTAGGGGGGACCATTCCGTCGGCTTCGTCGTCTGCTTTGGCGACGGTTGTTCTGGGCCTGTTTTGACGCAGCTTCGAGTCCATTGCGCACTTCCTTGGCACGGCTTGATTAACTTGTTCGACAGCACCTCCTCGATAACCCGGACCCGACGGACTTATATGGTAGTGCAGCAAAGATGCGTTAGGGATTGGTTTCCAAGGAGGGAAAATAAAATATAGACCACATACTGACATCTTGCCGCTGGAGAAACGCTAGAAAAACGCACTTCTCGCCGCAAATGGGACTCCGTTTTCTAAATTGGTGAAGACCACTTAGGTTGTTTTTACAGGTATTACAAAAGGTGAAAGGAGCAACTGGTTCTGATAAGTAGGAATTATAAAAGTTCCGTCAGCTTTCTCGCAATTCTCAAACTTACTAAGCTAAGTAGTTTAAATCGGTATAAATGGGAATCACAAAGCTCGCATGCCGCATTATTTCGGTGTCTGCGCCCTGTGACACGCGGTGGTGTAGCCCCAAGCTAGCACATCAGGATGGCTTTGTTCCGCTGCATCACCCTTCGAAAGACGCTCGTCTCCGTTGTCTCTCCACCTACTCACGGCCGGGCTACAGCGGCGGCGTCCGCCGCTCTAGCCCGGCCATGGCCGACGCTGCTGCTTCGTTCGCGACGCCGCCCGCGCGAATTCCAAGTAACGGCTGGCTGAATGTCTGGTTTCACTCTTTGTAGAGCCACGTGTGTGAATTCAAGTGACGTCGCGTGGACAATTGTTGTGGGTGTCCGTTTATTGCTTTCCAACCACCTTCACAGCGGGGATTGGGGCCAATTTCTTCAGAGGCTGTAGTGGGCTGGTACATTTTAGGTCGCTGTCGATAAAGCATGTATTAAAAAAAAAAGCAGTGTGCACTGGTGTAGCAAGGCTGGTGAAACGGCAGAGGTGGTGACCTCTCTCTCTTCGTCGGAGACCGGGCTCTTGCACCTCGCATGGATTTCCGAACTTGCAGCTTAAAACTCTTCATGACTGGCATACCCGGGTAATTTTGTCTGCAGCCTTTCACATCTCTCCTATAGCATACCGCGTTAGCACTCGCTAGAACCCTCGGCAACCGGCTGCGCAAACTCGGTGTCTGCAGCATGAACCCGGCGTCTGTGCTCCCCATTTCAGGAGCGAAAGGTGAACTTGCGAAGGGAACAGCACGCTAGAGATCACGCCACGAAGGCTGGAAGAGTGTTCGTGAAGGCCGAGCTGCCGACGCCGGGCGCTTCTCACGAGCCGCCCGTTCACGTGCGCTCGGCTGGGCTGAGTTTTTGGCTCCACGGCGGAAATAAAAGCTCAAACAGCACTGCTGGTTAATCATTTATATTTGGTAAACTGTTGAAGTAATGCGTATAAACATCGCGGTATGATTGCACATCACGCGCATTACCACAGTCTTTAAAGTTGACATTTAGGGCAAAAAGTGTCGGTACAAACCGCGGTGTGAGGCATACACTTATCTCAAGCCATCGTCAAAAGCAGCGTAATCATAGCCATGTCGAACAACCGACAGCGCTATTGATTTTCGTGCGACCTGCTTTGATTACTGCGTGTCTCGCGTTGTTCAGAAAAATCTAAGCGTACTGAAGATGCTACGTTTCGGTGCTATACAAACAAAATATTTGTTCACTGCGCGAATCATATCTGCAAGCCCGAGCTGGGTTCATCCTGTTCATTCGTGTTACCTTGTTGGCCAGCGTTCGTATAAACTTCACGAGTACTTTTTTGAAACGGAGACACTCCTTGGTGAATATTTATTCTTAGAAACTGTGGATCAACTTTTTGTCTATTTTTGGCATAAGACCATCTTAACTTCGTTCACGTGATTGCCCGTGTCGTAATGCTGAACATGACTTGGAATGGAAAAGTGTATTTACACGAACGAAAAGAATATCAAGTTGCATCATGGCGGCCCGCATTGTATGGCAGTAATCGAACCGCCAAGGCGTTTCCGCAAACTGGCTAGCCCGAGGCGCAGCTAATAATTCGTATTGACTGGTTCTTCGGTGAGCGGTAGAGGTTCAGTCGGTTGGGACAAAATCAAGACATTGCAACCATCAAGACGGCCGTCATGATGCAACTCTACATAGACCGTTACCAGATTAACATCGCTTTGTGTCTGCTTGCAATATCTCACAGGATGTACAACGCAGATCCTTGCGAACACGTCCAATGGACATTCATAATTACCATATAATAAAAAAATGGCTCCAATCCATGCAGTAAAGGTGGTTGACTGCGAATCTGTTAACTACACCCCCAACGATGACCCATGCGACGTCACTTGAATTTACACACGTGGCTCTAAAAAGAGTTACACCAGAGGCGACCGAACGCAGCAGCGACGGCAGAAAGCGGAGAGGAGGGTCTGGCGAAGGTTGCGGAGGAGGGGAGCACGAAGGGCTATGGCGTCACGTCACTGCCTCCCCCTTACTCTTCCTTGCGTCGCCGCCAGGACCGGCCTCCCAGCCTTATTCTTAATTAGACGCTGTTCAGTTCGCTCCTAATCCAAATAACGTAAACGCCGTTATCGGACATTATGCAGTTTGCACTCACACGAGTGCTTTGAATGAGCGCAGGTGGTACATCCGCCGCTGCGCTCGTTGAATGCACTCGTCTACTCGCCTGTGTACTCGCGTGGGTGTCGTTTACTCGGTAAGACGACCGACTGTTACTCCGTTACTCTATTTGGCCCAGGTTCGATTCCTGGCGGTGTCAATATTTTCTTCTATTTGTTCGCCGGAGCTTTTGTTGAAGGCGGTGGCGGCAGAACCCTTGGCAGGTAAAGGTACACTGCTTCGCAGTAAAATGTTAAAAACCCACGGGTTGATATTTAAAAATGCGTGAGTGACTCGACCCTCTTCCTTGCGGCATTTAGGATCATTCGGGTGCGCATTCCATGCGCTTGCTTCGGAAGACCCCATAGTGTTGTTTCTTGCACATCCCACGTATCGTCATTAAAAAAATGAAACGCGATCAAGAGAATATGATCTATAACACTGAAATAGCGGGGTTTCTATTCATGCCGGTCAAATGTACGCGTGGCGTTTTGTAGTAACAATGTTGATAAATGTGGCTTTGTATATATACCAACAGCCCGCAGTTATTTTAATTCCCCGAACAGTTTTTTTTTTATTTTGCCTGTTGTGGTTCATACCCTCGTGTTTCCATTTAATTTGTCAACGCCCACACACCATGCCTATTATCCTTAGTGCTCTAAGCGCCTCATTGGTCCCGTTTGCTTGTTTTAGCAGCGGCATTGGCTGCGTGCAGCTCCTATTGTTATTAGCATTGTCGGCATTTCGTCGCCGCCATTTTCATTTCATCCTTTATCGCCACTGGACTGGCTCAACAATCGATTTTACAACGCATAGAAGCGGTAGTCACCCTCAGCGCCAAGGTAGAAGCGGCGGCCACGCCGTGCTTCTACTTGTCTCCATGACAACGTCGCCAGTGCTGCCAAGGGAGCTCTCTCCTCTCTCGAAGGCAGCTCTTCCCACTCTCATACTGTGCTCTTCTATGGCTAGGTCGGTTGACAGAGTGACACGAGAATGAAGAGTCCTGCGACCATTTTGCTGAGATTCGCCTTGTAGTGCTCTTGGAATCACGAAACAAGGTGTAAACTTGCACAGCTATTCGTGCAATTATGGGCCGTCGAAGGGTTATTCTTACACTCTCTATGGCTTTGTGGAGGAAAATGTTGCACCGGTGTGCTTGTCTTTGCCACCGGACTTTGTTAAGCAACGAGTGACACGGGTGTATAATAATCACTGTCCAGCTATCAAGCTTGGTTCCCGTAGGTAAACGTCTGCTTATGAAAAGTAATTACGTTTCCAGCTACTTTCCGTAACTCCAAGAGGTCCCCGCGTAGCTTATTCTCTATATAAAATTATATATTGCAATGGGACTGATATTTATGAAGCCATTGCTTTTACAAGACTGAGCTGTTTAATAAGCTTTGCACGCGTTTTGTCGCTCTGTCGCGGGCATTTGCTGATAGAAGAATGTATGTTAGGCGTTTCCTTCCGTCCGTAATGCACGCATTATGCTCCCACTGTCCCCACCAATAATTTCATGCTTGACAAATTGAATACAATGCAATACACTCGAACTCTAAACTACAACACGATAGGATAAAATCCGGGAAGGACAAAACCAGCAGGACACCACACAGCGCGGACTACCCGACTGAGTTTTCTTTCTATGCCCAGTATTTTTAAAGACGATAGTCTTACTTGGGCTACTTAAACTCAGAAATTTTGGTCTGTCTGTATGTTTGTCTGTCGGTCTGTGACTCGATCCAGCCACCCGGCCAAAGCAAAACAATGCCTGCGCAAGTCTTATATAGTCAGTGCCAGGGTTGCCACTGGTGGCGACTTTTCGCCAAATTGGCGACTTTGAGAGGCCCGTGGCGACCGAAAATCACAAATGGCGACATGGCGATTTTATGGCGAATTTCGGCTTGGGACTCTCGCTCCCCCACTTCTCTTTCTCCGTCCGTCCCGACGGCTCTGCCCAACGCCACCTAGAGGAAATTATTTCCAGTCTAGGTGGCGTTGCTCTGCCTAGTCGGTGTTGCTTTGACACGGCCGCAATACCTCTGCGCGTGATGCGGTCATGCGGTGTTCGAAAGTTTCAGTCGTCTCTGTTCAGTGTCTTATTTCGCCCGAGGCGTGGGCATGTCGAGGCGGCGGCGTGGGGGTTGGTCATCGGGGGTCAGAAAGCGGGATCGTAATGTCGATCGTAATTCTGGACTTCCGAAGAAAGTCGCGGCCCAAAATCACGGGGACACTCTGGCTTGGCAGGCGGATAAAACGACATCGACTCCTCCGCCCGTACCATCGAACTGTCAACCTTGCGGCGCCGCCGGCACGCGCAACACCGCTGGCAAGGCTGAACGCAGCTCGGCACTCCCTGAGGCGAACAGAACGCTGTTGCAAGACGTACAACATTTCGTCTCCGAACAAAGCGCTAGCTCTCGTGTCCAATAAAGCCGGGATTCTCGGCCCGCAATGACGACACTGATGAACGGAGCAGGCCCTCCGACGTGGTAACCCGGGCGGCCTAGGGAGGGGCCAGAATTACTTCGGCCGAACGGGCTTTCCCGCTCGGCCGGCACCTGCGTTTCCCAACTGCGCCGGCGGCTGGGAGCAGTTGCGCTTCATGTGGCCCTCTTTTCTGCAACGAAAACAGCGCAGCCCACCACGGGTTTTCCCGCGATTGGCATCCCTTGGAGTGTCTCCGCCTGCCGCCGGACCTGGGAGTTCAGGGCGGTTGTTGCAGGCTTTTTCCTGGCATTGGCCGTGTGGCGTCCGTAAGTGTATGGGTCCAAAGCTCGTTCGCTAATTTCCAACAGACCTTTGTCTTCCGCTCCGACTGCGTGGGCGGCGTCCGGCGGGTGGCGAGAAAAAGAGGAAGCTCCCTTCCACGCGCAGCGGGGCTCAAGAGCCTCGCTTGCCGGAGGAAGAGGGCGATACGCTAGGGAAGCGAGTATGTGGCCCTGTATCCACGTCGTCTCAGCGGCTCGCTCCTCCAGGTCGCGGAACCGAGCGCCGCGCAGGTACGCCGCAAAAGTGGGTTGCGCCTGCCTGATAACCCTCTCGACGTGTTCATCGTTCAGGGCTGTCGGTTCGGCGATTTGATATAGCTTCTCCATACTCCGCACAAACACTAGGAGGGATTCCTAGGGAGCTTGTGTGCGCAGCTCCAGTTCACGCCGCGTCCTCCGATGGCAGTCCACTGGAAGAAATTAGCGACGGATTGCCGCCTTGAGTTCAGTGAACGTGGCGGATCGGTGACCGGCAAGCTGGTACCACTGCGCTGCTCGCTTCGTAAGCACGACTGGCACGACACGAGCGAGCATATCGCTGTCGCTGAGTCCCATATAGTGAAGTCGGTCACGCTGATGGTATCCTCGTAACCGCGGTAAACTGGGTATTTCCAGCCTCACCAGTAGCCTTGACAGCTTCGGTGCCTCCAGGGAAACCTTTAGAGCGCCTGAAAGGGACTCGATCAAGCTACTGGCTTGCTGCAACAACGAGGTTGCATCTAGGGGAGCATCTCCGTTAGGAACGACTGCGTGCGCGGCGAGGGGTCCGCGGCGGGGCGAGAAAATTCTCGCTGGTCGTTCGGTGGCTCGGCGGCCGGATTGTCCGGAGATTTCGTGCGCCCCAGCCCGCTGGTGTTGGCGAGTGGCGCTTACCGAGCCTCCGCTGCCCCCGCGTAGGCTACGACAAGCGTACATGGTCTACTGCCGCGTTTGCTCCCTGAAAACGGGTGGCCTGTGCGACAAGAAAGCCTCTCTAGTGCGACCCAGGCCTTCAGCGGCGACGTAGCCGGCGTGAAACGGCGCGGGGCCACCGCGCGCCCCGATGTACGGAGAGCTTCCGCTCGAGCCTCGAAGAGCAGCGCGCTCCCCAAACTGTGGTTGTGCTGGTTGTGCCACAGTCTCACAGAACAGGGAGGATTGCTGCACCGCGGCCGCGGCCGCCTGCGCGCAAACCGCCGCCAAAGTAGGCTTTTCCCGCCAAAGTGATGATGATGATGGTGATCAAAGGCCTCCCCTTTGAATCGACGTAACGGCATGCGCCATCTAGCCTATCTTAGTAACTTAAATTTAGTTAACCCTCAACTGAGATTTCTTTTTAATTCTGCCCTGCCGCTACCCCTGCTTGGGATGACACTTTATCGACTTCTCTGCTTTTTTTCCACCAATACTACAGCCGCTGCTTACTCCAGACTCCAGAGTGGGCTTTTTCTGCGGCGCCGGCTAACGGCTAGTCGAAGAACCAGGCATTATGAAGCGTACCATACGACTGGCATTGAAAAACATCAATACAATATAAGTGTTTTGAACGTTGCTGATTTTTATGGGGTTATACAAAATTGGGAGCTTTTATTTTTAGGCGTTGCCGTAGATATTTAGTGTGGCGACACTGTTGGCGAATTCTAAAGCAAAAATGGCGACATTCGGCGACTTTTTGCTGGCCGTCTGGCGATATTGACCCAAAACTCAGTGGCAACCCTGATAGTCACAGCTAAATCTACCCGTCTATGTCCGGTGTAATGTTCATACTTGTCAACATTGTTGAGGAAGAACAAGACATTACGCAAATGAGACAATAAATCAATACAGAAGTGATATTTGCAGTGTTCCTTTATAAAAAATCAAACATGCTTGCCTTTTGCGAAATTAAATACTTCATCAACTGCAGAAAAAGAATTCACTCCGCCGTCGCCTGCTCTCGCCCGCGCCACTATAGCTTCTGGCGTAATTTTAAGAAATCAACCGGCAACAGTTACGCAAGGTTCCACTAGATAGTTTCCACGTTCTGCTTGCAGCGCACGTGGAGTAGGGAAACGCGGTTCTATAAACGTTGAAGTAGGGCGCCTCGATTAACGCGCGTCTTCGCCGTACGGCAGCGTTCGCATCGAGACACCCGGTTTGGAACAGTGGAACGCGGGAAATTTAAAATGATTTGAGCAAACCTTTGGCGTCTTTACCTTGGGAGGAGCGCGACGCAAGAGGAACAACATGAGAGGTGAGCGGGAAAGCGATGGGAGGCATTTATTTCGCAATAGCCGATAAAGACTATCGTCTTTTGACGGCATTTGCAACGAAAGGAGCAGATACGCGGCCAATTTTTTTCTTTGAAAAAATTCAAATCCCCCTCTGATTCCGATATACACTGAAATCGTGTGGACAAGTAGGAATGAACCGAAGAAAAACACATTCACTGTAGTATGCTAGCAGCAACCAAACCGCCTGTCTTAATGAAGAAATGCGATTTCGTGTATTTAGTTTTTCATTGCATAAACGTTGCCCCGATCTTTTTGCACTCACCGTGGTGGCTCAGTGGCTATGGCGTTGTGGTGCTCAGACCAAGGACGGGGTTCGATTCCCAGCTGCGGCGGCCGCTTTTCTGATGAAGGGGAAAAGCAAAAACACCGGTGCTAAAAATTTCGGCTCAAGTTAAAGATCCACTTGTGGTGAAAATTAATCCGGAGCTCTCCACATTGGCGGGCCTCATCGCCTATGTAGCGTCCGCGCGCTAAAACCCCAAATCAAATCAATCTATCGCTTTTCGTTGTAAAGAAATCACCCTTCTCTGAGAGAATTCGTCTATGTGTGGCTGCTTGCCTGGCAAAGAAAATGTTTCCTCTTCTGTTTGTCCTCACGTCGGGACGATAGTAGTATAGATTCCCTTGAAAAACAATCAGCAGTTTGGTCGGCGCTGTGTGGTGTCTTTGAGTTTGTCACTTCCAGTTTTGCGTATTTAATCCCATGATGCCAGAAGACAAATTTGCCCCACAGATCGCTTTGATGAACCGGAGACATATATCGTTAATTTTATTGTTTTATCTCATGCAGATAGTTGGCCCACCAGTACCCCGGGTTTCCCGGCTGAACATCAGGCAGAACGATAAACCGCACAACCGACCGAAGAGGGCACGAGACGTAACTCAGAAGTATCCGTTCATCGGCCGAGGGACAAGCGTCGACTTCGGAGATAAATTGGTGAAAACCTAGTTGGGCAACAAAGCAGACCCAGTCGCCATTGCAATGGACCGCTTCCGAGAGCGCACCGGGCCGGAGATTGACGATATCGTTTTGGCAGCGATAGCCACGTTCGAAGGACGAGCGCCACCCACCTCTGAAGGCGAACCAAGTGGGAGCCATGCAGGAACGGCCAGAGTCGTGTCTGGCGATGTAGGAACAGGTCAAGAAGGCGATTCCGTCGCACCGCTGACTGGCGCCACAGACAGGAGCATTCAACCTGTCCCTAAGGATGAATGCATCATTATAAGTTCGAGTGAAAGCGGCGGACAACCAAGTCCTCAAGAGGGAAGCAACACTACCTCTTCCAATCCAAGCGAAGGACAACCTGGTCTTCAAGAGGAATGCAACACCACCTCTTCAAATGAAAGCAAGGGGCAACCTAGTCTTCCAGAGGAATGCTACACTATCTCTTCCAGTGAAAGCAAGGGAGACTATAGTTCTCAACAGGAACCGGTCTCAATCGCTTCGTGTGAAAGCGAGAGCCAACCTGCTGGCCAACAGGAATGCGTCACTATCCCTTGGGATGAAATCGAGGTACTACCATCTCCTCCTGAACCGATTGAAGAGGTTTCCAGGGGCCAAGTACCTATCACAGGGTTGCCTCCAGACGCGCTTTGTGTGGAACAAGAACGGCGAGAAGGCGGCAGCATTCCTGGCACTTCCACTGGGCAGGGAATCCAGGAGCCGCAGCCAGGGACGGCGAAGACCATCGAGTCCGCACAGGCAGATCACGACGCCGGGCTCATTGTTCTTGTAGAAGGCAACTTTTGGTATGTTCTATCGAGGAAAGACCGAAGAGATGTACATGACTGGAAGCCATTGGAGAGTGTTAGAGAGGTTGCGGGCAACGAAAGAGATCCAGCATCTGGGTCCACACAACGCCAATGGAACAAGTTCATTGCAGAAGCGCAAAATTTTATCCAGAAGAACGCAAACTGGCACGAACGTCTGCAGCAGAGGGCACGGGAGATGGTGGAACTTGGGCAGCGTTTGAACAAACAATATAGACTCGAAAACACAGAGTAAAGCAGCCTACGTGCGTGAATGCGTGAGAAAACAGCGTCTGTACCTCTTCAAGCCCTCTTCCTTTAGTTGTGATCTATGCGTTCTTTTGAGCACTGGATGGCTGTTGTGCTTGGTTTGGGGGGAAATGATGGCACCAAAATAAAAAAAAATGTTGTGCTGAAATCGCCTGGACTCTTCCTTCTCCTTTATAATGGGCGAACTGACTTAGGCACCTACTTTAAGACAAAACGAGTTCCGCTTCACTTTACGACTATGACGCGGGTTCGATTCCCGGCCGCGGCAGCCGCTTTTGTGATGGAGCAGAAAAGCGAAAACGCCCGTGTGTTGGAGATTTCGGCGCATGTTAGAGATCCCCATGTGGTCTAAATCAATCTGGAGCCCTCCGTTACGGCGCGCCTCATCGCCTGTGTAGCGACTGTGCGTTGACCGTCGTAATCAATAAATCACTTTTTTAAGGCTGGCCAGCGACGCTGGGAGTATTTCAATGAGTGAACAAAACACGTTTTTTTACGATTCAACATTTATTAGCTTATGAGGCTAATAAAACTTCAAGGACTCTTGTTTTTTGTTGGCGTACAAACACCAGGCTTACCGTTTTCCTTCGTCGTCCTAGGAATTTTCATATCTAACACACCAACCCAAGCCTCTCGACCGCTGAGGACAGCGGTCAGGTCGCCCCAGGCCTGAGACGACCACGCGCTGAAATCTCCCACCAGTGTAACGGCAATGTCATCGGCGAGAGCACGGAGTTTGGCTGCTCCTGCACGCCTCCATTTTTGCCCAATAAAAGTTTCCCTCTTTTCCCATAGCCCCCGTGCGTGTATAACCGTCATCTGCTGATGTAAGCGTACTTAGGACTGATACACCGGCCAAAATATTGTTCCGGAAGCCATTCCAGCTTGGCCGTGAAACACGCCGATCAAAACGTAACACTAGCGGGCCTTGAACAAGGTAACATGAAACATTAGCCCTCAGCAGCGAGAAATTTGTGTTCTACGTGATTAGAACGTCCAGGAATGCGAAAGAAACCCACACTCATTCCCAACCGTCCCTGGTCGCAGTAGAACGTGTTACTCGGGCTTCTCGTAGGACAGACAATTTTGGTGGGCGAGCTTCGGCGTCCAGATTAGCCGTTCAATTCGGCACTAGAAAGCGACACCACATTTTTACAGCCAAAACTGCCAAACTGTATACCACTACCCCCCCCCCCCCCCCCGCCCCCCCCCGCCCCCCTAAACGTTTCATCGCCGTGAGTAAAAACTATCCGTGGGAAAAAACGGCAAGCCCTAAGTCTCCGAGCGTGCGTCAGGCTAACCATGCATGCAGAGTAGAGCACAGAATTCGTTTTGAGGAGCCCACGAAACAACCATTAAAGGAGCCATGAAGACAAAATACAAGTTGGGTTTATTAGAAAGACTGCTCAGTCCCAATAACAATGATACCAATATCATTGCAATCTTCTAACAAATAACGGAGATATTAAAGAAAACGTGTGAAGCAGTCGCGACCCCCTAGCCAATTTCCCGCAACTTTTCTATGACGTCACGGAACCTTGTTTGTGCGATTGGCGGCTGCCCAACTGACCTGTCGCGACGGCACATGACTGGACGTCTGTAATGGGGCTCCTAGTTCCATTTGACCGCATCACTTGAAGGCTAACGTGAAGTTAACACACGTAAAATCATGTTTTATTGTTGGCCCGTATGACGTCATTCTTGCTCATAACACGTCACTGTGGCGCAAAATTTTAAATTTTAAATACTTCGTGCTTTTTTTTTTCGTTAAAAAAAACACTTTTTGTGGCTGTAATGGAACTGAGTGGGATGCTGAATCTTAGTTCTTTCAAATTAAACGAAGTTGCATTTTCTCTTCATGGCTCCTTTAAAACTGCATTGTGGATAAGGCGCCTGTGAACAATGGAACCCCTTACCATGTGTTCCTGGATGATTGTTTGCCGATTATCTTTGAAGGGTAAGCAGGACTAGCGTCACTAAAATGAGTTCTTACCCAAGATGGTGAGCGCATGCGTCAGTTCAGCCAGGACTCAGCATTTGCCCCCACAAGCAGAGCCAGAAGATGAGGTAGTAGAGCACCGTCACTCAGGCACGCAAGTCTGCAACGTCGGCGATTTTGTTATCAGTGCTGCGAGATTGCCGTAACTACGGCCTCGTCGTTAATTTCGACCGGGTCGTTTGTTAAGACAACCGAAGATGCAGCAAAACGGCACCTTTTGACACACTTCTGCTGCTGAAATGCTGTTACACGCGTTATTTTCGAGTCGCATTCGGAACAGCGCCAGGAGCGCGCAGCTGCTGACCAAGAGGAACAAGCTGGGCCTACCAGAGTTCATAAAACACGTGAGCACCAAAATGGTGGCTCTTGTAAACCGCCAGCTGCGTAAACACATTTAACGTAATTGACTGACCAGTTATCATGGCGGCGGCACGGAACAATAGGGGAAAAGAGTGCCGATACTCTGAACCATTATTTAGTGACCCCAGCTGAGCGCAAGCGACAAGCCCACTGAGAGGACGGGAAGCATTTCATGCTCTCCTCCATCACCATTTGTAGTGGTTTAATTGCTGCAGGTTTACTGCACATCCACTTTTGCAGGGCGGGATGGCGACGAATTTTTTGTTTCCTCAGTGGAGTCCCCTTCTCTTCACTCAAGCTATACATGGACACCGAGGCGTATCTAACTCCGCTGGGAAAAATAGATACCGCGGATCATATGCCTGCTAGTATGGAATGGGACTACACCTAAAGTACAGGAAATCTGGTCTGCCGTCTTTTCTTTTCTTGTATGAGGCGTTTAAAAGCAACAGCAACTCTGCACTTCTTTTTCTTTTATGAGATGTGGAACTACCAGACGTACTGTTTGTTTTGAAACTACGCTTGCAATGTTTGGCTAGCCGTTGTCGACCAGTTGAAGACTTCGGCATGTGTAATCAATCAATCGGCCATTTTTTCCCTTGGGCCATGTTAGGCGCTTTTAAAGGTGACAACTGAGTTCATCGCAGGGAGCATGCGCATCTAAACCTACAGGCACAAAAATTGAAATGGTCACATTCCAAAGAGAGCTTGTAAGAAGGCAATCCCGTTGCCGTGTAAGAGCACAGACGTTTCGCTCGGGAACGGTTAAAGCATTTTGTATCAGGAAAAAGGGCGAATATTGCATTAGAAAATTTAGAGGAGGGTAAACACTTGCCCCTTTGTTCCTCGGCAGTGTCGCGTTTATCACGCTGCAACTCTTAGAAGTAGTATGCACCAACTTGCACACGAATGTGTTTTAGTGGTGTTTTCTGTTCCCATCAGTCCAAGCCGACTCCCGGCCAGAAATACACAACATCGTAGTGCTAGGTATCCTTGGTTGGAAACCCCGTACAGGATAATTGCATTACTAATTATGCTTGCATAACTAAGCAAAATATACCCGCCGCGGTGGCTCAGAGGTTAAGAGCACGACGATGGGGGCTCGATTTTCTGTGCGGTGGCCGCTTTTCTGATCGAGGCGAAAAGCAAAAACGACCGTGCGTACGAGATTTCGGCGCAATTAAAAGATCCCCAGGCGGTCAAAACTAACCCGGAGCCCTCCACTACGACGCGCCTCATCGTCTACGTTGCGTCGACGCATTAAACCCTACAATCAATCAATCAACTAAGCAAAACATTCGTCGGCCTCAATGCACGCACAGCAACCTCTCACGGCGGCGCCCTATTTGTCCCGACGCGTGAAGTGTATCTGTGAGCAGGCACCCCTCCTGAGCATGAACGATAAAACTCAAAAAAGAGGAGCGGCCGCAACGACATCGTAGTTCCCTGGCAATACGCGCTTCGTTCGAACAAAAGTGCGCACACGTATACGTAGACGTACACGGACACGTATACAAGAGCGCGCGCGTACACACGTACGCGCGCACACTTCGTCACACCCCTCCACCGGCGGTACTTACGGCACAGAGCGGTTTGGTCAAGTGTTTGAGTCTCTGAAAACTGTAGAAATATTATCTATCTAAAACTGGTTCCAAGCTACGTTAACCACAAATAATCGTTGGAAGCAACTTGACAGCTTCATGAAGCGGACCATATCAGCTTTTCGAAATCTAACTTTTATGTCCGGACTCCTTTAAAGCGGGTTCTACCGCGGCCACTTGATCTCCTCTATTTGTACCGTTATACATGGTGCCAATTTACCTGCGAATTCGCGGCTGCGACGCCGTTCGTGCGGCCAAACGATCTATTGTCACAGCAACAAAAATTGGTTGTTTTGCCGTACGAGCGGCTCCAAAACAGGGAATTCGCAAATACATTCACACCACGTAGAACGCAATTTCTATAAAAATGCACACTTTGTTGGCAGTGACACTTTTCCTGCCCTGGTCAAAACATAACCTTCTCGATTTTTGCTCCTCAAGTATACATTTTAACATATTTTTGCATGGCTCGTTTTGGCGCAATTATCCGCAGTTTGAGACTGCTGTTAAGCTGATCCGGCGCAATACATTGGCATGCGAAAAACATCCTCTTCAGCTTAGGAAACTACACTAGAAGACGTAAAAGACTACAACTACCTCAGGCAATAGTTAGTGCTTACCGCAACTATGAAAGCGAAATCTGGCGCAGCGTAGGTATGCGTTTGGGAGGACTCGTCAAGCACTGCCAGATAATGAAAAGTAAGGTACCCCTATCACGATAAAGAAAAATCCACAAGTGCATACCGCCGGTTATAACGTATGGAGATGAAACTTGGGGCCTAACTAAACAACTATAGAAAGCAAACATAGGTCGGCTGAACGGGCCGTGGAGCGAATAATGTTAGGAGTAACAGTCAGGGACAGGAAACGAGCTACCTAGATCAAAGAACAAACTAGAGTAGCAGATATCATAGTTGAAATAGAGAAAAATAAATGGACATGGGCAGGCTATGTAGTGAAGCGAACCGACAACCGGTGGAGGGTAACATATTGGACACCGAGAGATCGGTCTACAAGAAGGGGAAGGCCAGTAATCCAATGAGGGATGAAATGAGCAAATTCTGTGATAAACTGTAGGCACGAGCTGATTAGGCTGGTGATGATGATGATTCTGATGGTGATTAAAAACGACATGAAGGAGGTTGAGGCGCAATCTCACCTTCGCCACCCCCTCCTTCCCCACCCCCCACACGAGGAAAATTTCCAACTACGCCTCTGGCTGCAGCTGAAAACGCGGACCGTCGCGTGTTTTTCTCAGTCGGTGACAACGTTCTCATACTTACAGGCATACCGGCCAGAAATGAACGATAAAGGTCAAGGCAACCCTGACGGCTCCCGAAGCAGGTGGCAATGCTCGTGTGCGTGCCGCGGTGGTGGAATGCGCGCAGTGTTTGTGCGCATTCAAGACTTTTCACCTGCATCGTCGCCGCACCCTCGCACGGTACCAGCCGAGAACACGGCTCTACTTGTGTGAAACGGAAAGGTTTGTAGTTGAGCTCCACAAATATGAAGTGAGTTGTAGGAATGATTCGTCTATTTTGTTGAGTAGCAACGCCCGAGTTAAATGTATCCCTAAACCGCCCTGACAGGCTACCTGCTGTTTGATTTTAAACGTCGCATTAGCGTCGCATGTCAAGCTGAGTAGTATTTCTCGCATGGTTCTGGCATATTCCGGTTCTGGACAAAATTATTATGCCGAGTATTGAGTGCTGGTTCAAAACATTGGCGTTGCGTGGTTAAGCAAACAAAACTTAGCGCTCCTTCACTCTGTGAAGAAGGATGACCTGCAAAGCTGGACGCAGTCCACGCAGTGAACGAACCAAAACACGTTTATCGTAATTTGCAATACAGCATATTTCCTAACTAGTTAGCTTAATGAACCTCTGACGGATCCAAGCTTTGTTCTTGTGGATAAACATGGACCTACATGTGTCCCTCCTCGTCGTAAGGACCTTACTCTTTGTGTAAGGCCGAGTTCAGACTGTTGCCGCAACTATTGTAATAACTTTAAATAATGACGTCCTGTCACGCCTCAGCCAACCGAACTGCGTGACATGGTATTTTTTACGCCCATAGATCACGATACGGGTTTTGCGTAGGTAATTTGAATACAGCCTAACCCACAAGCCCAATCCGCTCTACCACTAAGGACACCACGCAGGTCCCTTTGGACCGTTTAACGTCCGCGTTTAAATCTCGCACCAGCACAACGGACATGCCACCCATTAGTACGGGCATGAAACCTATAGCTGAAGGTGCGTGCCACCCCTCCTCCCTCACACTACTCTACACTACAAACCTGCGCAAGCATAAACCGCCAACCGGTCATGTGCGTGTGCTTAGATGTGAGTGGCGCCGTCGAAAATATCCCTTTAAAGCCATCTGAAGAAGGGACATTGGCAAAAGCCGGCGTTCCAAGCGGGGCAATTGGCTGTTCATCCGGGAGGGATTCACCGCTAGTAGACGAGTCCACGGCGGTGCCAGCAGCTTTCCGTTGTTTTTGCACCCATTCGCGCTTGTGTTCGCGCCAACGCTTCGATTCTTGCGCTGCTTCCTTAACGAACGGCATGCATTCCTCCCACAACGATTTAAAACCTGGGAGCCCTTGAGCTCTGTTCTCGCGTATAAACATGTGGCTGTCCGTTTTCCTTCCCCCTCGTATGCATCATACTGTTTGTGTAAGATGTCTTTGTAACACGAAGCCCACACCCGAACCACTAGATTTAGGAGGACGGCCGACTAACCGCATTGAACCACATATTTTAGACATTTAAATCTCCCACCAGTACAACTGGCATTTCATCGGTAGCGGCATGAAGCCGACCTGTGCGTACACGCCCCCCCCCCCCCCTTTTCTACCCGCAAACCGTGCACGCATAAACCGGTAACCGGTGATGGCGCATACTTAGGCGTGAAAGACACCGGCGAAAATGTCGCTCGGAAGGCCTTCAAAGCTGAAAGAGAAATATGAGCTCAAGCCGACGTTCAAAATGTAGAAGTTTCTCTTCTACCGGGAGGGAATGGCAGCTTCTTGGCGACATAAATTTGAGTGGAAACGGCGATGGCGGGTGTCGGTCGTTTCATGGGGCAGACTTTTGGTACCGTTACCTGGGCTTCGCGGGAGCGGCATCTGTTTATGTCCGCGTAACTGAGTGAGCGAGCGCAGCAGTGACGAAAGAAGAAAACGGGCAGGAAGCGTCTAGCGAAGGGTGTGAAGTGGAGTACGAACGTGCGGCTACAGCGTCATCTCAATCACTGCCTTTCCCTCAGACGCTTCATGTGTCGCCACCAAGGAGCGCCCTCCCCCTGACACTTTTCCCAGACGATGTTCCAATCTCCAGTAACCCAAACCACGTGACGTTTGCGCGGGAGGTTCGTACACGGTATGCACCAACATGCTCGCTGCTCCCTTGTGCGCGGCTAATCCGAAGCACTTGACATTTTCCCGGGAGGTTTAAACACCATTTACAAAATCCTGGCCGCCGGCGCCTGCGCACTTGCGAGGTAGCAGCAGAGTAGCGCAAGCCGCCGTACGGTCGCTGATCACGCGAACATTTCCTGAGACGCTGCAGAAATGCTCCGCGACCGAGAAGACTACCGCTCGCGCTGCGCACAAATTTTGTATCAGGGAGTGCAGTAATCGTCAGTGCATTTTTTACGCACATCTGTGCTTGTGTTCATTTTTCGCAATCATCTGATAACCGCATACCGCCGTTAGCTGCCGACTGCGCAAGTTGCCAAAGGGACATCGGTGGAGGCGAGGAGGAAATAGTTGTGAAAGAGGTTGTCAGCGGGAGTCAGGAGGAGCTCTGGAGCGGTGCCGAGTAATCGATGACACCGGAATGAAAAGGGGGGGGAGGAGGGGGAAAGGGGTTAGACATATACTACTTTTCAGTAATAATTAATCGCAACGGGTGTATCTCCCCTAATACTGAATCCAGGCAAGGAGGCCCCTTTATCATACTTTCTACGTTTTTACAATCTAAACCTACCATAACGCATTGAAAAAAAAATTGACCTCGCCGTCCAGCTAGAGCTTGCCTTTGATAGTCGCATACAAAGGGAAAAATTTGGGTATTTCGCATTAGGTTTAACAGGTGGCGCCGCAGGCGTTAGCATACGCTACAAAAAATTGCTGCACTAAAACTATCCCAGGGTCAGTCGCAACAAGCGTACGCTCCGCTTTACGCTCAGCAACACGATATCGCCTGCAACTCCTAACTAAATTTGTCAACATAATCTCTCTACTGATGGTGGGAGCGCGGCTTCCGAAAGAGAGAAAATTTGCGTGCGCGCAAAGAAACAACGATACGCAAGCGCGCTGAGTCGGTATAGACCGCAGGCGTCGTTCCTAAGAGTGCGCAGCGGCTGTTTTCGCCATTGGCTTGCGTATGCCGGAATTAGTGAGCCAGACTGTACAAGCCCGGAGCTTCTGGTGCAAAACAAACTGTAATTAAACGCGTTCATTTACCGCCGCCTACCTCAAAACCTACCTAAAATATACCCAACCAATTTTACTTATGAAAAGAATGCGCAGAACGTACCTTCAAGAACATCGAGGCGTTTTTTTTTAATGAGCCAGATCCACGTGAGGTGAATTTGAGAAAGAAGCGGAAGTGCGTTACCGGACATAAATGCAAGGCTCTCAAAGCTATTATATGATATATTTTACACCTCAGCTATATACGGGAAGTTTATGGCCACAACTAATTAAAAGTTATGCGGTGAATTTCAGCAATATTGTGGTGATAAGTTTGGATTTATGTCATATTGAATTGAGACACTCAAGTTGAAGCGATATTCGTATAAAAACTTTATTTAAAATGACTTTCAAGAATGGTGAATTTAGCTTTGGTGGGAAATGGCATTAAACATATGCAAACATTAACATATATCAAGAAAGAACACTAGATCTATTCATAGGGAGCAGGTGAGTTCTCTTGGCAACATTACCAGCTCTTTTGGAATTCTCCCCTAGGATTATTTTCGTAGGCACGCCTGAAGGCACTCAGGAAATAAGCAATCGCTTCACAGGTTTCCCACGAATTTCCAAAGCGCTTCACAAGAAGGCTGCTCATATATTCTTCTTCACATTAATGAAGTGGTTAATTAAGAGGCGGGCGAGATTTGTAGAGTTTGTAAGCGGCGGCTACTCAATTAAGTACTGAAGTGGTAAATATGGTAAAAAAAATAAATGTAACCAGAGTTACTCCGCAGGGGTGGAAGAGACGAGATGAAATCATTGTTTCACGTTTCTGTTTCATTTCGTTCACTAGTTCTTACGATCACTTCGTCGCTGAAATCCAGGAACAAATCTTTCACCGATCTTCTAATTGCCGTCGGAGTTTATGATAAGCCAGCTCAGAAAAGCAAAAGAAGAAAAACTTAGGGAAACACCTGCAAAGCAGTTTGAACAGCAAAGCCAAAAGCCAACTCTTATTGGGCAAATGGATTTAGCTCATTTCTGTCCGTGAAGCAGCAGGATGCTGCTCATTTTCGATACCAACTACGATCTGCGTAAACGTTCAGGGCGATATTTCACCTAATTTTTAGCCACCCCCATTTTAGGGGATAGATGCCAAGTTTTGTTGCCAGCGAAGTTTTATCTGAGCTTGTTTCGGTTTCTCGACCAGGCTCATTTCGAAAAAAAAAAACGCCCCATTTTACAGTAAAGATGAGGGTCTCGGTAGATTATTATAGGGATTGGTGAGGCTGGAACCTGGTGCGTTGGTTCCGGAACCCACGATTCTACCCGCTAAGATACCGAGTCAGAACAGCGGTGCACTTTTAGCATTTGGTTGAACGATTTGGATTGTTCCAAGCAAAGCGGCAGATGCTGCTTGGTGCGCACACGATATGCAGGGCTTGTATCCACAAGGAAACGGGATGCCGCGCTCATTAAAATCAGTGCTAGAGCAGCCGCGACACGCATCAGACAAGTTCCTGAAGAGCAGGGCACTATATGTACACAAGCTCGCCGTGACTCTATAAGTGCGCTACGGGAGCATGGAAGCGTGGCTGGCATAATGTATTACTTGTCTCTGAAAACCTGAGGGCAGTTGTTTTTGACTGAAGAGGATGCTTGCGGTTATGCGCCCTGACCTGTGTACACAGCAACGCAGGCGAAGTGTTTTATAATAATTCTGTGCTATTAAGCGCATGTATTCGTCCTCATTCGTTTTAAAGCGGAGCTTTCTTTGCCTCTCTGATGGCGTCCTTACACGAAAACGTACTGTGGGAAAGCCAACTTTACACAATGGGAGGCGCATGATGATGATGGCTTTCCTCAAAGGCACACGAAGCGCCTTAAAGGGAAAAAAATACGCTTGCGGTGGTTGGAATCCCACCTGGGTCCCTGGCATTCTGATGCTGACGTCTATCCGACTGCGGAATTCTGATACTCCTTTATTAGACGGAAAACTACCAATTAAAGATAAACACCAAAGGCTCTCTCCAATTGCAGCAAATTCACAGACGCACTTTCAAAAACAAGGAAACGCTCACGAATACACATTTTTCGAAGTCGGGCAGACACATTCACGCTGGTGGAGAGGCAACCAGTCCGCCGGCTGTGGTTCAGTGCCATAGACATATGCAGGAGCGCACATTGTTCTTGTAAAATTGGCGTCGTGCTTCGTGGTTCCTGTGCATTGAAGTCAATCATGCAGCACTAGATAAAAAAGCTCAGTAACATAACACCAACCCACTGCAGTTTGTTCATTCTTAGGTGAAATAAAATCTAAGAGAGAAGGTGCCACATTTTACCCACCTTTATATTTTATGATGTCACGCGACACTCTCATGGCTAGCAACAAATGCAACCATATTACTTAACAGGGGGTGGTGTGCACCGTTTAGAAATAGCGTTTCTCCCCGAGGACCATTCCATCTGTGAGGTAACTGAAAAGCAGCCCTTTGGGGAAAACAGTTGTGAAATGGGGCTGGGCTGTGGAGTTAGGAATGAAATATAGATGTTTATTCAAATAGGAGCACTACTTAAGGCACGTTCAGAGGCTGGACCTTCTATCAACACTAAAAGACCGCATGGCACAGAACAGTGTTTGTTCAGCGGACAAAAAGTGAAATAATATATCAGGGTATGTTAATATCATTCTTGGGGGCCCGCATCGCTATGTCAGCAGATGGGGCGACAGAAGAGAACACAGCAAAAATCGAGTGGAGAGAGCGTGCGTAGAGAGCTGCCTTGGATAGTCAAGAGGGCGATTTCGTCAAAGTGATGGAAAACGATACCTGCGTCCTGATTGTCTTTCCTGCTCTTCACCACTAGCTAGCTTTCCCGCCTTAGACCGTTACCATCTGCGCGCTCAACACCGCGCATACGTGTCCCAACTAGGCATATCTACTGTTATCATACAGGCGATGTTGTTGGGTATAACGTAACACCCACCACGCGGAGATGGCCTTTGTGCGTATGGTAGAGCATATCGTCGCCGTTTGTCACCTTAACTGCGTGCTGTGAAATCGAATGTGCGGCGACACCAAGGCCGAGTGCACGTCGAAAAAGAATTGGTCGGGAATGTGCTCACTTGCCTTGAAATTTCGTCGAAAGGCTATAGTCGTCTGCCGCCCCTCGCACGTAACTGCCTCTCTTCTGTTTCCCCACCCCCATGTCGCTCTCTTTCCCTATCGTATCGTTCCTCCTACGATGAGCTCGGTAGAGGTTTGCTCACGTCAATTCAATTCTTTCGCGGTGAAGGGCTACTAGGCCATCTATTGGAACTTTTCGTTAGTATTGGACGTCTTGGAATCTCGCCAGGAGTGCAAGTGTCGTGCGCGAACGGCTTTTCTTTTTTAACAGGGAAGCTGTTTAGCGAATCCTAATTTTTTTTTGTCCGCGGTTAAAAATAGCAAGAAATTGCCAAGCGCACGCACGTCAGCGCGGGCCTCGCAGCGACCGCCCGGCAGTTAACAAAACCAAAAAAATGCCTAGCGCTTGGGTGTGCGTGCCCGGCGATGACCACCCAGCGTCTCCGGGGCACGTTTGTCAATCGAAGCATGCACATTTACGGAGATTGGCCAAGATTGCACCCCCACCCCTCCTTCACACAACCAAAAAAAAAAAATCCAGGGGTCGCCGTAATCGGGGCAACACTTGCTCGGAACGAGAGAGACCCATCGCAGCGTACGCGCCTCCAAAGTGATGGCCAATAATTAGGACTTCCAAAAAAAAACAAAGATTGCAGCTCACACTTACAGAAACAATGATGGAGTAAAGGTCTTTGCGGCAGCGAAGAAGAGGCAGATCGGCTGCAATCGTGGACTTAAACCGTCGTGATAGTCGTGAAGGTTGCGTACAGTTTGGCTGCCTTCAAGTCTTACGCGGTAGTGTGAGCTTCCTCCAATTCTTTGTGTTTTTTGATCAAAACAATTTTTCTTTGGGTATTTTTTTACTCTCGCAAAGATCAAGCAGGCATGTATTTTTAATAAAAAGAACGCGAAAATATCACTTGTTTATTGATTTATGCCTCAAATATGTCTAATGTTTTCTTTTTGCTCAACAATGTGTTAAAGTGGAAACAGTGCCACCAGATTTGGTAGTTTGTCTTTGTTTGGCTTATATCAACATCTGGTCCAACAATTCTTATAACTTGGGCCGGGTGGCTGAATCCAGGGACATTCAGACCGACATACAGACAGACAAAAATTTTCCCGTTTAAGTAGCTCAAGAACGACCGTCGCCTTTAAAAATACGGAATGTGCTGTATGTCCAAACTGTATGTCCGTACTGTATGTCCAAACATCTGAACACTGGAAAAGGGGAAATGCTTAAGAATGGAAAAGAATCCACCGATAGATGTTCCTTTATTTTTTCACATCCATGAGAAAATGTCCACAATATCTCATAGCATATTTACTTATCTGTCAATTTGCAGGTGCTGTTTCGGACCACGTTTCGAGCAATGACACCCCGAAGGAGCGATGGCCTCCCATATCAGGTGCACGTGTCTTACCCTAAAGAATATATTGTCATATCACCGTAAACGTGCAAAACAGCCGATCATACATCTCTCGTAAATTTCTCAGCTCCCTGCCCTTGATTCCACCTTCAGTGCCATACTGTCCCACTACAGGCACACACGAAGAATATACCCCCCGCCCCACCCCTCCCTTCCCAACACACCCCGCCACGCTTTATCGCCGCCTGCAAACTTAAACCTTCCATAATCACCCCATCCTACACCACATCTCGCCGTCCCTTTTTCCCTACAACTGCCCGCACTGTCACATACCTCTCACGACTTACCACCTTGTTTTCTCTTGTCCTCACCACCCTAACCCCATCCCATCCACCAACCCTGAGCAGTGGGAGTCCGAGCTGACCAGCTCAGCACCAGAGCGACAGCAAGCCCTGGTGCAACGAGCTCTGGACGCAGCTCGGACTCGCGGCCTCCTGGACTTGGGAGGCTGAGCACATCGTGGTGTGCACAATAAACGTTTATTCCCTCCTCCTCACTTCAGCGAATGGCGCGCAGTTTCCTGCAAATGATGCTATAAAAAAAGGTGTGTTTTTTATGCTTGGAAAAAATTGTACAACGACGGCAAATGTGAGTTTTTAAGCCTTTATTTGTCTTTGGTCAAGCTGAATTTTACCATTATACCTGGTGAGGACGTCCGGATGAGAATACAGCACATCATTGAAGACTTACATCGTCGCGGGGTATATTCACTGTCAGGGTTTACGACACCTCCTGAAATGTGAGGGAGTCGAAAGTTGTTAGTTCATTCAGTTAACAAAGACAAACATCTTCTTGAACGGAAAGGAATGACATGATATAGCTGCCGTACCGGGTTCCAAAGGATGCCGATTTTGTAGGTCACCCACCCCCTACATTTCAGGGCGTAGTGCTGCCATGAGAAGATATTGATCGTGACTAGGCTATTTCTATGCGTAAATATACGAGATAGACATCTTTTTCAAATCCAAATGTAGTTTGCGCAAGATTTCATTCCTTGACAGGCTTTGATCGTGTTTAATATCAGGTCTTTGAGTATTCGTACGGGTTGAAATCTATACTCTGAATACACGTAGTAATGGGGCCACCTGGCGGACCGTTTTAATGTATCTTAAGAAAACTAAGATGTTGCCGTGTTCCCAGTCTTATTGGTTTAATAAGAGCATTGCTCCACATGTGACCGTGAACGCATTACTTTTCTTTGTAACCACATTCTGTATACCAAGTAACCTGCGTGTGTTCGGGGCGTAACAGTTATCAATGCGAAATAATTAAACACTTCAGTAGGTAAAAAATCCGGCATTCCTGGAACACCGATGGCACAGAAATGGCCGATGGTGTAAACAACAATAACAGTATTCTCATAGAGCGTAAGAAATAAGGTAAATGTGCGTCCTGGTCGGAATCGAACCCAGCGCCCCACATTGCTAGACTAGCAGTCACCTCCATCGCACACCAGGGCTCACTGGCTCAAGTTGTCTTAAGTTGGACCTAGAAAACGGGTCACAGACTTAGACTTACAAAATACGCTTGAATAAACGCAGTGTGGCATTTACAAGTGTAACTACAGTGGTAATAACAGATGCGCAATCATTGTCTACTGCTTTCACTAGACCACGAGTCAGACCAAGTGGCTAATGAGAGGTGCAACTGGATGTAGGAGCATACAAGTGGCTCGATAGAGGGATGAGATAAGGGAATTCGGGGTCAAAACGTGGATTAGTACAGCTCAGGGTAGGAGAAGATGCAAGTCAATAGAACAGCTCTTCATCCTCCATTGGAGAATGTTACTCCGATGGTTATACGATGACGATAAAAACAGAGGAAGTTTTTGCGTGTGTACCAAAGTACATTTCCACTAAATACCCCACATGCTTTGTGACGCGAACGGTGGTATGTGCAGTCCGTACGTCATGTCACGCTCTGAGCTCCAACATCGTCACCTGCCGCTTAACGAACCCGGCACCCACAGGTTTACGAACAATAATTTGGCGTTTATTGACGCTTCGTAAGGATATACATTTCCGCTATCGGACGTTTGCCTTGATTAAGGCCTAACATGGGGATTTCTTAATGCTTTGAGCCATAGCGACAGAGGGAATAGACGCAAAGAGAAAATGTGATTCAACATGTGCCGCGATTCTTAGTCACTCCGCTGCCACACGAAGCGTTGTCAAAGTCGCCAGAGATCCAGGACGTTATTGTGGCTCCCACAATACCTGCGTATCTCTTTTGCAGTTAAACAATAATGTGTTCGCATTCAGGGCGTGATAGGAAGGGTTTGTGAGGCTTCGTAACTTTTCTTGAAAATTGCTTAGTGTCTTGAAGCCAGTAAATAACGGTTTAATTCGTGAGAGCTGTTAATTATTTTTCTAATATCGATTTTCTTCTTGTAATTAACTTCATGATTATGCCTCAGACGCGCTATGCCTGAGTCATAAGTAAGAAAAGGGACCTTGTGAAGACTTGGCGCCATTTCTGTAAAGCACTGCAGCTTGAGAGCGTAACCTCCCTGGCATAATGTGGGCGAAATTCTTCAATAGCTGCGCAGGTCGGCGTAGAAGGGGTAGTTAATATGAAACTGAACTGCTGCTGATTTTCCGATAGCGTAAAATGAAAAAATTAAAGCCGTTCTACTCAATGTGAAAGCTGTCGAATGTTCAGAGCAGTGAATCGCCATAATGGGCCGTAGCTCCGTTATCCGCTAACTGAGACCACCCAATGCATTTCAAATTTCCCGCCTTGGCAGTGCTCGAACACCCCCTGCCTGAAACTACGCCCGCGGAAGTTCTGTTTTTTTTTTTTTGTGCTTTCTTTTCCTCCCGCATGTGCCAGCGTTGCACTGCCACTTCTTTTTGCTTGCTATTGTAAAAACCAGCCCATCGAGAGAGAGAGAAATTAAATGTTTATTTGAAATGAAAGGTTTTGATTCGACTAGGGTAGGTTCCCTCCTTCCAGGGCCCCTGTTCCCACTGCCCCAGTCTTGGCCCTAAAGATCAGATACTTCTGTACCCCAGGGTCAGAGCTGGCCAGAGCTGCCTCCCATACCTCATATAACTCGGTGTTGGTGATTACTGAGGGCCATATAATACGACAACCCCAAGTGGATGGAATAGAGTGGATATACCACCGTACTTATTACATGCATTTGAGAATTTCTCGGGGAAACATTTTTCGGTTAGACTGAGGATGCTGGGATAGGTGTTCGTCTGTGTTTGTATGCGAGACTGGGGCTCTGCAGCTCTTAAGCTTTCATCTAGCGGAGGAAGGGCAGCTCTGGCTTTCCTTTGAATGTTGCGTCTCCCACGGAAGGTATTGGGGAGAGGGGTGAGTAAGCTGGGACTACTGGCTCAGCGGTCAGTAAGTTCTCGCGCAGCTTGGTCTGCTCTTTCATTACTCTCAAGCTCCTCATGTCCCGGTGTCCAAATGATGCTTTGGAACTTAGTGATATTGAGAGGGAAGATTGTTGAGAGCCTTTTGTGGATTCGGCCATTTGTAATGTTTTGTACAGGTTTTTTAGTCCGTAATTACTTGAAGTCTTTTTTCTTGAAATTGTCCATACTTTACGGCCAATAGAATTGCGCCACTTTTGGCCTCCTTTGTTCTGGTGTTCGTTAATGTGAGGCAGTCCCTGACTTCTCCTTCTTGCTAGACGATGACCAGTGAGGCATTGGTCTCGTCGTAAAAGGCAGCGTCACTGTATACAACGTTTGGGTTCTTTCCCAACTTTCTGCGTAGGAAATTGACCATGGCTTTCCTTCTGTCTTCATGCAAGTGAGGGAGCATGTTTCTTAGAATGGGGAGCTCTTTCAATTTCTCTCTGGTGGCGTTGCTGAGGGCTTCGTTGTCGACAATTGATTGCACATCTAACCTGGAGCCTACTCTTTGCCGAATGGCCCTGCTAGTTCTCGTCTTTTGCCGCCTTTCCTTTTGTGAAACAAGGGTAGCTTCACAAATTTCTTCAGGTGTTGGACACGCCGAGATTCGTGATTTTTTCATTTGCGTGTGATTGGGAAGACCGAGAGCCGCTTTGCATGCCGTACGCAATATAATGGGGGCCGGTTCCTTTTCCTGCCTCTTTAGAGAGTGAAAGGCAGATTGTAAGCAACTCTGCCTCCTACTAATGCCTGCATGATACGCGAGGTTTCTTCTTCCTTGATCCCTGCTCTCTTTTTGGTTGTCCTCCTAACTATCTTTGCAAATTGCAGCGTGGATTTTATTTTAATTTTTGCAATTATGAAGTTTGCTCGGCTATTGCTTTGAACAATCATCCCAAGGATTCTTAATTTATCTGTCTTTGCTACTTCGTGGTACAAAAGCTTTTCGTTTTATCTCCCCTGGGCTCCTATACGTGGCGTCGTGAACTCTGATAACTTCAGAATTTTCTGGTGCGCACTATAAACCGTTATCTCTTGACTGCTTCTCCACCCAGTTCGTGGCTTATTGGAGTGCCTGTTCCTATTAAGCAAGGGAGCCTTTAGTTGCCCAGATGGTTATGTCAGCGGCGTACAAAATGGAACCTATGTCGGGGATGTTTTGTTTTGGAGTTTTTTTGCTATGTTAATCATTGTACTGTTGAAATGCAAGGAGGAGATAATAGATCCCTGTGGAGTTCCTTTGTTCGGGATTTTGAAGGAGTCGGAGCGAACGTCTCCGATCCCAATGGATGCTGTGCGGTCTGATACTCCGCTGTGCCATTCGTTAAGTGCTTGCTAGAATGACCCTTTGGGACACATGATCAAAGGCTCCCTTTAAATCTAAGGCCAAGATAAGGTGTTTCCCTCCTCTTGGGATGTTTTGCAGCACTTCTTCCTTGAGGATTAGAAATGCATCTTTCGTGAAGATTCCCGATCTGAAACCCAACAAGGTGTGTGATACGAGGTTGTTGTCCTCGATGAAGTTTGAGAGATGTTCATAAGGACTCTGGAATATGTCCCCCAAACATGATGTAAAAGATGTGGGTCTCAGTGCCTCGATTCCTGGCTTTTTTTCTCGTTTCGGTATTGTGATGACAACTGAGTGCTCCATTCAGGAGGGACTTCGCCCTTGATCCGCAGATTATTGTTAATATATTCTGTAAGTTCTTCTACTTGTCTCTCACGGAAGTTCCTAATCATCGCATTTGTGATACCATGAGATCCTGGGGCGCTGTTCTTTTTGGCAGCCATCATGGCGCTGTAAACCTCCTCCTTAGTTTTGGCTCGGTCCAGAGGTTGGTTTGTTTTTCCCCTGTACACTTCACTGTAGGGCTCCGGGATCTGTTTGCCTTTGCCTTTATCCTTTATTGCTTCAATGGGGTCCTCGTTGCTACCTTCAAATGTATGGGCTATCCTTTCGAGCATGTGGTTGCTTTCCATTCTCGTTACAAGAGGGTCTAGCATGCTTCTGAGGATTTCCTATGTTTTTGAGGTGCTCAACGTTCCTTGCAGGAGTTCACAAGAATGATTCCAATTTTGTCTTGCTAAGACTTCGACGTATTCTCTCGCTTTCTGAGAGATTTCTGCAATCCATCATTTTAGCTTTCAGTTTCATTTTTGCCGCTTCCACCTTCTTTTCATGCTATTTCTTGTGTCCCATAGGTGCGCAAGATGGGAGTCGATATTTGGAATCTGCGTCGATGTTTCTAAAAATTCTGTGGAGTGGTTGTACTTTTCTTTCAGGTTGGCGCACCATTTCCTGATGGAAGTAATTTCCTCGGGATTGCTGTCACCACTCAAGTGTACCCTGAACGTTTTCCAATCGCTGATCTGAACTGTCCCGAGACGCCTCCGAAATTGTAAAGTTGGGATTGAGATACTTATTAGTGAGTGATCGCTGCCCAATTTCCCCTACATTTGTCCACACGACGTCTTCTTCCTCCTTTACGACGGTAAATCGGGGAACATATCTCTTGCATTTTGTCCGCCTGCTCTGTTTGGCTGATTAGGATCAATGATAAAAGTTAGATTGTAATGATAGTTTGGCTGGTGTAATAATATTGTCTACTGTTTGTGAGTTATGTTTAGAGACCCATTCTCTAAGGGGAGCACTGAAGTCACCTTGCACGATGACCCGATTGCCCTTTGATTTCTTCATAGATTCCTAGAATAGATCCTCGAATTTATCACCGCTTTTTTGCGGGGGCTGTAAATGTTCAGCAAACAGGTTCCTTTTTCCCTCTCTTCGTTCGAACTATTTCTATAAAAATGGAGTGAGAAGTGGCTGGCTCGAGCGCGTGTTGTATCGTTGTTATGTCCTTTCTGACGAGAGTGGCTATTCGTGCTTCCTCACCCGCCGCGGTGGCTCAGTGGCTAAGGCGTTGTGCTGCTAAGCACGAGGTCGCGGGTTCGATTCCAGGCCACGGCGGTCGCTTTTCTGATGGAGGCGAAAGGCAAAAACGCCAGTGTGTACGAGATTTCGGCGCACGTTAAAAATCCCCAGGTAGTCAAAACTAATCCGGAGCCCTCCACTACGGCGCGCCTCATCGCCTGCGTTGCGTCGGCGCGTTAAACACTACAATCAATCTATTCGAGCTTCCTCTTGTCCTTTAATTGTATAGCAGCCCAGCAGCCCGGCGTTGTTGCCTGCTTCGTGAAGACATATGACATCAGGTTGACTTGGTGCTGTTTCTATGTATTTTTGGAAAATGTGTTGTTTACGTTGTAGACTTTTGCAGTTGTACCGCCAGATTTCAAGGTGATTCTTAGTAGTGGACCTCCCTCTATTCTTCATTGATTAAGCTGAATTCAGGGTGACTATCACCCTTTTCTAGGTTCTGCTGTGTTTCTTTCGATGTCCCGGCATTTCCAGTTTTCTCTTACCGTCAGTGTTTCTTATTTTATTTGCATCTACTTGTCTCTGTAGGATGTCGAAACGGTTGTTCATAACCTCAAGAATTTCAGCTAGGAAGAGCCCAATACCACTGGGGTAATTTAGGAGACCATCCGGAACCGAGGGCTGAGGTATGGGGGGGGGGAGAGGGCTAACTTTAAGGGAAGGGCACGTGGTTTTTGGATTGTGACTGATGGTTCTCGCGTACCGTTTGCCTGGGAAGTGCCTTACCGGTATTTTTAGGTTTGCAATCTCTACGTTCAGTTTGTCAATTTGCGCTTTGAGCTCCTCAATTATTACATCTTGCTCTGATTTCTGCGTGTGAAGTTTCGAATTGTGTTCCCCAGGGGGCAGCGACCACGGACCAGCTCACCTTGGAGGGTTTCTTGGTTTCTGCGCCTCTGGAGGCGTTGGGCTTAGCCATCTTTGCATCCTCTTTCTTCTTTGACTTGTGTTGGGACGTCACCCTGGACTGGTATCTGTCTCTTTCTGCTTCTCCAAGGCAGGCCATTCGGTGCTGAATCACCTGGGACGTTGTTGTTTTCGGTCTGTGGTGTCGTCTCTTTTTGACCTCTGTTGATTTTGGTTGCCTTGCGTTATCCTTGCTTTCCTGAGCTTCAGTGGACATTCTTTCGAGCCGATGGTATGTTGTTCGTTGCACAGCATACACCTGGGCTGGCACGGGTGACAGTCTTCTGGGTTTTCAACTGCATAGTTCGGGCACTTCTTGACTGCTGGGGTGGGGCACACATCAGATTGGTGTCGGGGTGCCATGCGTATGTAGGACACTCGCCTGGATCGTCTGTACAAAAAGCAGGGCATTTCGCCGCCGTAGAAGTACACCATTTTTGGCACGGTGGTGCCTTCGAAGGTAATTAAAGCAGTCTTCGATTTTCCTAACATGCGGGCTTGTATGATCTTTGTGTTGCGGATACGGATACGTAATTCATTCATTAGTTCTGATGTGTTTCTGTTTGTGCGGAAAACCATGCACAACTCCTTTCACCTCCTCTTCTGAAAAAGCTACTTTAGTCACAACCTCGTGTGAGGTGTGCCTCTCGTATTGATGCGACAAATTTTTCGCAGCGTGGTCGCCACTTCGGTGTCTGGCGTGCTTATTAGAATAATTCAGCCTAGACGGGCGTACGACAAACTTGTGCAGATATTTACCCCTTTCTGGCGCTGCAGCAATGGCTTTCGTTATTTTAATGGTTGCTGTAGTATTTCAGCGAGAGGCCCTTACGCGGCCTCGTGACTATTTTGGCGTCGTCCCTCGGCAGCGGTGGGAGCAGCCGGCGTTGAAGACGTTGCATTTCATTTTCAGGTTTTGAAAAAGGCTTACTTGACAGCGAGGCGTTTTCACTCTCTTTCACTGTCAACTATGCTTTCTTTTACTTGTTGAACCTCCGTTTTTCTCTTCTGCTCAGGATTTCTATCCATCCCACATCGTCGTTGGCTTGCATGTTGCCGGCGTCCAAGGTCGGCTGGCCGGCAGCGTCGCTATGTTGGTTCGCCGTCGCCGTCGCAGGAGGCATTTCGCTGTCACATTCTTCCATTTCGCTGTCGACATCGCTCACCAGAGGTGCGCGTACTGCCTTGGGTTTCTTAACGGGATGTTCCGGAGCTCTTCGGGGTTTTCCTCATGGCTGCGAAGTCTTGGGTTGTGCGGCAAGCAGCCTCGGCCGCCGCTGCCTTGGTCGGCGTTAGGCTTATCGCGGTCGCCGTGCACCGGTCCGTTTCTGATGGACGTAGAATGAAAAATAATTCACTCACAGTCCAAAGGGTTGTATCCGCGGGTTTCACTTGATTTTAGCTAGACCGTTATATATAAAACGTTTGTGTGCCTTGCGAAGTTCCAGAAGAAAAAATCACGCCATCTCCACGAAGTGAATGGTGATGAGTCGTGCGAAGCTCCAATGCTTATCGGTAAAACCGTGAAACATTTGCCCACACATCATGTAAAGACTCGACACGTTGTATAGGGGTGATTGTATATACACTATATACACGACGTTTATTATTTACATATCGATGCAATTATACACACTTATATACACACAGGATGTAATCATTTACATATCGATGAAATTATATACAAGGACACCTCGCGCGTGCCCGAGTATGCAGCGAAGCAGCGGAAACGGAGGAGTACAGTTGTGTGCCGTGCCGCCTTGAGGGGCGGCGCGCCTTCTAGCGGGTGACCTATGAACTATTGCACAGCTGCGCCTCTAGCGGTCGCCTCGAGAACTAGTGGACAGGGCGCGCCGAGGGACGTGCCCGGGCAAGAGGAGTTTCGCCCCTAAAACGATTTTGCACGGAACCCACATAGGGCCCATTCGAATGCTATAGCCCCAACCAAACGAGCGTTCCGAACTACATGAACGGGGGCGCCACCGGTTAATCACATATATTTTTGCCCCAAATGCACCTACAGTTTTCTTTGCGCCACGCAATGGGGAGATGTATGACAAGCGCCAGCGGTTCACGAGTATCGAACGCTTATGACTATAGAAACCGCTTGGCTTTCGAAACCTCTCGGTTAAAAATAAGGGCGCTGTTTTTGCAGTTTTGTGCGTGGAAACAACTCTACCAATGCGTGCTCGCAATCACTGCGGGATGAAGTTTCTGAATGATGGCTGCTACGTTGCTCTTAACCAAGGTTGCTGTAGGTCGTTTAGAGGATTCTGTGTAGGTAATGTATCCTGGAAGCTTGGTTGGACTGTTCGTTTCTTGAATTGCAATGGTGTCAAGCGTTGGAGTGAGTGTTGCGAGGTACTGTTGTAGCATTGGTGAGTTCTCTTTAATTGCGCGGCAATTCCATTGTAGCAGCGCAGTGATATCTTGCCTATTTGGATGTGTAGTCATCACGGGAAGGAGACGGAATCCTTGATTTCACACGTTGGTGGGCTGGAGTATGGAGCCTGCCTTCTGCGGAGAGTGGTATTTTCTACCATTTCCATTCTCTCTTTTAGCCAATCGATGCGAGTTCTGAGTTGGTGGACCCGAACTACTACTTGGTCAATTTGGACACCGTTCTCGGCTACCTTAGTGGTTAGCGCCTTTAGAAGATGGCTAATTTGGTCAGAGTGAGTTTTTATCTGGGTCTTGAGTGGCCTGCCTAGCTCATCAAGTCCTGTTCTGCTTGTCTAAGAACGCTTTGAGCACGTATTAGGAGGCTCGGTGTCCTTGTGATTGAACAGATGGCGAGCAGGCTTTAGTGGTATCCTGTGGTGCTGTCTTGTTCTGGCTCATTGCCTTGTTTTCAGCTAGCGACGTGAGACTTGTGAATGTCACCGGAGGGGGAAAAGGGGGCTGTGTCCATGGCTACAACATTTTCTGCGGCATTACGTGGTGGGAAAACGCAAACGACCAAAGGAGGAAGAGAGACAGCGAAAGTGTGAGGGGGATGCACTGAGAGTGGTGAAGCCATAGGAGCGCGTGCCGCCCTTCCGCCGACCCCTCGGCAAACGTTCCGACGAGTCTCGGGCGGACTCAGCCAGCGCCCTCTAACATACTGCCCTCCCCTCACCCTTAACGCGCACCTTCCTCCGCCGTTTTCTTTCTGACTGCGCTCGCTCGATCGGTTACAACGCCATCGCCATCGCCGCCACAAAACCCAAGTACAAACGCCAGAGTGCTGGTGCACTAAAACGTTTAGCATTGATTATGGATTGAGGCTACGTAATGGTTGGTGTTGACCATGAAAGGAAGCAGCAATTCTCTTAGGGCGCAGTCCTTCGGCGCCCGTCCCTGGGCTGAGCCGCGTCGCCGTCGTCGTTACCGAGAGAGCGATGGCAAAACCAAAGAGTGAAAGACAGCGAAGGAGGAGAGTGTCGTGAAATTGGCCGGGGAAGACGGTTCGCGGTGGCGGCGCGTGACGGTTCTCCAAAAGTGTGCGGGAGGAGGGGGGAGGGGCAGTGCAGCTGTGCCCTCACGAGGCGCTCGACTGCACGACACTTGGCGAAAACGTGAGGGGGGCATGCGCGTGACGATGATGTGCGTTCGCTTAAGACGCAGTTCGCGGTCCCTACCTGAGATCACTTCGCGCCGCTGACACAAAGGCTCACCATCCCTTCCATCGAGAGAACCCATGAGTGAGTGCTGCCTCAGCGCATTGCAGCCATAAGGAGTGAGTGCTGAACTGCGGCAGTCTGCGAGTGAGGCAACCGGTTGTGGGCTTCGCCAGCCGCTGCAGCTGAACAAGCTGCCACAGCGGAGGCTCAGCACCGCCGACGCCAGATCGTCGAGTGAGTGCTGAACAATGAGTGAGGCAACCGGTGCATGTGTTTCGTCAGCCGCGGGAAATATAAGTTTTCTGTAACCATGCAAATACGTACGTCTGAAATTCTTTGCCCCAACATATTTTCAACGGTCAAAATCGCCGAACAGCTTCGCCCAAATATCGCATTAAAAAGTATTGTAATCGCCTGCCAATTTTTTGAGGGGTTAATTAGAGGGAAGCAAACAGCTCCCACTAAAATAGAGCTTTTGCGTGCACGTATAGAGCGCAAGATAAAATTTTGATACCTTGCGATCTCGGGCCTGAGGTTCCGTTTGAGCAGGTGAGGTTTGCGCGAGCAATGCGATTCAGGTTTGGCAGATATGGGTTTACCCGATGATGATAGTGGCTGCTATTGGTCTCACCTTTGTAGCGGGGTGATGACGTGTTATCTTACCAAACAAAAAACTAATACACCTAAAATATCCCTGAACTCCCCCATTCCCACTCTCATCGTCGTCCTTTAAATGGACGTTCGGACACTTTGACCTGTGCCCGTTTGTTCGAGGTCCCTCATAGGTTTCGCCCGCAGTCTATGAAATGTGCCGAGCAGGTATATGTTTCTTCCTGAGAAAATATATTTAATTGAGAGTGGCTGTCTGTTTGTTTAACCCTGACACTTCATCCGTGTCTTTTTGCGCCTTTTTATACATGATACCCATACAGTGGCTCACTGTAAGTCGCTAGAGACTGAGAATTAGAGCAAAAAATGGAGTAAAGTTGGTTAACAATGGTAATCATATCAAGAAAGGTATAAATACACATGTTTATTCTTCCGGGTTACCCTTGCGTCTGCGCGTTTGTTAGCACGTAATACTTTAAGCACCGCCTACAGCCAGTGCGGCCGAGACTCAGGTTACCCCTCACTGGTCTCAAGGGACTATAATCACAAGGAATGGGATAAATAGTGTTTTGCTCCTCTTCCCTAACTCATTTTGGTATCCGCGTGTACAGCAAGATCACGCCAAGCTAAAGGTGATATACCAATGAGAACCTGCCAGTTATCTGCAATAAATAGGTCAATCTGTCGCGCATCCGTTCGCGACCCATAAAAAGTGGTGGATTGTTAATTTTTTCTAACTTTGGAGGATCCCGCAGAATAAAAATAATAAAAAACAAAATTGATCAATTCCGCAATACAGTTCAGAGCGTTTAAATTACAATCGATGAGAAATTTAGCTTTCAACAATCAGCTGTTTTGTGGTTAGGCATAAAAATAAGTAAACGGTGATTCATGGATCTCGGTGGAGGTAACCTTGCGATCACATTCTTTAAGCTACTAAGAAACACATGTTTAAAACATTTCCTGGCATTCATTTGCAGATGCTGCTGCTGATGCTTAGTGGCTTGGCTTCCCCTTTGTAACGAGGTGGTGTTGCACAGCGACCTTAGTCGTGGCGCCACTGTACAATCCCCTCGCCAAAAAAAAAAAAAGAAAATAACAACCCTTTATACAAATATTGTGCTGTATGACTTCTGTGCTCGAATGCCGTCCAAGATTGTTCCCTGATCTTTTCAAAACAACATTCTAACAGTCTTTTACTAACCTCTACTGCTGCCCATTTCACTTTTCCGTTAACCTTAAAAGCAAGGGCTTTCGGAAGCCGGACCATGTGTTCCTTGCTGAGGAGTCGGCAGGTGGCGTTTATTTTTTACACAAAATAAACACCACCCGGTTTTCGCGCTAATTAAATTTTATTCGCGGCAGCTTATACTGATTACAAAAACGTACTCATTTCACTGCTACCTCCCCCTAGAACAGCCGGCCCTGTGCTGGGAAATTCTCGATGCCATTGGCTTCATTAAAACCAGCTTTATAGGTATTTTTCCTTGGGTAACATACTTTTGTTGGTTCCTGTTTGCAATCCCAGTACTTATTGATACTTCCTACTGTGTTAAAATTAAAGCAACAAAGACCCTACGGTGCTTCCGTTGAGCGGAGTTGATGCTTGTTTTACTTTTTAAGTTGTTCGTAGCCATATTGGATTCATTTTTCATCCTATACGTATTGTACTGTCAATATGTCTGACGTTTGTTGGAGTTCTTCCTTTACTTTGGTGATTGATTTTAGTACAGCGATTATGTCCTGTTTTCGCTCCTTCATCCATTCATCATACCTTAGTAAACGGCAACCGAGGTCTCCTTGCTGTCTTTTTGATTTGGGAGCATAGATAGCGTATACAGGTGTGTGGATCGCTTTCTTGAAAAGTATTCCTCCAGGGTTTGTTGCATTACTCGTGAATAAGAAAATTCTTGGGCAAACAGTATGGTCAGATAATGACAAACAGTAACAATAATTAACGTGTCACGATGTGCTTTTCTTGCGCTAGGCTTCAGCAGACTGATGGTCAAGGCGATCAGCCTGAGTGACAGTCTCTTGGAACAGCGGTGTTTCCGATCATTTTGTTCCAACACAAAGGACTGGAGAGTCGCTCCTCTACGCTGGTGGTGGCATTTATGACCAAAATAATTACCTAAGCGGGCTTGCGTTATAACTGTGGCTGGGTGCTAATATTACACTTGGAATATTAGTTTCCAGCCCTAAATTTGGGCGCATCTCACGTCCCGCGTGTGTTGCTAAAGCGTTAATTTTGTAGTATTGGCTACTGGGTGGGTAAAACAAAACTTTCACCAATAGAGCACGATATAGCCTTCCGGCTACTCGTGACGCACAACTTTGCAGGAACAGTTAACACTTTCCGTGTAGCTTTTCTTGAACGTGTTAGTCCGCTGTGCTCGAAGCCGGGCTTAAGACAGAAAACATGGCGTAATTAGTAGATACAGCAGTTATTTTTTTATTTAACAAATGCATAGTTGGGGTTCTGCGAAAATGGCGCCGGCTGTTTTCAATATTCTACAGAGTTATCCACCAGAATTTGTCGTCAGAAAGGCTAATTGTTTTAAACTGCTAAATCATTGCCCCTTTCTAAAGGAAAAAAATGGTTAAAGCGCGAAGCTTTCTCGCATAGAACGTGAGTTAGTCAAAGTCCATAATCTAAACTGCTTAATAAACCGTGTCGAAATAATGCAGTCGAATAAAGGTCTACTTCATGAAGCGAGGGACCGAAGTTCGATTGCGACCACGAAAAGCAGTTTTTCCCTCGAGGTGCTTGATGTACTTCCACTTCTCGTTAGCGCCGTTTTGTGAAACCCATTTTGTAAAGTGAGGTTTCCCGGAGTGCGTTTTGGCACCACATCGAACGCAATCAGTGAAGCATCGAAAGCTTCCCTTTGAAAGCAGAGACGTAGCCACTAGAATGTGCAATAGAAGGGTTTGGGCACTAAAATAACGCTACTGACCTTATATTTGTAAAATGCTATATGTAAAACACCATAAATATGCACACTGCAAGCTTATTGTTACAATCAAAACACAAATGAACCTCTGCACCGACAGTATGATGGCTTTCTAAATAGCGGAAAAGAGACAGCCATACGTACGATACAAGCTCCTTCAGAATTTTTTGTTCGGACGGGTGAAACTTGGTACGAGGTGGCAAGCCAAAGCTGGAAGAAAGGGGCCCAAAAGAACCATTTTTAGAGAAATGTACAGAAAGTTTCTAGCTATTATTTTGGTATGCAGAATTTTGAACTGAAACGTACCAAGTCATTGATAATTTTTTTAATGTGTTTCCCTAAGCACGCCTAATACGCTAATGTCCATTTTAGTCTTCCTGAACGGAAATTTTGAGAGCGGGGACGGTTGTCAGTCTTCACCAAAGTTTTCTTAGATCATTGCGTCTTTAAATCCGGATTGAAGTGACGCGTTATTGGCTTCTCGAGCGGGCTGGACGCATCGCAATTGCTACACGGCACGTTTCAATCCCGATGAAGAAGTACTGGTTGTGCTCATGCACGCCAGATGGCGCCAATAGAGGACATTGTGCAAGAAACCGCTGCTAACCCTGCATAGTCGTTGCCGGTATCAGTCAAATTCGCAGCCGTGCCAAGAGCATTTATTTAGCGTGGTCGTTTCAGCAACGGGTCTTGTGTTGCGTTTTGTGAGCCTCTCTTTTGTGACGACGGCTTCCTTTCACCGTGTTTTTTCTTTATGTTCGTCCCAATAGGGACAGTACTGCAAGATGAACTAACAAAAACGGCTAACTCTGCGCAGACATTGTCCCTCCCCTGTGATCTGTTCCTCCACAACCAACAGAAGTCACCAGGCCGTCCGCACTGTAAGGTATGCGGTGGCTATCGGGACAATGAACATACATATTGACGCTGTGTACGGGCAACCTCGGCTTCCACATTTCTTGCGACCAACCCCTTCCCCCCTGATATTCCCTACTCGTCGTCTACCTGGGCCGCTGCCCCTGAAAACCTACGGGCAGCCCTGTGGTCCCTCTTGGCTGCCCACATTGAAACCTCTTTGCGCACCTCCGCCAAGCCCGCCAGTGTCGGAGGACCGTGAGACACACCCTTCCTCCGAGGACTCATAACTCCGCGGCTCAGACTTGAGCTGCAGAAAATAGTCTGATCTCTCTCTTCTCCTCCTCTCCGTCTCCTCTCTCATCTTCGCATCTCTCGTCTCCTCTCTCTCTCTCTCTCTCTCTCTCTCTCTCTCTCTCGAAACAGCTTCCCGATGCCGTGGCGACACCATCCTTGTTTTGGTGTTGGATTGAAGCACGGGTTTGAGAGCGCAGAAATACAATTTAAAAATATAGTTAAGGTTATATCAAGGTACTTGATATAATCTGGGAAGTTAGTTGGAGCTGTTGCCTTTGATGACACCCCTCAGCGCGGACTAGAGTATCAATGCTCCCGACCGCGCCTGAAAAAAATCAATCGCACCTGGGAAACCAGGATTAAGTTCGGTGGCATCGGGCTCGATCGCGATTGACATTGACCGTGCGGCAGCACCCCATGCTTATTGAGCTCCATCTTTATCGACGCAACCGCCAGGGGAAGTGCTTGTGGGAAAGCGGTATTGCAAAGTAAAGACACGGAGTCCGTTGATGAGACAGTTTTTTTAAAGCTAATATTCATTGAACTGAATGTTATGAAGATTATAGGATAACAGTAATGTTACTCACGTTTCCGCAGTGGCTTCCTTAGTGGTGATTGAATTTTCTTTTCTGTTCACTGTCGTTATCACTGCAGCGCTGACTCGTTGAGTGCAGAACGTATTTTTAGTCGCTATTTCTGCAGAGGTCAGTATTATGTTTGCGTTAGCACAAATTAAAAAGCGGCTACGAGCATCGTGGCATTGGTAAAACGGCTAGCCTGCAGGTAGTTATGGCTGGTTAGAAGTGAATCTAAAGGAGTACTATTTTAAATTAGGTTTACGAAAAAGCGGAACAGCACGAAATCACATTTTGAGGCGTTCAAGGAATGGAACAACCAGCCATAGTTCTAGCTCTCCGACAAATTTTTTGAAAAGCGCATTTAAATATTTAACTAATCCTTGAAACAGCCGGAAGTTAGAGCAAACATAGTAACGGAACGCGTAAGGTAAAAAAATGATCCCCATCCGTCCCCGCAATAGTGGATGTACAGCAAAGTTGTTGTAAACCACTACAAATGGCGATGGTGGTGATGGGGGAGGGTATGAGATATTTCTCATTGTCTCGGCGGGCTTGTCGGTTGCGCTCGTCTAGTGTCGCTATACAAAGGTACGGAGTATCGGCAATCTTTTTTCATATTCCGTGGCGCCAGCATAATCATTGAACTGTTCGCATTACGTGAAAATATTTTTACACTGCCAAGGTTCATGGGCGCAGCGATTTGGTTGTTTATGCACTTTAGTCGGTCAACTCTGGTAGGCTTAGCATGTCCTCCGTTGTCTGCGGCTGCGCGTAATTGACGTCGTTCCGAATGCGAATAAAGGATAACGCGTGTAACAGCGCTCAGGCAGCAGACGTGGGTCCAAAGATGCCAATTTGCTGCATCTTCGTTAGTGTTGTTATCAAACGACCCGGTCGAAGTTAACGGCGAGGCCGTAGATGCGGAAATCTCGCAACACTGATGAACGACATAATGGCCGATGTTCCTGACTTGCATACCCCCTGGCAGTACTCTAATACCTTATCTACTGGCCGCCCTACGTTCTGCTCCTGTGGAAGCAAATGCTGGGTCCTACCCAGCCCGAGGCATGCGTTCAGCGTCTTTGGCAATTACTTAATTTAGTGACAGTAGTCCTGCCTAGCCTTCAAAGATAATTTGAAACATAGTCTTTACCAGGAAAACATGAAGAGGGGGGGGGGTCCCACTTTATTAAAGGGCTCAAGAACTGAAACCCTTCCCGTTCCACCGAGGTATAGCGGGCAAATTAAATACATTGAAAATGGATGTATGGATTTAAAATTTAAAAAAACGTAGAAAAGGGTAATTAAACAAGATAATTACGCGGTCCCACTGGCCACAGGCGCCTCATCATCCATAATGCGGTTTCGATGGTAGTTTTCTGGTTTCCTTTAAAGATTTTTGAGCTGTATGCTGTACGCCTCATTAGCCTGACGCATACGCTCGGCGTCTTAAGCCTTGGTGTCATTGCCCACGGCGACGAAACTGTTCATGGCTAGAGGTATACAGCTTGGCTGTAAAAGATGGATTACAGGTGTTTGCATTTTTTGAGGCTTGGTTCCTCTGAACCGTCATATTGAAACAAGCTAACAAAGCTGATGTCGATTGAAATGAAGCCGAGAAGCCATACCAACATGAAAAAAAATCTGAATTTCACCCCAGAAGGACTGCACGAGTGCAGACACTTATGTTATGCACTACATGTTACGCACTCTACCGCTCAGACTTAGAGACGCTGAGAAGTAATCTGTGGTGTAGTTTATGCTCCAACACAAAGCTGTAAAAATGTATTCTTTTATGTATGTGACACTAGAGTCTCCCTTAGAGTCTCAGCTAAGCCTGTTGCCAAGTGAATTGACGAATATCTAGGAAGAAAAATACTTGCACAACGTCCAATAATTGTCTTCTAACGCCCAGCATTCTTACGCGACTTGTGTTCATTGTGATTATTAACAGTGGAGCTGCTGAGGGGTTCAGGGTAGTCCGTCACACCAGGCGAAGGTACATCGCTGAGCCGAGAGATGGCCCCACCTTCTCGACGGCCGTTATTACAAAATCTCCGCTGGTCTGCCAGGCGGTGTGTACAGGGGTTGAGGAAATGAGAATGTAAAAGATTGCGTGCCCATCAGACGTGTAAGTGGAATGGCTCAGTCCTAGAGAGAGTCGCTTAGGTGAGGAATGAGCGCCGGCTGTTGTCACAAGCTATAGTTCGGGTGAGGAGCTGCCAGTCACCTTCAGCCACGTGGTGCAAGGGTTGCGTAAGCTGAGCGGGTGTAAAAAGGGGCACTCCCAAATGGCGATTTGCTGGAACATCGAGGGCCTCAAGTGGGGCAGTTTGGGCATGCACCAAATGTGGGATGGATGGGGTGTGGGACGTGTCTGGTGAAAAGGGAATGCGTTCCTAATTGTCGGCGTAGTCTCTACAGTACTGGAGAAAGAGGCGTGTGAGGGGGGTTGGCCGATATTGGCGGCATTGTGTGGTAAGGTCGCTAAAAGCAAGCAAGGGTCTGCGGAAGTATCGTGCGCCGTGCTGCTAGACGTCTACATCTGCGGCTAGACAAAATGAGTTCTGGAGCGACCTGGTGAGCCGTTTCCGCAACGCCAATGCCATGGTGGCCGAGGGTCCAGTGCAGGATTATAGTTTGCTCGCACGAGGGCGGGATAGGAGAATATGGCGAACAGCGAAGAAGGAGTGTCCCTGCTCGACATTTAGTACGGCCGTTTTGTGAGAATATGTGAAATGGGGGTAGTTGGTCTGTTATGGCCAGCGCTACAGCCGCTTCCTGGGCCACGTGCGGGTGGGCAGTACGGGCTGTGGCTGCCGCTGCTGCGATCGGTCGGTCTCCAGCAAGAATAGCTGCGGCGAAAGCTTGTCGGCGTCAATATTCGGCGGTGTCCACGTAAATAGAGTCGGGAGATGGGGAAGTCGGCGTGACTGTGCCAAGGCACGGGCACTTTGTCGGGCTTCAAGGTGAGTAGGATGAATGTGACGTGGAAGAGAATGGATTTCAAGGTTTTCGGGATGGGAAATGGCTATATGGTGAATTTAGGGGGTGTATGGAGCAGTTAGGTTGGGTTGCTGTAGGAGGATAGAACCTGGGGAAGGGGGTGGGGGGTGGGAGCGGGGTCTGCGGATAGACCAGCGAGTTGACTGAGGCGGTGTACTTCGAGGAGCGGACTTCCCCGCCATGGGCGTCAAATGTTTCGGAGATCCCAGCGCGCTCGCCGGTGAACGTTCGCCCGTACGCTTTACGAAAACACCGGATGCAGATGGGTTGGAACGTCAGCGCTCGCTCGTCGTGAAACGTTCGCCCTTACGCTTTACGAAAACATTGGATGGAGATAGTTTGAAACGTCAGCGCTTGCTCGCTTGTGAACGCAATCAACAGCTCCGCTGTTTTGTCAGATTTTACATGTAAGAACTGGCTTTTTTATAGCGAGACTTGGCTATGGGCAACCAGGTACGTTGGTTTTTTGCATTGTTTTAAACGTTTCGTGCTCCTTTTTTCTAATAATGTTCATTTACGGTAGTAATATTATAGCCTACGATTGCTTAGCGCAGCTGATTGTGAATGGTACCACCCACAAGAATACGTCTCAATTAACTTAGTAAGGCCCTCATGTTCAACGCAAGACACAAATTCGTATTCGATGCGTCAGGTCTCGTAGTGTGGGCTGCAGAAACAAAAAATGGCGTCGGCTTGGCACAGCTAACCACGGATATTTAAAGCGAAATTATGGTTTAACCTGGGTAAGTCTTGCTCGCACTTGGTTAACTTTTGAGTTAGCTATAATTAATATACTATTAGTCCAATGTCTACGATTGTGGTCTCGCTTCCGGCATTTTGCTACAGGAATGGCTAGCTCTTCCTGAGTCTCCGATGCCAGCTTCGGGCGGATGGCCTCCCGGGACCTCTCCGGTGAAGCAGCTCGCCGGGCGATATCCGTGGGGAATTCAGACTGCGCTTGCGGATGACGGCTCAAACGTCCCCGTCCTGCGGAAAGCTCAAAGAAGACGGCACAGCCTCGCCCTCATCCATGGCCAAGCCGAACTGTCTAGGCAAGCGGGGCGCTCCTCTTAGCCAGGCGCGCGGCGTGTGCCGCGGTCAGGCGGCGACCCAGCTACGGAAGGCGCATGCGTCAAGTCGGTGGTAGCAGAGGCGGCTTGCGCACGTGACAGCGGCCGGTGCGGAGCAGCTTGACGTAGCGTGTCACGTGGTGCGTTGCCAAGGCAAGAAGACAGCTCCAGTCAAATGGAGGTCGAATTGTTGGCGGCGGCGCATCTGGGCTCGTCTAGGCTGCTAAAGTTTTGATGCAAAAGAATCAATCAGCGCTCTGCGTGCCCCCCCATTATCTTGGACGAGTCCCAGTGCGCGTGCCTTTGAGATAGATCCCCGAGAGAGAGAGAGAGATAAAACTTTATTTGTCATCTTTGCTGAGCGTAACCACCCGAGAGGGAGGTTCCGGGTGGGCCCTTCGTCAGACGGCGGCCAGGAGCCCATGGACCCTGGCTGCGTCTTCCGCCAGCTGGATGACCGCAGCTTGTACTTCGGGAATGCAGCTGAGCAGCGCGGCCTCCTACTGCTCGGAATTACTGATGTGGAATCCGGGGTTGGCGGACTGGGGTTTAAGATGGCAGGCGCAAACCATGTGGGTCAGTGAAGCAGCTGGCAGTCCACACCATTTGCATGTGCCCTGGTACCTTTCTGGGTACTGTCGATGGCATAGGGCGGGGTGGGGGATAGTGAATGTCTGCAGCCTACGCCACGCTACTGATTGTCCTCTTGTGAGGGATCTGTGAGCTGCCGGAAGTTTCAGGCGACTCGCCTATAGTGCTGGGTGATTTCCTGATATGTCCAGAATCGATCCCTCCCCCACGTGTCAGACGGCACCTCTTCGGACTCGGAGTCAGCCTGGTTGCAGAATCCTCGGGCTGCCTCGTGTGCCATCTCGTTCCCCGGGAGGGACGAGTGCGCTGGTGTCCAAACCAGACGGACTTGTCTTGGTGTCGTCTCAGGGCGGGTCCGTAGTATATGCGCCGCTTCCGTAGAAACTCTCCCTCTTGCGTAATTGCGCATGGCGGTTTTGGAATCGGATATGATTACGCTGGCCCATGTACCCGTGATGGCGAGGGCGATGGCCACTTCTTCTCCCGTATCTGTGCGGGACGTGTTGACTGAGCACGAGGATACCGCATTACCCTGGTGGTCAACCACCACTGCCGTTACCGCACTTCGGCCAGGGTAGCTTGCCGTGTCGACGTAGCAGACCTCTGGGTTAGAGTGGTGCTGCTTGTGCAGTGCCATGGCCCTTGCTTGTCGGTGCTCCTGGTGGTGTGATGGATGCATGTTGCGGGGGATCTGTGCCACACTGATGTGCTCCCGGATTTCCCGATGTAAGGTGGTCTTGTGTCGGTGTTGATGGGCGTAAGGAATGCGCAATGATTCTAGGATGGTTCTTCCGGTGGTGGTAGCTGCTAAACGATTGTATTGGGCCGTACGTTGGGCTTCAATGAGCTCGTCCAAGGTGTTATGGATGCCCATCTCTAGCAGCCGGTCTGTGGCGGCGCTGATAGGGACGCCGACTGCTGCCTTGGTGGCTTTTCGAATAATTCGATTAATTTTTTCTATTTCTGTTTCCCTGAGCTTGAGATATGGGGCGACGTACGTAATTCTACTGATTATAAAGGTCTCTACAAGGCGGAGGAGGTTGGTCTCCTTGAGGCCATGCTGTTTGTTTTTGATCCTTGTTATTAATCTGCTAATCTGGGCAGCTGCATTGTGCAATGCTTGAATGGTTGCTGTGTTGGTGCATTTCTCGTGGATCCGCAGGCCCAGAATGCGAATGCAGTCAGTTTTGGGGATGACGTTCCCTTGGAGGAATACTTGAATGTCTGGAGCAGATGATGGTCGCCTGCCTGGCCTTGTGGGGTTGTATAGAAGGATCTCTGATTTCTGCGGTGAACAGCCCATACCTCTATCGTGTACGTATGTATGTACAACATCAGCGGCTGCTTGCAGGCGTTCCTGTATCTCTGCATCACTACCACCTACTGTCCAAACCGTAATATCATCGGCGTACAAGCTATGGCGAATGTTGGGGATCTGGTCGAGCAAAGGAGGCAGCCCAAGCATGGCCACATTGAAAAGGAAGGGGGAAAGCACGGAGCCTTGGGGTGTCCCCCTGCTGCCCAGGCTTATGGATTCCGATTTGAGACCCTGGATGTTGAGTTGAGTAGTTCGTTGCGAAAGGAAGTCCGCAATGTAGGTATATGTCTTGACACCAACGTTGAGGTCGTTGAGATTATTAAATATCGCCGCATGGCTCACGCAATCAAAAGCCTTCGTAAGATCCAACCCCATGATTACCCGCGCGTCGAGGGAGGATGCTTCAGGGTTGTCAATTATCTCATGGTGCAGCTGCAGCATCACATCCTGAGTAGATAAGCCGGGCCTAAATCCTACCATGGTGTGAGGAAATAACTGCCGTTCTTCCATGTGCTGGTGCAGTCGACTGAGAACTACATGCTCCAGTAGCTTACCAAGGCATGATGTTAGTGAGATGGGCCTGATATTTTCCAATTTCAGCTCCTTGCCCGTCTTCGAGATGAGGGTGACCAAGGCATGTTTCCATACAGAAGGGAGCTTACCTCTATCCCACACCCTATTCATGTAGTCGGTGAGCGCGGCTATGGATGAGTCATCGAGGTTTGCGATGACCTTATTAGTGATGCCATCGGGCCCGGGCGCGGATCGTGTGTTTAGTTTGGTGATGGCCGCATACACCTCAGCTCTACTTATGGGACTGTCCAGCGCTTAGTTTGGTTCCCCCGTGTAGGGTCGTGGCGGTTCTTCTGAACTTTGGGGTATGTACAGGTGCTGTAGTTTTTCCAGCAGTGTTTGCGAATCAGATTTTTCGGAATGCAGCAAGGTTAGCATATTGTTGCGTTGAACGATGCGCTTTCCTTCGGGATTTAGAAGGCTTCGGATCATGTGCCACGTGCGTGGTGTGCTTATTTGTCTCTCCATGAGATCACACACGGCATTCCAGTGCTGATTGCTTAAATAGGCGGCATGCTTTTCTATATCCTTGTTTAGACGAGCCAACCTTCGCCGCAGGGGGCGGTTGTGTCTGTTTCTGTGAAGGCGGTTCTGTATGCTTTCCTTCGCCTCCCACATATGAAAGAGTCGCGAGTCTACTTGCTCGAGATTTGCTTCTTCAGGAACGATTTTAGTGGCCAAGTCGATGTGCTCATGTACGATTTTCACCCACTCCTCGATATCTTCGATATTAGGGCAGTCTTGCGTTTGTCGGATTTTCCGGAAGAGGTCCCAGTCAATTACTGTGTGCTTGCGCCCCACTGATTTCGTCGGCCCGGCTACGAGGAGTGTTTCCGCCATATAACGATCGCTGCCTAGGTCGATAAGCGTGTTTCTCCATTGTGCACTGTTCACGTTCTTTACAATACTCAGATCCGGCGTGGTATTGCGCTGGACGCTGTTGCCCTGTCTGGTTGGGTGCGCCGGATCCGTTAAGACGCTGAGATTCAGCTGTTGCAGAGTTATCAAATACCTGCTGACCCTTTTTTGTGGGTCGGTGGTATCCCCAAGCTGGGTGGGGACATTAAAATCCCCAACGATAACCAAAGAATGACCATGGGACACCTGGTGAGCCATCTGGAGTAAGTACCCGACATTACGGTATAGTCTTGGGGCGCTGTATACATTGAGGACGTACAACGTTTGCTTCTTCTTGGCGGTAGCGGGCAGGATTTCAAGAAAAACATATTCCGGCCCCTGACATTCAAGCGATATTTGCTTTGCTGGAATATTTCGATGCACGAGGGTAGTGACCCCTCTTGGCGAGGGTGCACCGGCATCTGTAGGAACGTAGTGGTAACCCGTGTATCCCGAGAGTTTAGCTGGGACCTCTGTCTCCTGTAACACTATGATATCTGGTGCACTCTGGTGGTTTTGCCGTATGTGGTTGATATGCTGTTGTAGGAGCCCTCGTTTGGACCTGTATCCTCTACAGTTCCACTGCCAGGTGCAGTAAGAGTAGTTATTGTGTTTGCCTGGTTCTTGCGCCATGGTGATCAGAGGCTGTTTGAACGGCAGACACTTGTACGGCTTCGGCGTAGGGGGGTGCACCATGTCCCCTTGGGAAAAGAGAGGAGCGAATAGGGCCGACTTGCTGGGGTGGCGTTGGCGACGATGTACACGCCGAAGGGAGTTGAGCAACGTTAAATTCGAGAGCGGTGACCTTGAGGTCAATAGTCTCCCTGAAATTCGCCAATGCAGTGGCTAGAGAATTCACTGCGCATTGAAGCTCCTCAAATCCCTGCTTGAAGCGCTGCTCTAGTTGTTCCATCTGATGCCTTTCTTGCGATGGGCGATCAGCCGCCTCCTCCGCCCGTCTTTTGCTACGAGGAGGGTTTTCCTCAAAAGAGTGTGAGGCTGGTGTTCCGGCTGACGATGTTGCCGGGGTACAGCTACGTTTGATCTGCGCGAGCTCGGCTTTGAGGTGCCTATTCTCGGCTAGAACCTGGTCCAGTATAGCCCTAATGCTCTGCAACTCTTCCTGTTCGTTATCTTGTTTTGCACGGATGTGGATGACTAGTGTTTGTGCCCCTGCTCTAGCAGTTTGGGAGGCCTTTGCTGACCAGCTCACCTGCGTGGTGCAGTCTGGTGTTCCGGTGCTGCAGGGCTGTCGTAGTGGGGCTGTCTCGGCTGAATCAGGGTTCCGGTTCTTGGACTTGGAGCGGGAGTGTCGTTGAGGCTTGCTGGACTTCTCGTTGTTATTCTTCTGAGACGACGAATCCACCGGAGGTAGCCGTGGGAATGAAACCGAACGGTCCCTCCGCCGTCTGGAAGAGTCTCGTTTCTGGCTGCGGGATCGTTGGCGGCGCCATTGTCGCTGCTTGAGGACGAAGGGGGTGCGATAGCGCTGTTTGCACTGCTTGTCTCCGGTAGGGTGGTCCTTTCCGCACAGGGCGCATTTTACCACGCATTCGTGCTCTTCTTCCATGGGGTCAGCGACGCCACACACGCTGCAAAATGCGTGTTCTGGCCAAGAGCACACGTCCTTCCGATGCCCCAACTTACCGCAGGCAGAGCAAACCTCATGCTTTTTCTTATGTATGTAGCAGCGGTACTCCGCCCCGCGGTAATATACGAAGTAGGGCACCTTGCTCCCAGAGAAGGGTATAATGGCCGAGTTTGTCTGTCCCATCCTTCTGGCGTGGAGGGCTGTGGGGTTTCGGGAATACACAACACTTCTTGCTATGTCTTCAGGTGAGTCGTAAGGGGGAATGTTGTGGATGACCCCCCTTACGGAATTTTCTGGAGGAGTCACGTAGGCTCGGGTAGCGTAAGTTGTTTCACCGATCTTGATTTGTTCAATGCGAGTGTATCTCACCGCTCTCTCGAGAAGCGCTGTGCTGATAACCACAATGTTTTGAGTCTGGTTCGCACGGAAAATGTCCGTTGAGGCTAGTTCTTGCTCTAGGCCGGCAGCCCGTAGGATGCTGTCTCTCAAGGTAGCTTCGCTGATGCGCGCAACATTGAGACCGTCCCGCAGCCGAATCACGACTTTGATGTCGTCCTTGGGTAGGCGTGGGAATCGCGGGCGTTGAATGGGGCGATTTTGGTGCTGTGCCTTTGTCTCGTGGCTTGGTTGCGTAGCGGAGTGTGCGCTTCTGTGATCGGCGGACGGCGCGTCCGATGCATCCATGGGATGACGCGGTGAGGTGCGGCCATGCTTGCGCCCGTAACATTGGAGCCAGCCCGTGTTGTCTTCATATTCTTCTTGTGAGATGGATTCACTGGTGACCGTTGTTACCAGCCTTAGAGCTGCGCCGATGACTTGATGCGACGTGGAAGCATCGCCCGGCGCGCTGGCCACCACTGCCGATGTGGCTTCCGCGCCGCCATGGTCCCCTGCTGCAGCTGCTGGCGCACGTGCTTGCTCCGGCATGCCGAAGCCGGCATCGGCACCGCCTCGCTTAGGCTCAGCGAAGCGGCGGTGTGGAACCCAACTTGTGCGGCCGGTAACAAGGTTTGATGGTGTCCAGATACTGTTACTGGTCCTCCCCGAGTTCCTTGTCACGTTGGGAAGGTGATTTCCTTGGTTGACGAGGGTCGGGTTACGGAAGTATTTGTCACTAGGACGGAAAAAAAAGCGGAGCCAGTGTGAGGTGTTACTGTTCCGCGCGGCCCCCTAGCGGCGATCCTTATAGATCCCCGAAAAAAAAAAGCGCGCGCTGCTTGTAAGTGGCTTGGCGTGTGCCGAGCCACTTGTAAAAGCTGAGACGACGGTGACAATGGTGGCTGTTGCAGTTCGCCGGTTCACTGCCGCGTTAGCACGAGACTTTTACAAAGCAGCGAAACGCTGCAAGCGACCTGCTGCACCGAAAGAGATTCATCCACATTCCACAACACGACGCCCAAGGGCATAACCCACGTAAATGCTCAGGGAGGAGTAATGATATCGCGTTTAGAAAAAAAATAATTCCTGAGCTGTTAGAAGAACTAAAATGTGCTGAGGTGCGCCCCCTTATCGTGAATTCTGGCTACCTAAAGAACCCTTTACATTCATTGGCCAGCTACTACCTAAAAAAGTTCCCTGGGTCCTGACAGGGAACTATAATGCCTTCCTTCTCTTTGTCACTAAAGATTTGGGCTGCTGGTGTATTAATGCATAGCATTCGTTGCAGAATCCCCATACAGCGAAGGACGTATAACGTTCTGCATTAGCAAAAAAATGGAAATGAGGCAAAAGTACCATCTTTATGCGCTCTAACAGCGTAAATAGAGGTAATAATTGGTCAGACGGAATTCTTAAAAGCTAAAAGATAAAAAAAGTAAAAATAAAATTGTATCTGACAAAACCAAAACATATGCATCTTATGTTTAAACCCCTCCAAACAGAGAAATCGACAAAAAAGTCGGCAATAAACATTCCAACAAAAAATAAAACAATTGGCGCGGCGCCGGACGACACCTCTCGCGGCGTGATACGTGGAGTAGGCTTAGAAGACACCGCGGACGACATCTATCGCCACGTGGTAAACAAGCATAACCCCACCGCCGGTGACGCACACCGCCTCGGCCAGTCAACGGCGGTCGTCATCCTGTTTCACGGGAGCAAGGTGCCGTCCTACGTGTGGTACGGCGGCGTAGTCACGCGGTGCTACCTATACCGGCAGCACAAGGAAGTCTGTAAGATCTGCGGACAAATCGGCCACAGGAAAGACGTGTGCCCCACGCCGAACGCTCGCGTGTGCTTCGCGTGCGGACTGAAGAACCCCGGCGACGGGCACGAGAGCCAGTGCAAGCCGCGGTGTCGCCTGTGCGGCGGCCCGCACCCCACGGGCGAGGGCTCGTGCAAACATAAGTTCAAGACCCCGTATCAAGTCCGCAAGCGGCAGTGGGAACGGAAGCTAGAAGAGGAACGAGCGCGAACGGCCACGCCGGCGCCCTAGATCCGACTTTCTCGAAGAGACGAATTCCGAAACTCGCCTCGCCACGCGGCAGCAGCCGCGGCAGGAGCGCGTCGCGCCGGAACGCGGCGCGGAGGAGTGTTTCGCGAGGGGACGCGCAGAGCAGGAGCGCATCGCGCGGTCGTCGCGCCACGTCGAGAGGCCCCGCCTCCTGGGCGGCGATCACGACCGGCGCAGTTGGCGGAGCAGCTGCCGCGCCGAGTCGCCGGCGCTCAAAGTCCGCTCGCCGCGAGCGCTCGGAATCCAGACGGAGAAGCGCGAGCCGCCCGCCGCCGCGACGCAGCAACAACGACACGAAGCAAGCGAGTGCCTCCCCGGAGACCGTGGAACTGAGGAAAATGGTGAAAGAGCTGCAGGCCACCGTGCAGGCTCAGCGAGTAACCATCGAACAGCTAACCCTAAAGCTCCAAGAACTGTGGGGACCGAGAGCGACCACGTGGTCCAAGCCTGCGCCCGCAGAGACGGCCACCGTCAAGCCGACGGAACACCCAGCACCGCCGCCGAAGCAGGTGGCCGAGCGCCGGGAATCCCCGGCACACGAACACGACGCCGAGACGAGTGCGACGAGGACATCGACGGCGACCGCAGCAAGTCGGTGGGCTACGCCGGCCTGAACAACCGCATACCCGCAAACTCGAAAGCCAGATGAACCGTTGGGGGAGAGACCTCGAGGTCCTGGAGAAACGACTCACTAACAGGCTGATGCAAGTCATGCAGCGGCAAGGTGCAAGCCTTCCAGCAGCAGCAGCAGCAAGTCTTTCCAACAAGCCATACAACAACTCAGTCAACTGACGGCACCCGCGAGAGGAGTCGCACAAGAGCACGGCAGCCAAGTCACCGTCACTGTATCGCCACCATGATGACGACGACCGGCCACCGCACTTCGCTACGCATCTGGCACTGGAACGCCAACGGCTTTCGGTGCCGGAGGGCGGTCCTGCAGCAACACCTTCGCACCCTGACGCCGGGCGGAACAACCCGACGTCGTCATGGTGCCGGAGACCCACGCCGAAGACGCCGGCGCGGTGTCCCTGCCGGGCTACAGGTCGCACGCCAGCCCGCCTAGCGCTCGCACCTGCGGGCGCGGAGCGGCGCAGGGCGTGTGCACCTTCGTCCGGAAGGGCATCGCGTTTCATCAAACACGACTCGCTCATGGGCAGCCGCGGCAGCGCGATCGAACTGTGCGCGACCGAGCTGACCGTGGCCACGGGCAAGCACAAGGACAAGAGCACGAGCACGACCGTGATGGTGGTCAACGTGTACAGTAATCCGCAGCACAACCAACAAAGGTTCAAGACGTTACTGCACAGAGCACGCGGGGCGGTCTCCGCATGCGACGGCGCCATCGTCGTCGCGTGCGGGGACCTTCAACGCACGACACAAGGAACTCGGCCACGCCGCCACGACGGTCAAGGGCCGAGAACTGCTGGAGGACGCCGCCGAGGCTGACTACGTTCTCCTAACGGACCCGGCACATCCCACGCGCATCGGCACGTCCGTCGTCAAAGACAACCACTCCGGACCTGGCGTTTCTCCACCTGCCCGACGACCGGTCGGCGAGCTGGAGGAACACGGGAGTGAACCTGGGTAGCGACCACTACATCGTCGAAGTCGTCGTCCCACTCCGACCCAACGGCAGAAACGGCGGCGACGCCGGAGACGGGCGCATCAAGCACCGACTCACGAATTGTCACGAGTTTCGCACCGAAGACCTGGGCGAGATTAAGGACATCGAGGAGTGGTCGCGCAATATCGTCGCGGCCGCGGAGAAGGCAACGTCCGTTACGGAGACGTCCGAGGAGACCACGCGCATGGACCCCCGGCTCGCGCACATGCTGGAGGCTCGAAGCTCGCTACAGCGACGGTGGAAGCGGCAGCGGCACAACCGCGCCCTCCGCAAGCGAATCGCTACGCTCGGCCGAGAGATCGAGAAGTACAGCCGCCAGCTGTGCGCGCAGCAGTGGTTCGAGCTGTGCAACGAGGCCGGACGGCCAGCTCCACCGAGGGGGCACGTGGAAACTCCTCCGCCACCTGATGGACGAAAGCCAAAGCAAGGAATACCAACGACACCGGCTCGCGCAGATCATGTACGCGGCGACGAAAGAGCTCGGGGAGCGGGAAGTGCACAAAACGCCTCAACGAGCGCTACCTTCCCGAGACCGCGAGAGAGAACAGCACGGAGAGTACGCCGGCCCGCCCAACTTATCGCTCGACCGCGACATCGAGGAGTGGGAGGTCCGGCGCGCCACCCAGGCCCTCAACTGCCGGTCGGTCGGCGGGCCCGGACCGCGTCACGAACAAGGCGCTGCGCAACCTGAGCGACGCGGCCATAACATCGCTCACGAAGTACTTCAACGAGCACTGGCGAGCTGGCAGCCTCCCGCGGCAGTGGAAGACGGCCAAGACAATACTCATACCCAAGCCCAACAAGCCGCCGGGCATAGAGAGCCTGCGCCCCATCTCCCTCCACGTCGTGCGTGGGGGAAAATGCTGGAGCACGTCCTCAACGACCGGTGGCAGCGGTATCTCGAGACCAACGGCCTGTACCCCCGACCCGATGCTGGGCTTCCGCTCGCGGCTGGGAACGCAGGACGCGATGTTGCTGCTGCAGCGCGAGGTGCTGGCTCCGCCGACGAGACCGACCTCGGACAACCGCGCCATCCTGGGCCTGGACCTGCAGAGCGCCTTCGACAAGGTGAAGCACTCGGCGATCCTGGCCCAAGTGTCCCGGCTCGGCCTGGGACAGCGTTCCTACAATTACATCCGGACCTTCCTGACCGGTCGCACGGCCCGGCTGGAGGTGGGCCAAACTCAACTCGAGGAGCGAGAGCTGGGCAGCGTCGGCACGCCGCAGGGCTCGGTGATCTCGCCGCTGCTATTCAACTTGGTAATGATCGGCGTGGCCCGTCGCCTGGACGAGCTGCCCGATGTGCGCTACACCGTCTACGCCGACGACATCACGCTGTGGGTGCCGGGCGGCAGCGACGGCCACATCGAGTCGGCGCTGCAGGAGGCGGTGGACGGCATTGAGGAGAGCCTGCGCGGCACGGGTCTCCGGTGCGCCCCGCAAAAGTCGCAGCTCCTGATCCTGCCCCCAACGGGACGTTACCGCAAGAAGACGTCGGCCGAAGCGGAGCGCAGCATCGTGGTGCGCGGGAGCGACGGCACGGCGATTCCCGAAGCGACGAGCATCCGCGTCCTCGGCATGCACGTCGACGCGAGCCGCCGCTTCAACAACACCACGGTAGAACGACTGGTAACGAAGATGGGCATCGCCACGCGCCTCGTCAAGCGACTCGCAACGCGCGCGCGCGGCATGAGAGAGGCGAGCCTGCTGCGCCTGCTGCAGGCGTTCGTGGTAAGCCAGGTGGCCTACGTGGGAGCATTCCACGACTGGCGGACCCCGGAGCGAGCCAAGATCGACGCGGCGATCCGCAAGTCGTACCGGGCGGCCCTGGGCCTACTCAACAGCACGAGCAACGCGGCCCTCGCGTCTCTGGGAGTGCACAACACGCTCTCGGAGATCAGCGAGGCGCAGAGAACGTCGCAACTGGAACGCCTGGGGTCGACCCGGACGGGCAGAAGGCTGCTGCAAGCGCGTGGGACTGAGCTGCCCCTTCGACGAGGAGGACGAGCTGGTCCCGCTGCGCGACGATATCGCCAACAGCTTGGTGGTGCCGCCGCTCCCGAAGAACGTCGCGCCGGGACGGAACCCGGAACGGAGAATGGCGCGGGCGTGCGCGCTCGCCAAAGAGTACAACGAGAGGAGCGACGCCGTGTACGTGGACGCTTCCAAACGTCGCGACAAGGAAGACACCTACGCGGTGGGTGGCGGTGCGTGCCGCCACGGGAGAACTGCTGAGCTCGGGAAGCGTGCGCGCCAAGTCCGCCCGACAGGCGGAGGAGGCGGCGATCGCGCTGGCCCTGCTCCACCCCGGGACGAGGACGGTGTTCAGCGACTCCAAGTCGGCCATCGCCAACTTCGCCAGGGGCACGGTGTGCAGGACGACGATGCGCATCCTTTCCGGCATCGGGGAGGGAGCTCGCACGAACATCGCAACGACCGTACGGTGGTTCCCGGCCCACATGGGACGGGAGCTCCGCAACGGCCACCGAAACGTCAACGAGGCAGCCGACGCTGCGGCCCGTGATCTCGCCGCGTGCCGGGCCCGCGCCAGCGACGGACGCCGACGACGACGAAGACTCGAGCAACGACGAAGAGGACAACGACGCAGAACCCCTGACTACGTACGGTGCGACGCTGTGCTGGTACAGGACAGAGAGGCAGGCCTACCCTCCGCCCCACCCGGGGCTCGTGAGGAGGGAGGCAGTGCTTCTACGACAGTTTGCAAACCGGGACGGTGCTAACGCCGGCGCTGGCGCGCCACGTGTGCCCGGACATGTACGAAGACGCGGTGTGTAGTGTTTGTGCGCGTGTGAATGCGGACTTGGCCCACTTGATGTGGGGATGCGACGAGCACGACCCGAGTGACGGGAGACCGATCCTCCCTCCGGACGTTACGAACTCGATCCGTTCCTCGGAGCGCGAAAGCCAGCTGAGGGCCATCCAGCGGCTCGAGGCTGCCCTGGGCAAGGCAACGGCGAAAGGGGAACCCGCACTCCTCTCGGCTCCTCCCGCGGGAGCGAGGGCTAGGGGCGATCGCGGTGGCACTCCGAGTAGCCCGCGCCGACCGGACGCAGTCCTCGGGGTCGGCCCGACGCCGCGGTGAGCGGAGAAGACTACGGGATGGTGAAGCCCTGCGCGGCCTGATCCGTCCCCGACTGCAGGAATCTCAATAAAGTCCTTTCTCTCTCTCTCTCTCTGAAACTGGACCAACTCCGAAATACGTCTTCCATCTTAGAGAAAACACAATTAGCGATGTAAAAGCCCTTCATCGCTATAATGGTATAAATTTACATCACTGGCGAAATGAAGGGAAAGAAAACTTGCAAAGAACCCAACGACTTTTACTACTAATAGCCATATTGGGCCGCATTCACACTCCAGACAAACGGCGTAAGAAGTCTACGCATTAGTAGACAATTCTTTGAATTTCTCCAGATTTCATTGCTCAAATGTACTAGAAACTCTTTGAGGAGAAACGTGCTCAAATTTCATCTACCTTTTATAATATTTGACTAGAACTCCTCACACATCTTCGCGCAGTTAGTAGCCCAGTACACAGGAATACAATAAATTCGGTTCACCACTGAAGATCATGCCATGTAGTGTAGAACAGGTCTGCCTTCAAGAAACTGAAGTAGTCATGTAAATATTCAGAGGAGCAGACGGGAAAGTTATATAGTCAGTCATGTACTTCCCCAGGCTTACCTGAACGCACATGAGACACTTGGTCACCGCGTCTATGATCATTATGTATTTCTTTTCTGCAATAATAAATATACGCATGAAAAAGTTTTAGTAGGAAGAAGATATGCATCCTTTCACATTTCTTGCGAAAAAAGATTGTGAAACCAAAAGTTGTTTCTGTGATGCCTGTCAAATGACTGACAGCGGAACAATCGGTGAAAGATTCCATAATCCGGTAGACCCTTTTACTTGAGGTATGAGCACTTCGCGTTTTGCGGAGTTGTATGCGTGAGAAGCTGAAATTTTTTGCTACGTTCGAACAAAGTAGCAGTGAAAAAACTGATAATGTATATGCTATGCTTTGAACTTCTCTAAAAAGAGAAGTGCTTAAGAAAATGCACCACGTAAAGATTTCTCTTACACTCCGAAAACGTGTTCCCTAGCAGTGATCTATTTCTTTTGTGTCGTCTTTCCAACATGCCTTTTGGAATTATTTGCTTCCTGTAATTCTGAGCTCCGTGGCCATAATTTTTTATCTTCTACCAACTAGCCCGCTACAACAAACACTTTACTCTGAATTTAGTGCTAGTTAAGCATAGTTTAACCCCGGCTAATGGAGGAAATCATTACCAACTCATATCAGTTGATGAAACAAGAACTACGCGTCGCTCACCAATGTAGTTTGTCCCTGTGGTACCTATCACCAGAGTCCCTGTAGGCCACGTGTCGTATGTAGAATTCATATTGCAACTGATTACACTTCGGCTATTTACACTAAATATATTATCAATAAAACCTATTGTACGTTGGTGTTTAATGTTTTTTTTTTCAAATTCACATTCACCTATTCAACAACATCTTCAGAAAATGTTTTTCCGGCCAGAATTGGGATATTCAGACTCTGCTTGAAACCCCCGCCCCTACGGTGACTAACCAAAAAGCTGAAAAATTAATTCCTTCTCTTTTGGGCTCACTACCCTTGTCTACACTGCCAGCATGAAATAAATCTCTAAGGATACCATCTGGGCTCTGTTCCTCCCTACGCATTCTATCCGTCCACTAGCATGCGCATGCTAGGGGCCAATATACTTAAAACCCTGCAGCCTGGCTACTGGTGGAAGCATTTGCCGCTACTTTGGTCAAGCCCAACGGGCTATATCAGTGAGGTTTCAGAAGCTATATGCTCGCTGGAAAAGGCGTCGGTGTGGCACCGGCCGAAAACACAATTAGTGGCTGCTTGATCGCACAAATTACCATCAGCCGCTCTGAACATCCTAGGTCAGAAGCTGCGGAAAAGCTATCCAGGGCCACTCGAGATCGAGTGCCCGTGAGCTATCGCACAGAGGAAGAACAAGCGATCAGCTTCTGAAAACCTTGTCTGCCACTGGCCAATTTTATATACACAATGAGTGCACGAAGACATGGTTTCTTTGCTGCATTGTCTTCTGCAGAATGTCACGCCTGGCGGAGTGTTTTTTACACTTTCAGTAAGTGTTTTTATCAGTCATTGCATTTGAAATGCACTTATAGCAGGCGCATTAAAAATAAACTAGTCTTGCAGCACCACTATTCTCATCTGCATTCTCTACCACAGGAGCTTTTCTTGGGAAAGAAGTAACGACCGGCAGCGTAACTAAGGAGTTTTAAAGTGTCCTCTAGGCTTATATATCTCTAAGTTTGTATAACATTAAAACATTAGGTATTCATTGTAGCAGTAACCATAAGCGCTTTGACTGTGCAGCAATCCTAAGGTTAAAGGTATTTGCAGGAGAGGGCGGCAGGCTTCGATTGCTCTAACCGCAGCAGGCGCCTCTTCAATTTTCTGCTTTGCTCCTGCTGCAATGATTTTTGTTCCGTTTTGAAGTGGATATCGGAAATTTTTGCTCCGTTTTGAAGTGGATATCGGGAATTTTTGCAATTACAAAGGGGCTTGTCATAGCTTTGATGCGGCTTGAATTACGTCAACAATTTCAGAAACAATGCTCATACTCAAAACGAACAAAAACCTTTTTAGACAGTTTTAAGCATCGTATTGGGGCTGAGCAGGAATGCTTGGCTCGGGTACTTCCGGGATGGGTAAAAAAAGAACTGAATTCTTTTTGGGCTATGGCCAAATCACACTTGTAATTTATTACAAAATGTGGAAAACGCCTCTTTCGCTGTTCGGCCAGCGGCTCAATGGCACAACCCGGCTTGCACACCTATCACGTGATGTGCGGATATCACTATCATTGGCACGGGAGTATATCAATGCAACAGCATAACATGTAACTTGAGCGGAAAAATCTGGAGCTGTTGGTTGGATGCCACCAGATGTGGCTGCCAACGGAAGAAGTGAAAGAGCGTAAACGAGCTTATACGTAACGTGAACTTTGTGAAGAAGATTTCTTCATTGTGCTGTACAGTCGTCAAAATTGTTAACAATAACAAAGTACGAGGTGCCTGCCTACGCACAGAGTGGCAGCTCACGATAGCTACTGCCGCATCTTTGGCGCCTGGTTATCGGCACTCACGATGCATCCCTACTGCACTCGGGTGCTGCGTCGCATGCTCACAGCCTGACTGAGGAGCCCACCGCTATCGTAAGCTGCAGCTCTGTGCATAAGCTGGCACCTCGTTCTTTGTCGTTGTTACAGTTTTGACGACTGTACATTATGTACAAAATGTATATTATGCGTAATGTATAAAAAAGTGTACTTTATAACCTGGTTGGGGTTGGATGCCTCACTTACAAGGCGCGAGAGGCGCGAGATTGACATCCTGCCCCGATGCAGCTTCTCCTTTTAAACATGATAGTTTGTCTTAGGTTGCCAGTTATCCATAAGGAGAGACGTTGGCTGAACTGTAACAATTCGTTTTAATGAACTGATTTTCTTTACAAAGGGGGCTCGCGTGGCCCATCAGGAGGGGGGGGGGGGCGCACTTCTTGCTCTCTGCCGCGGCAGTGCGCGGGCGCGGCTTCCGCTCACCTGCTCGCGTTACACGATCGCACTGGAGCAGATCGGTGGCGTCATCCAGCGGAAGCGCTGCGTTCATAGATAAACAAAAAAATATTGGTTTATCCATCTTTCTCTTCGTTACTAGAATCAATTGAATGAACAAAACTTCATGCAATTATTTGACAAGGATTATACATAGGCAAGAGCGTTCCAAACTGTTCAGACGACAAGCATGGGTTAAGCAGGTTGAGTTTATGCAGTGCTAAGGACACCTCAGTAGGGCTTGATTGAGGATGTCGTTGTGTGACAGATATAAGCAACATACTTTTGACTACGAATCTAGGTAGCATTGTTTTTATTTTAGGAAGCAAGAAACAACAAACGCGTTTAAGACTGTAGGCAGGTTGATGCGTACTCTTTTGCTATATAGCGCGTGAGCCATGAATTAGCAGAAAAATTCAAATGAGAAAATCGCCAGTCTTTGCGCTATAGGAGGAGCGAGAGGGAGGCAACAAGCTTGGGCGGGTGGGAGGGTGAAAGAGGAGAGTTGGTTCTTTCAGGGGCGGCTGAATAGTACTTCTTCGACGACGTTTGCTGTGAATCAAGCAGATACTGGCCAATGTTTTTTTTTTTCATTATTCTCGACGCAACTGCTTCTGCATAGACTCACGCTAACTAAAGGTGTGTCTAGTGCATGCGTCGTCAGCTTATGATGAGGAGGTTTACAGAACACCCCCGGAGAGCAGGTCAACCCCAGCCCCGCGACCGCGTATTACGGGAAAGTAGCGGCTTGAAGTGTCGCCATTATGCCTATTGAAGGGATTTGCGCTGTGTCTCGCGCTGGATAGCCCTTATACATCAGATATTTCAGCATAACCTGTGCTGGCTAAGCGCGTCTGACCTCTAACATACACCAACATGCCTCAAATGCAATGTCGGAGGATGAATGGAGGGAAAAAAAGACGAAAAAAGACACAAATGCGACATAGTAGCATAGAAGCAATTCAAATTACCCCTAGGACATCCTAATTCTATCTCATTCAAACCTAAGTGCCTTGTGAAACGTTTCCTCGGTCCGTCACCCGTTTTTTCAGCTCGTGACCAGATGGCGTTTGCAAAGTCGCCACAAATTCAGCAAGCCTTGCTGTGCACTCAAACCTTGATTCTCTTCGGCTGCGGCTCATTCCTTAGCCCTTTCACAGAGAAGAACAAAACAGAAACGCTTGAACTTTCTTATTCAGTACTTCTGATAGGCAAGCATGACAGGCTTAGTACACGACCTTTAAGCAAACTTCGGAACGCGCACGACATTTGTCATTCATACAACCCAAGCAAGTAGTTCCTTTTCCTTCCAAGGGCTGGCTTTTCCAAAAAAAAATATTACACTTAACTGGTATAATCTCTCTCCAGTGGCTCCTTAGCCTAGCTGGAGAAGAGAGAAAACAAGAAATGGGAGTCGAGTGGCAGTTAAAAATAACTGCCTGGATACCTGACGACGTATTACGAAATTTAGGGAGATGGTTATGAACACACGTCATATACCGAAACCATTCTCCCCAAGAGAATGGTGGGACCTCATATCGAAATGCTCGTAAGTGTTAATAGAGAACAAGGCCAATAACTTTTCGAAGATTAAGAGGCAAAATGCAAATCTTTTATCAGTAGGGACGTGATTTTTGCCAAGCAAAGACAACTGTCACGGAAAGCCACCGAGAAAAAGCGCCACACAGCCAGTCGCCCAATTCCTGGGGCCGAACACAAGCCACTGCGACGAGCGCGAGGAGTACGCCATGCCAGTGCCCCCATGCCCGTGCGAACCGCATTTTTATTACCATCAACACACTTCTCCCTGCTGCCTAGACATCCAGAGCACCAGGCACCAAAGGGACAAGCCGCTTGCTGTCATCTTGTTCAACTTGTGCGTCAAGCTTCCTTCTCGGCTGCGGCATCCTGTTCACAATCCTCATTGAACAAGTCGGTGTGGGTGATGGCGTAGTAGCACTGGTCGGTAAGCAATGCATCCTGGTTTAGCTGGCGTGAACAGTATGCCCGGCGCCTTGATCGCCTCCCTGGTCACCTCGTGATCCGCCGTAACCGCCAGGGTCGTAGAGGAATTCGCCATGCTCGGGATGTCGCCTCAGATTGACGAGCGCAGTCTTGGTTTTCCCTTGCTACGCACGCGGGCAGCCAGCGCAGTTTTTTAGGCTAGAAGCTGGTCACAGACGACCACTTGTCGTTGCCGTGAGTAGTGCAGATTGGGATGGTGTGCTGCGCCACCATACCCTCTGAACAACGATTGTGGTAGCGGATACAGGAGCTTCCCGGATCTTTTCAGGGCCCGCCAAGTAGGGTCATTGAAGCGGACCGGTTGCCATTTATGATTTCGCCGGAACGAGGCTCACGTGAGGTTCGCGTGAACCGAATAGATTCGGTGGGCCGAATAAAGGCGGGGATTCCTGGAAGAATAAATGGCAGAAGAGAAGTGAGTGCCGGGAGCTGCACGGCATCCATCGTGAAGGAGAGAACGGCGCCCGCTCGCGACTCCCAACCACGTGCTCTCGCAGCAAGAAATGCCTACGAGCGGCAGCGATGTTCGAACCGCTGGAGAACCTCAAGCTGGCCAATCCGGGTCGGCCGCACGAGGTCCTCGGAGAGCCCGGCGACCTGGCTGTCCGCGAGCAGGACGTAGTCGTCGCGAGGCGGGCTGCTGGGCTTATCCAATCGTCCTTCAAGGGAATCTGGCGCGAGCTCCGTCAGTTGTTCCGGGCGATGACAGTCGTCGCCAGCTGTGCGGACGTGTAGGTCACCGATGCGTAGCCAACACGCAGGGTGCGCGTTCGCCACATTGTCGACCTCCATGGTTCTCTGGCTGCCACCGAGAGCGCTGCGGTCTCGCCATGCCTAGTGACGGTGAAATGAGGGTTCGGCACTCCGGTACTTTGAACAGCAACCAGGGAAGGTACCGTGGAGGGTCTGGTGAAATAGACGTGAGAGTCGATAAAGGGGACCTTTTCGTGGTATTCATAGCTAGTGAAGTCCGCTTGTAACTCGTCCAAATCGATGGTCTTCTGGACGGGTTGGTGAAGCGCTTTCATTCCCTCATACCTGCTGTTGAGGGCGCGCAGGTGCAAGTGGATCTGGTCGGTCGGTGTGTTTGGGTCCTCTAGCAACGATTCATTTGCAGCTACGCCCCCCTTGACATTTTCTCTCGCAAGGTCACGGCGGCGGCATAGCTCCTCCATGGTAGACGGCGGCGAAGCCGGGCGACCGGGTGGCTCCAGCACGAGCACGAGCAGCAAGCAGCGTTCGCTGACGAGGCTTCCCGAATCAGATGGATCCAAAGGAAGTCCGAACCTAGCGTGCCTCTGCGTCTGGGCCGCGTCAAGTCGAGTCTGCTCGTAGTTCGACACCCCGTGTTTGACAGCACCAGAAGGTTGCCGAAAGCGACGGAGAGCAAGAGCCACACAGCCGGTTGCCCGATTACTGCGGCAGAACACGAGCCACTGCCACGAGCGCGAGGAGCGAGCTATGCCCGTGCCCCCATGCCCGTGCGAGCCGCCTCCTCATATGATCAACAACTATAATGCGATTCTAAATTCACGCAAGAGCAAAACTAACCTGAAAATTAACAAACCAGAATCGATAAAGTGACGTACATGGCCCTTTAAAGAGAGTTTATTTGCAGGTACGAAAATTGAGCTATCGTCGATCTTTCAAATTTATCATAGTTCGATTCTATATTGCCCATCTCACGGCACGGAAGCAATTAATCTGCAACGCTGAAGGACCAAACCTTTGGTATCAGGCACAAGTGCATCACGTAGCGCAAGAACGCAAGAAACAAATAACACGCCAACCCAAATCGACAACAGGGTACAGCGAGATTGCACCCCCGACGTCACATTCACACAACATCCAGGGACGCCACTTCGAATTTAACACTCACATCCATAGGTAGCAGTTACTATATAACACAAACTGTACCGACCCTAACAGATGAATGAAGTAATGAAACTTCATTGGTGATTTACGGGGCTCTGTAACCTAGTTGGTGAAGATAGAAAACAAGAAAGCGGAGTCGAAGAGCAGTCAAAATAGTCCGCTCAGGTCACCTCGCTCGCGAACTGTCACAACGAAAGGATCATGCTAGGTACATCCAGGCGAGGGGGTGGGGCTGCCTATTTCTGTAGTGAGCTAACGCCGCACCTTTGTGCGTTTTCTCAGTGGTGCAAGGCTGGGAAAATCCCAGACTAGGTGCCGCATCTTTGGACAGGCACGTAAACTGATACCCACTCCAAGGCAGCAAACCCTTACAAAAGGGGAGGCCTTTCGAAAGATCCACAAATTGACCAATGAAGTTTGACAATATTACAGGCATACATAAATGGGTTGAACAGCCCTTGAAATATGTAAAAGCTGCCACAAAAGATTTATATCCGGATATACTCTCCGAAGTTGTTGACCCAGGCATTAACCATCTGGGGGAAGCCTACAAAGGCATACAAAGGCGCTTGGACAAAAAGAACCACAAACTCAAAATTAAACTACCTCACCTTGTTAAAAACACAGACGAACATTGAAGACGCTCATCTCAAGATCAAAGGGGCCGAATGTTTGATCGAATAACAGAGAGCCTGAGTATGGGAAAAAAATATGGCAACTCCTCAGGCATTTAGTGTACTCAGACTCAGACCACCGCAAAACAGACCAGATGCATAGAGTAAATAAAATTATCCAAGCTTTCCCAGTCACCCATGGGGACTACATAGAACAGGTCAGGAAACTGTATATCCCTCTGGAACCCCGTACTCCCAACCCCGTCCAAAAGACATCCAAATCCGCTAATGGGCAGGGAAATAACCGAGGAAGAGATACGTAAGGCGGTACTTAAACTGCGCTCGGCGTCGACCTTTGGCCGAGGTTAAATAACGAGGAAGAGGCTGACCACTATAAACAGTGAGTAGATTGCTAATATCGCGAAGTTATTGAACCAGTGTTCGAAAGAGCGCATTGTTACTCGGGCACGAAAACACGAAATATGGCAATTATTCCCAAACCAAGAAAACCCCTAAATTTGATATTCCTAAGACTAATCTGTCTTACCTCAAGCTTGGGAAAGCTAATTAAACATACCATCCTGGCAAGACTGATAAGGCACATATAACACAGACAATGATCGTTTTAGAGCCAGACTGTCAACACAAGACACCCTTTTCCAGAGATCTCATGACATTATAACCCCTTCAGATCACCTAGGCACGGCGGATATATTCACACTAGATCCGGGCAAGGCTTTTGAAAATGTAACTCAAGCGAGAATTATGGAAGGGCTAGGATCAACGAACACAGGAAACCCTCACATAGAAATACATAAAGAATTTCCTTACGAACAGAAACTGTGGTACTTAGCGTAGAAGGTATCCCCGCGAACGTTATTTTACTTTCAGACAAGGGCACACCGCAAGAGAAACAGCTGCCCTGCTCCCATTTTAACCTGGCAATACTGAACGTCCCCAAATGCTGAAATCGTATCTCTGACTTGAACGTTTCTACGAAGAAGGTATCCCTCTGTGTACGCGAGGTGGCAGCGATGCATATATAAAGGACACGTTGCAAAAGGCTTCACGGGTGGTAATAGAAGAAGCACAGAAGGCAGCGTTATCCTCCTTTTTACCAGATAAGCCTGATGGCCTTCTAATCTCCCAAAAGGAAAGAAGCTGCAACTCACCGACATTTAGTACGCATCTACAAGATGCCAATATCTGAACAGGGCAAACACTTAGTTCCTTTAAAGAATGAAAATAAATACCAACCAAACAAGTGGTATGATTCGTGTGGTATTCGAACGATGCACACGTTTCAAAGATTACAAAAAGATAAGGCTGGTACAAGCGTTTGTCATTAACAGAATAAGCTATCCTTTGCTGTGTTTAAACCCCAGCACCACGGTACTGAACCAATGAATCAATCAATAAGGAAAATATACAACTCAGTACTCCGCCGGCCCCTGCACACCTCCAGAGCTATACTCGAGAGTATAGATGTCTAAAATTACTCGAGGTACTGGGAGTTTGTTTACAATAAAGCCGAATAACCAATAGAATCTACTTCAATAAAACATAATGTTGAGGAGTTCTTTTATAGTAAATGGGGAGATAGGCATTAAAAGATGAGGACGCTGACAAGACACGACAGGCGTCTTTCTCGTGTTGTCACTGACCTCGTCTTATTTGAGCTAGGCCTCCCATCCATGCTTGTCTCCGCGGGTCACCGTGCTCGTATTCTTTGCGCTAAGGCTCCAATTCATTTTATAAAGATCCACTTGTTAAATCAATAGCGCCTATTAAGTAAAAGTACACGTCCTGCCTAACGTTGGCAAATAATACCCGGCTAAACAAACTGAAAAATTCTCAATACCCAAGGACACGCAGCCAGATCTAATAACTAGGCCAATCTCAAAAAGCATGCATCGCGTACAGCACCTGAAGCGAAGAGAAAAAACAAAAGGCAACTTGCACAACGGTGCAAGTCTGATGTCACAGCACAGCTGTATTCGTCTCACTGAGCTGAACTCGAGGAGCGTCGTATAAGCAACTGTAAACCATTTACCGTAAATGGCGCTCATACGGCGCTCTTCAGCGGAAGACCAAATCAAACGCGAAGTACATAAGTGCTTTTTACAGTTACCCTTTTGGTCTACGTATACTTCACTGTCCACTGCAGAAATATCTTCGTGGAGCGCTCCCTCACCATTGAAGACTACTTCTTGCTCTTCTTCTAGGCAATTGCATTTTTCATCTGGAAGCGTCGCGAGCTTCCTGATAAGCCACCTATTATACTGGCGTCCAGGTCTTCTTTCGTCGCCCCATTCCCTATGTATGCGTCACCGAGTCAGAGTTCTGCCACCTCGTCTGCTGCAGAGGGAGTTTTAAGAGTGCAGTTGGGACCCCTACCAACGCTCAGCGATGGACGTCAGGAGCAGACGACAGTCGTTTTGTCGGCGACGCTGTTTGCTCATACGCTGACGGCTACATGTTCTCGGCATTTTTCCTTTTGTTTTTGGCAGCCCCTCACGTAGCGCAAGCCGGAACGGCGCCAGGCGCTCCTCACAAGCCACACGCTCACGTTCGTTCGGTATTTTCTGAGTATTGTTTTTCATTATGGACGGCAGAACCAGCAGCTTAAATGGCTGTGCTGTTAAAACTTTACCACCCTTTTCTAAAGCAAGTTGAGAGAAGCGCAAAAGCTTTCTCACATCAACACTGAGTCGAAAGGGCGCCGAAATCTTGACTAAAAGTGCGTCTAATTGTCCCTGAAGGTGCGCGCAATCAATCGTGAAGCCTTCAAACACCCAAATCGCAAATGAAAGAGGAACATATGCGACAATTTTTCGCGCACAATGCATCCAGGAACGATCTTAATTTATACCGACACACAGATTATGTGATAAATGTCTACACGCCGCGCCTAAACAGCATGTGGGTTTGGAGTGAAAAAAAGGAATGACGAGATTAATTACACACCTTCTCGAACCATAAAACTTTACCATCCCTTTCTTAAGAAAGTGGAGAGAAGCGCGTTCAACGTACAATCTGAAGAAAATAGAACGTGCGTCCAATCGCTCGTCAAGCCTTCAAAGACGCAAATCGCAAACGAAGAACGAACCCATGTGACGATGTTTCGCGCGATAAGTAAATGCTCTACGAATGGTGTAAACCTATACCAATTCGTGGTTTATGAGATACAGATATAACATTGTACTCATCCTTAATGATTGCTGCGGTTATTTTCTTACCTGGAACAGTTACTATTTCGCGATTTTCAAGTAGCCGTTTTGATACAATTGAAGGACGGTTTCACGCACGCGGAGTGGGTCCAGAGATCTCATTAGGGGTTTCCGGTCGGCCGACTGGTCTATGCACAAGTGTATTAATGTAGAGAGGACGCCATCGGTACCCCTGAGAAATCTTCCGCTCTAAAAGAGATCTAGCTCACCAGACAAATTTTGGAATAAAGCCTAACGTCATGCAAGTTGGTGCATCTTCAATACATTTCACGGGGCATACAGGATCACTGAGGCAAATGCTGGAGGGTCCTCTTTAATTGTCGCAACTTTCGTGACCAGTCCTGAGACTGCGGAAGAGGCGGTAATAGCTTAAGCACTTCCACTGCGACCAACCCAAGCCACAGTCATCTCAGGTTCAAAAACAGCAATTAGAAATTTCGCTGCCGGACCATTCTCCACAAGAGCAGCCAGAACTGTGGACCAAAAATCCCTGCTACCCCGGTAGGGCTGGTCTAGACACCAGCGAAGTCTGGGATAGACAGCAAGAAGGCACATCGCAAAATCGTCCGAGGACTGAGATCCGGTCAGGCGATAGCCTATATTCAAACTATGGTGCCTGATAATCAAGGGCCAGACTATTGTCGTATTTTGAAATCCTACAGCATTAACGCCTCTTCGCCAGGTCTACCCTCTGATGAGATAACAAACTAACGCCGAGCAAGCACACGTATGGCGCCCCCTGTCCATAAAAAGCCATCTCGGATAATGCAAGGCTAACACCCATCCACTATTCAGGACAGCCCGCCCCTGATAGACTCCTATGCGGCGATTCAGTGAATCTACGTCACATAATATCGGTCTCCCTCAGAAAAAGTTCGCCTTAATCACCTCCGCGGTGCTTCAGAGAGCTGAAGTGGAGGAAGACAAGGGTGCGAATAAATGGCCAATATTTGAGCCACCTAAGGTCTGCATACATTGTCCTGTTCACGTAGACCACAAGAAATTGCAGAGCATGCTTCGCCAATTGTTCTGGCAACGTTTCCTTGCACACTTAAAAAAGAAGCAGAAAAAGCTAAGGTTATCTCTAATAAGCATGCCAATTACCTTGACATTAAGGTAGGTAACAAAATTTTGGAAACAGTAAGCGATAACGTTTATCATGTGCAAGTCAAAAGTGATGATCCGAATCACGAAAAGGAATTACCCGCAGAATGAGGGTGGGGGGTGGGCTCCTTTTAATAGAGATTCTGTTATCCGAAATAGTAAGCTTCCCCTGTCACGAAAAAGCTGGCATATAACCAATGCGTTCTTCCAGTAATTTCATGTAGTGCACAAATGTTGGGGTCTCACTAAGCGACTTTAAATAAAACTCAGATCGGGCCAACGGATAATGGAAAGCAGAATGCTTGGGTCACGCTCAGGAATAAGAAAACAACTGCGTGGCATACCAAACAGACTTGTGTATAAGACATTTAAACTCATATTAAGCGAAGCAAATGGGCATGGACGGGTAATATAATGTGCATAAGGGCCACGAGGTGGAAAATCCGTTTAACGGAGGGCCTACCAAAGGACCCTAAACGCAATAGGGTCGGCCTAGAACTTGTTGGAGGGGGGAAATTTGAAATTTTGGGGAAAGGGCGGACAAAGCTAGCACTGAATAGACGTGTGGAAACCATTGGGAGAGGCCCTCGTATTGCAGAGGATCCAACCAGGCTGCTGCTGCTGATGGTTTAGATGATGATGAATTACCTCCTAGAAGCAGTAGAAAGAGGCACTTCGTCACCGGGAATCAGGTATGCTAACCACCCTGGCCGGCCGATCTACTGGCATCGCTGCCCGGCTTATGCCTGTGGCCACGGGCGCATTGTGACCGAGGCAAATGTACAATAAAGTTTCTTTTTTTCCCTCCCGGAGTTTCGTTTGCGGCACCATTAGCTACGTAATACAGCCCCAGTTAAATTACTAATGAAAGCAGCTGGTGTAAACGGTGAATGGTACGAAATGTAGGTGTTAATATTGCTGGGCTGTCAATATTGCAACCTATTCAGCGCTAAGTCTTCGCTTACACTGCTAAAGCGGAAATGGGTGCAAAATTAGCAGACCTACACTTCACATTGAAGAAATAATATGAATAAAAACATTTATCCTTGCCAGCATGTATAACTGATGATTAAATTTTGCCATTCTGCGATATTTTTTTCCATGGCATCGTTTCACTAGGAAAACTAACATCATACTTACCCAGTGTAAAGGTAGAAAACTGTATTTTTTGGAGCCATTTTAGTACCTCCATACTTTTTGAGCTCTTCCAACGTTTTTGAACCATCTACGGAAGTACCTTCTCCCATGGGAACGGTAAAGTTGTCAGTCTGTAAATTAGTAATGGCGAATATATTTGAGAAAGAAATATTACCTAACAAAACTTGTTGAGCTAGTTGGTATGGGCTTATTGGAACGAATGAAAAGGGGCCTGTATGTGGTGTGTGTTTTTTCTTCGTCTTCGTCTGCTTAGCGTCCCTTTTATTCTTTTTTGAAGAAGGTTTTTTAGGTTATATTGCGTTTACCTTGCAACTGCTCCTCAATGTGCTGAAAAATAACAACTACGGACTAAGCAGCGATACCTACACCAATTTTTTATGTACCATTGGGGTTCCACGTACTTATTTTGTAATAAAAAACGAAAAAAATACTGCTGAAATTACCGATTTCTTCGGGTCGGGTGCCTTCAATTCGGGAGACTGTATATGAAAACGCTAGTTGCCTGGCGAATAACGCTATAAAGCGGCTTTCTTTTCGAAGCCCCAAGCCCTTTGAAAGATTGGCACAAAGGGACTTCATCCACATATGAACTAAAGGCAGTTTTTTTTCAAAGAATGAAGAAACCGCAACAAAGGAGTGAAATTACCACAGAATTAACTTTAATAGGGGCGTATTTCAAGTAGAGAAATTTGAAAATATAATGAAATTGAAAATCCTCCAAATTGTTTAAAAAAACAAAAATATTACTGTGAGACTAACCAGCAGGTGGTTGGTAAAAGGTACATTAGGTATTGTCCGGGCGTAATTTATGCAGGCAGTATTCTACGAAATACGTGATTAGATGTTTTACACATGTTCTCCAGGCCCGATGTCTAGGAAATACTATAAGCAACGCACTTTTGCCTTCTGTGCATGCCTTGCTTGGTTGTTTCTTGTGTTACGCTTCTGGCACCAGTCGTTGTCCATGACCCGCATGCATACTTTGGCAGTGTCGCCACAGAAAATTCTTTCCGCTAGATTTTCCTTTCAAGAGCATGTAACAAGACACAACATCAAGGTTTTCATCATTTATAAGCGAAGGGGACCTCCAGCAATCGCATAACTTTGTGAAACTGTAATTCCGCGTCATTGCGTCACCTTTCACGGATTTACATTTTCAAAGCCTTTTTCAGCCACACAAAAATTATACACTGCCAGAAGCCGTTTCTGCAATGTAACACACGCGCACACGCACGCACGCACACACGCACGCACGCACACACACACACACACACACACACACACACACACACACACATATAATATATAATATTAATATATATATATATATATATATATATATATATATATATATATATATATATATATTATATAATATATAAAATATATATACGACAAAAAATTTACACCATCTTCCCGCGAGGAGAACCATGGGGTAGATGTGACGCATCGGGGGTTTCCGTTGCATTTCCATTATGTTAGAGTGTCCATTCTTGTTGTGTGTCCATATCTTACGCAGTATGTTCACCCCCGATGCGCCGCATCCACCCCATGGTTCCCCTCGCGAAAAGATGGTGTAAATTTTTATCGGGGTGGCTGGTGCTTGTTACGGTTACGCCGACCATCGCGATAGCAGGCCTCTTAGTCTCCATTCAAATCATCGGTGGTCATCGGAGGATGTCATAGGCGGAGCGGCGGCGGAACGACTGAGCGGAGCGGCGCAGTTACCGCGTTTCATCATCATCATCATCATCATCATCACCACCAGCCTATCTACGCCCACTGCAAGGCAAATGCCTCTCCCATTATTCTCCAATTACCTCGTTCCTGTGCCAACTGTGACCAATTTATCCCCGCAAACTTCTTGATCTCATCTGCCCATCTAACTTTCTGCCGCCCCCTGCAACGCTTGCCTTCTCTAGGGATCCACTCTGTTACCCTTAATGACCAGCGGTTATCTTGCCTTCGCATTACATGCCCTGCCCACGTCTATTTCTTCTTCTTAATTTCTACTAATATGTCTTTAACACCAGTTTGCTCCCTGGCCCACTCCGCTCTCTTCTTGTCCCTTAAAATTACACCTATCATTTTCCGCTCCATTGCCCGCTCAGTCGTTCTCAATTTAAGTTGAACCCTCTTGGTGAGCCTCCATGTTTCTGCCCCGTAGGTGAGTACCGGTAAGATGCAGCTGTCATACACTTTCTTCTTCAGCGACAATAGTAGGCTGCTATTCATTATCTGAGAATGTCTGCCATATGCACCCCACCCCATTCTGATCCTTCTAAATATCTCTGCCTCATGGTTGGGATCTGGGGTCATAACTTGGCCTAAGTAGATATATTCGCTTATCACTTCCACTGCTTCGCCACCTATCTCAAACTGCTGTGCTGTCCCGAGGTTATTGATCATTACTTTAATTTTCTTCATATTAATTTTCAGGCCACGGTTCTACTCTGTTCGCCCAGTGCGGAAAGCATGCTTTGCAATTCGTCCCCCGAGTTACTTAGCAAGGCAACGTCATCAGCAAATCTAAGGTTACTGAGGTATTCTCCATTAACCCTTACTCCCACCTGTTTCCAATCCAACGTTCTGAATACTTCTTGCAAGCATGCTGTGAATAACGTTGGAGAGATTGTGTCTCCTTGTCTGACACCCTTCCTTATAGGTATCTTACTGCTCTCCCTATGGAGGATGATGGTAGCTGTAGACCCATTGTAGATATCCTCTAGTATTCTTACATAATGCTCATCTACCCCCTGGTTCCGTACTGCCTGAATGACTGCTAGGGTTTCGACCGAGCCAAATGCTTTCTCATAATCTATGAAGGCTAAATATAGGGGTTCGGTATGCTCAGCGCACTCTTCTATCACCTGATTGATCGTGTGAATATGGTCCTATTGTTGAATAAACTTGCGGAACCCTGCTTTGTTCTTTTAGGTTGACTGAAAATCCAAGGTTGCAGAGATTCGGTTAGCGATTACCTTGGTAAATACCTTGTAGACGACGGACAGTAAGCTGATCGGCCTGTAATTTTTCAAGTCCTTCGTGTCGCCTTTCTTATGGATTAGAATGATGTTCGCGTTCTTCCAAGATTCCGGTACCATTGCGGTCATTAGTTGCAGCGATGGCGTAGAGGTAGAACACCCGCCTCGCGTGCAGAAAGACCGTGGTTCGAATCCCGGTGCCGGACAGTTCCCACCTGATTAAAAAAAAATCCGCGTTTTGATGGAATTGCACAAAGGGGCTTGGGGTGCGGCCTGACCCCGGCGACCATTGCCGGCAATGCACTCCCTCACCAGAGCAGGATTGGCCACCCTGGTGTAGTAAAGGCCACAACCTCCCATGAATACGCCGATTACCGCATTTATATTCAGCGGAATGAGAGAGTGCAGCTGCATAGCAGCCCATGCGCATGTGTTAACCGAGCGCAAGCTAGCACGGCGACGGAGCGAGCGCCGGCGAGCGCTAACACGCTGATGGCGCTGCGGTGAGAGCTGCGCTACCGCGCAGCTGGCGCGGCGAGGAGAATGGGGGAGGGATGCGGACTACGCCGGACGACGCCGGAGGGACAAGGCGAGTGAAAGAGATGCGTCGCACCTAATAAGGGTTGGCAGTCAAGAAAACCTCGGAAAGCAAAGGTGGGAATGCGGTAGGTCATAGAAACAGATGAAGAAGTTTTTGAGTCAGAAAGTGGTGAAAAAATACCAGACCGGTATTCTGGAAGTCCTGGGTGCGGATCCCACCCGGTGGGCATTTTTTTTACCACTTTCTGCCTGACTCAAAGAATTCCTCATCTCTTATGACTGTCTTATGACTCATCTCTTATATAGCTTATGATTGTCAAAGTTGCTGCGTGAGGAAATAACCGACGTCACGGCCTTACGGAAACTGCCGAGGCTCGGCGGCACCTTGCCTAGGCTAGCAAAGCGAGCGCGGAGCTGCGTTAGGGGTCGATAGACCACGCGAAGTGCTGTCATCACTACGTGAGTCTTTTGGTGCAACCCACGGATAACGCTCCCTTTAAACAGCTCTCATGTTAGAAATGGGGCGAAAACAATGTCTAAATGAAGCGAGGGAAGAGCAATAGGATAACTGGATAAAAATGACTGGACAGCAGTCTGCTAAACCAGCATTATAAATGCTACTGCAAAACAAATGACACATGCAATTGTGACTATCATTAAACAATGCGTAATTTACGAGCGTATTTAGTGGGGCGCTGTACAAGACCAGCACAGTAACCACGGCTTCGTTAGAGTATCTGCTCCGGTTTTCTGGTGATAGAGATAGATCTATGTTGTAAACCAATGGTCACCCGGGTAGTCAGAAAGCACTGGGGGCATGCTCTCTGGCGAGAGCGATGAATGACACTCGTATCTGCGTTGCCTTTATTTAAGCTATCGCCTTGGAGTTTATGAAGTGCTTGTACTCGGTTGTGAAGTTCGTTAATAAAATGTCAGCCATTACCTTTTGCAACTGCGTGACGGTTTATATCCAGCAAACACTAAGTTCTAATATCAGGCCATTAATGTTTAAGGGGATTACTTGAAAGTCACAGCATACTAATTTTATGCGGTGATTATGGCGCTTTAATTATGACGCTTCAATGCAGTGGGAGGAGTGTTTAGAGGCTTGGTCACTAGGGGCTGCTAACTTTCAAAGGATAGGAAGCCCAGTGGTTGTAGTTGCGGGGTTGTGTGCAGAAAGCTTAGGAGAGTGCGCTTGAAGGTCAGCGATACCGCAGTGTCGGCATTGCTTGCCAGGATGTCGACTGCTGAAGTTAATTTGCTGGAAAGTGTTTCAAGGCCATGAACGTTGCGATACATGTGTGTACTGACGGCGAGGCAGCATGGACATTTTACGATTAGAATTAAGAGTTGCCTTCCGGCTGCTCGGATATGGGAGCATGGAAGCTTGTCGTGAGGTACTAAGCTTTGCTGCGAACAGTCAGAATAAAACTGAAGAGTGGGCGTCCATGCCTACCAGTGCCTCTATGCTCTTTTCGTCTACCAATACTGATACCGTTGGGTCACCTTTGGATATCTGTCCATAGGAGGAGGTCAATGCCGAGGATGTTCTCCTAAACCGCGACAACGGAGTTTGTTTTTGATGCCCAGTATTCACCAGTAGCATATAAGGAGGGTTAGGCGGAGTTTCAAGTAGCCAACAAATGTTGGTGAAGGTGGCAGAAGAAATGCGTGTAAAAATGCCAAATTATAATCGAGGAACAAGTACAATGAGAATAACGCGTACGCTCTCACGGTAACACAATTGACGGAGACATTATGATTTTGAGCACTATCACACTGTTATAAGCATGGAAACCTACATTAACTCTGCCATGTATACAGGATAACAACACTAAACCGAAGGCCAGAGTACTTGCGCCTAAGTCTTATTACTAGGCTAAAATAGCAACTGGCAGTTACCGCCCACGAAACACGAAAACGACAATTAGGTTAGGCTGCTTATTTTGGAAGGTTAGGTTGGACTACTAGAAATGATGGGGTTTAACGAGCCCACAGCTACCCCTGGGCTACAAGGTGCGCCGTAGTGGACGGCTGCTGATGAATTTAACAACCTGGGGATCATTAACGTGCGCCAAAATCTCGGCACACGAATGTTCTTGCTTTTTTTGTCTCCTTTGGGAAGGGTCTAGCTTTGCAGGGATCGATCCCGAGTGCTTGGGCTCAGTAGTACAACGGCTTATACACTGAGCCACAAGGGCGGGTTGGTGGGCTCGCAAGTAGGTTTTTTAGATGCCCTCCTCGGCATCCATCCCTAACAACCCCGATAAGCGGTCTTTGTCTAAGGTTCTTTCTGGCTCATTTTGCACTCTTCATTACCGGAAGGAGATGCACGGTGCGGACGTGATGAGCAGTCACAAGTTTGGGGCGTGTTACCTATAATGTAAAATCTGCAGAAATTAACCTTGCTTTTCCCACAAGTAAGGTAAAAGGGGCGTTTCTCTGGTTTGCTTTGTTTTATTTTTTAAGAGCGCCTGCTTTATCTTGCAGTGGCTTACACCTCGTTTGAGTCCACTTCATTCGCTAGAGCGCTTGTTTTTTCACCATTTTTTTCTCGGCTTTTTTCGTGCTTAGTTCTTGCACCTTCCCTGTGTCTCAATTTTAATATTACGCTTGAAGGTCTTCGAAAAGCGTACCGTGGTGACGCCACCAGATATCGTGCAATCCAGTGCGGTTCACGAGTAGCAACGATATGCGACGGAACCCTCAATCAGACTGACGATCCGAGGATTTGTGGTATTGAGCAAACTTTTGCAGCCAAACTCTGAACGCCGTTTCTAGCCCTTGTGAAATTGTCAATGCCCCTTTTCTTGTTGTGGTAAACTTGATCACTATTGCGACTTTTGATTAAATATATGTAAACACAACTTATTCATGCGTGCTGTTGATGTGTCACTAGTTTAAATGGTTGACTGCTAGAATCGAGTTGAATGGTCTTTCCAAAGGTGTATACAAGCAGTCTTTCTAAGAACTACATGGCATATTGTGAGCTTGAGCGTGACTGCAGCGGATCATTTCTGACACTGATTTGAGTGGCTTCACTATAACCTGGGTGAAAATGTAACGAGTGCATGGTACCGCTTCGTGTTCGTCAAACTACACGTCGAGCGCTTGGTGATGCAGTTAATCGGGTGCGGGAAGTGTTGTTTGGGCCAATTGTAAGGAATACGTACAGCCGCTCGATAAATACGGGGTGTGGCTCACCCCCATTTCTACGACTCCAGAACAGCGTAAAGCCTTATCACCATCCAGGTAGGAATAAAGATCCGTATTGTAAAATTGGCAAAATGATAGGCAGCAAAAACGTAGTAAAATAAATTCTGTTGTAGTCGGCGAATCGTCGGCCGCAGCACGTGGACATCTTTAAATGCAAGGAGTGGCATCCATGGTAACCATGACCTGCCGGTCACGTATAGTTGCGGCACACGTTGATTAAAAAGTTTGCGTGCGGCAAGAAGCGACAAGAAGGCTGGCTTGCAATAAACGTCACCAGGGCGAGGCTCTGGTGCCTTCCCGAATGAAATGTTTCACCGCAATGTACGTACGGCTACCATGTACACATCAAGGCACAGCTCTTAAGCGCCCGGTCCTGTGAGTCGTTCCTCGCCGTCAGCCTCATTCTTACCGACAGAACGAAGAGGGCACTGGAAAGAGAGCGAAAAAAAAAGTGGAGGAGGAAAGTATGGCGAAGTGTGAGGGGGAGGGCGGGATGACGAGCGCGCAGCGCGCGACGTGCTCCGCGGCGGCGACAAGCTAGAAGATGGCGCCAGAGCAATGCACTATCGTGCGTTCACTGATGCGATCCCTTGCTTAGGCAAAAGAGGTCCTGTCAGGGAAGAGGCCTAGTGCCGCCGATGCAAGAATCCTTCAGTGCAGGCCGCCAGAAAAGCAGCTATGCACCGTTACCAAAAAACTGCTGTTCGCGCTGGGCTAGAATTTTTTAAGGGAGTATGGTAATTGTCAGTCAATTAATCTCTTTTTACTTTCTGCAGTAAGGTTTGTTTAGGTCTCGCTGTGGATTTAACTTACCTGCGTGGCACTTTTGAAGTTTATTTGTATGCTGACATTATGTTTGACAAATACTTGCTTAACCTGAAAATAATAGAGGACAATTCTCAGCTTGTGAGAAGAACAATTTTCAGCACAATATTGCAAAATGACAAATTTTTCATGTTCTCTGGACGTGGATTAGGGTTTGTACATTCGCCACTCGCAGCACAAACCGTAGAACAAAAATATTTGTCAAACAAACTCCACAGCTTATCCCTACAGCAAACTCTTGTTCGTTCAAAAAATCTGTATATACGTGCGCAACCGCTGCCCTCCCAAATATGGATGGCATTGTAAGGCCGGGAAAAGGACGTGTTTTTTTTATTCTGACGAATTCGATGACATTTTTATGGCGCTGGAGAGCGCATGCCACGACCAGTGATATTCGCTAATGCGGACCGCATGCCTCAAAGACCCGTGCACGTAACTAGGAATGTTGCGCGGTGTTTTGGCGTGTGGGTTATAACTAATCCGCACAGGCGTGCCTACTGGTATAATACTGTCGTTATAAACATCTCGAAAGTTCAGAAGATTGTTGTAGGTTACTTCGCTCTCGTTGTACGGAGTAGCACGCGTGGTTTGTAAACTCATCGGAAATAAGCTTCGCGTGCATATAAAAATTGCCAGGGATTTCTCCTCAATGTCCTCTACCAGCAATGCAGCGTGCCAGCCTTTTTTGTCCTGGATAATATAAACGTACAAGCTTTGAGAAGGAAAGATGGATTTGGTGGGATCTCTAAAAATTGCAACTAGTTATTTTCCCCATTCGCAAACATTGACACGGCTTTCACACTCATAAATGACGCGGGAAAAGCTTAAGTATATACACAGTTTTTCTGTGCACCCAGCTATAATTGGGACTATGTGCGACCAAGAAAATACCTTACCGCCATAATGTTCTTTACGCGTAAAACAACGTAAGCTAGTTAGTGTACCAGTGCCTGTAGACCGCGAGCTGATAGTTTTGTTCAAACCGGCAACACTGAGACACTAAAAAAGGTGAAAAGTAGTGGAAAAGTAGTAGTTTTTTTCTTCTTCCTATTCTGGCCGTGCGTAGCCAACAATGGTTACCCTGAAGAAAAGTCTAAAACCAACCCTGCAACAAAAGAGTGTTGCTATGCATAGGACAGTACCTGTGCATAAAGTATACGGCTGGAAAAACAAACTTGTGCTTGAGGAAATATTTTTAAAAGGTAGGAACATTTTTACAAAAACAACGGCAACACAAGTGAGTCCTTATATAGTGTTTTGCTCCTCTGTGAATGAATTTCGGCATTCTTTGTAATGGCAGCTTCTAGAAAAATAGGCAGAGAAGTATTTCGAGAGAGAGAGAGAGAACAACTTCATTTATCCACAAAACATTGCGGCGACTACGTGCCGGATGGGGTGGTTCCCTCTTCACGGGACCCCTATGCTTCCGCGGCTGCCTGGCCCCTGGAGATCAGGACGAGCTGGTCTTCCAAGGCGGGGCTGGTTAGCAAGGTCTCCCATCGCTCGTTAAGGGGTGTGGGAAGGGTGATGGAGGGTTGGGTAAGGGGTGGGGGGATTGCCTCGGGAAAATCGCACTCTCCGATGACGTGCCGGAGCGTGCCCAGTTTGCCCGCAGAATCTACACTCTTTCTCGTATATCTCGGGGTACATTCTGCTTTGGAGATAGGGGTGCGGGAAGGATCCTGCTTGTATTTGGCGATAGATCGTTTGCTGTGCTCTGCTGAGCGACTTGTGCGGGTCAGGGTACCGACGTCTGCCTTCCCTGTAGTGGCTGGTGATGTCCTTGTAGGTCGTTATGGCCTGCGGCTCGTGCTCGTCTGCCCGGTGTTCAAGTTCTCGGGCAAGCTGGTGGGCGAGTTCGTTGCCCTCCAGCCCTGAGTGAGCCGGTGTCCATATAAGTTGGACTTTCTGCTCGGTTATGCGGCGTATTCCTCCCTCTAGTATTCTGAGTGCCGTCACAGACACCTGCTCTTTTCTATAGCTGGCATACGAAATAGCTTTCTTTAATAAAAACATCATTTGCAGAAATAAAATTTTGCACCCCATACTAGGGTTACGCTGTTAATTAAAAAACGTTTCGACCCTAGTTATCCCTCTAAGTCTTACATTCCTGTGTAGCTGACAGGAAAAGAGACATAGAAAACCAGCCGTGAACGATATATTTGTCCCAGGTTTAACCAGCAGAACTGTTTAAGGTTTTAGTTCTGCCACCGAGCGTTACCATAAAAAAATGGCAAGAAGGGATGGCGAGCGTACATGAGCACGCTCCTCGGGAGGCGCGCCGGACGTTGGCCAACCTTGCGCATGGGGTGCGCAACATGAGGATCTCGGAAAAAATACCACGAAACAAATGTCCGCGTGTATGCTCCTTTCATTGCAAATGTCGACGAAGGACGACTGTCGTCTGGAGCCCCTGCCAAGTAGATGCCTCCCTTCTCTTTCACGCTCACCTGTTATGCTGTTGCTCTCCCGTCTCGCTCCTCCCAAGATAAATACGCTAGACGTTTGCTAAGTGAGCTTACATTTACCGCGTTCCACTGTTACACCCCAAGTGGCGCGACGCGCGTGAATCGAGGCACCGTACTACAAACTTTTTAGAACCCCAATACCCCACATAACACAAGGTTCAAGCGGAACATTGAACCAAGTTGTGGAGCCTTCTGTTACTGTTGCCATTTGATGTCTTAAAATGCCGCCAGAAGCTATAGTGATCGGGGCGAGAGCAGGTGATAGAGGGCATTTATGTCGAGCAGTGGATGTATTTATTTTCCGGCGCAAAAATCAACCATCCTGAATTTTTTAATAAGGCAACCCTGCGAGTATTACTTGTGTGTTAATTTTACACCTCATATTTGCGTAATATTTCATTCTTTTTCAACAATTTCGACAAGTAGGAGCACCGCCACCGGACGTATACGTTGACATTTGGCTTTCGGTATATAAACCCGTTGCGCACGTTATTTTACTTTGGCGGGCGGCTGAATCGAGTCACAGACAGACGCAGAGACAGACATAGAGACAAACGAAAGTTTCTGCGTTTAAGTAGGCCAGAAAAGGCCCGGCACCGACCTACCCGAACCTCGATAACACTCTGCCCACCGTTCGTGGCATGATCTGTCGCTGGCTCTTCTACTCTCTAGTTCACGTGCGTTCGCACGGGAAGTGGAGTGCAGAGACGCCGTGTTCGCGCTGCAGGCGTCGAGTTTGGGAAGCTGGTTGCCGCGGTTCTAGCATGTGCTAACGAGGTCCGCTTTGAAACAGGTGCATTTGAAAGAGATGGAAAAAAGCGATCCGGGCCTTCCAGTCAAACAGAACTGTCAGAGGCAAGTTTTAAAATCCATGTGAGGTGCACAGCCCGGTCTGCGACGAAGAGAGAGCGGCCGTGTGCTCGGATGTTTTTTTAGCCTTGCACCACAAGTGCAAGCCACGCGAATTTTTTGCGCTGCTTGGAGAGGTTTCCATTCTATTTACGCAAGGTTGTTTTGTTGTCAATGCCAATTTTTTTAATACTTCTTGAGAATCTGTTAGGTAAGAAGGTGAAGAGGTAGTTTTCCATAAGTTGTTTGGGCCCTGCAATTTCCCTGATATTAGCGCTGATACTCGCCTGCCTTTAAAAGACGGTTGGTCCGTATTCTGAGTTCCTCCTCCACTCAATTTGCTCCCTCTACTCGTCTGAGGGGAGGATTCTGCCATGTTTATGCATGGGGACATCGGTTTCAAGGATGCCTTCTCTGGAGGCTCGAGAAAAGGAAAGGCTCAGAATACCAGGTTATATGAATAGAAATTTAATATTCCGTTCAATAAAACACATTAATATCAGCTCCAAGAACGTTTACCGCAGGCATCAACAATACATTTAGATATCAGGAAAAAGATCCGGTATGGGGGTGTACCCAGCCAATTTCCAGCCAAAGCTCTAGGACCTCACCGAGAAGACTGTGTGCGACCGCCGGTCGCTGACTTAAGGCATCGCAAGCAACATGATAAATGCAATCGTAGCGACGCTTCTAGTTTAATGTACGCTTAACACTTCCATGCAAATGTTCATTAACCTAATGATAACTCCGCTACCTATTTTTTAGTAGAAAACTCGTTGTTAAGAAATTAAATTCGGATGAGTGAAGCAAAAAAGTAGTTCAAAATTAAAGCATGTTGTAGTGGGACTTCAGGTATCGCTCCAGTGCCGACCATATTATATATGCACTAACCACTGGGAACCTCAAGGAAGTTGCAATTGTAAGGTTCAGCTACGTATCAGGGAGAGAATAATGGGCAACAGAAAGTGTGATAAATATTTTAATTCATTAAAACTGTAATGACACAACATAGGCATGCTCAGAGGAATGATTTGATAAGGGTAATGTTCCTAATTTTGCTTTTTCACTGTTCGCTCAGAATATTCTTCAACAATAACAAAAGGGCTGCCTAAAGGTGACAACCGCTTCTCAGTGACTGTACAAGGTTAAAATTGCGGGGTGCATTCAAAGGTTTACTCATAACCCTAAGCTAGCTGGACACGCGCTCTAATATTGGTTCCGTCTACTGTGATAAGCAAACACCAAACCCGTGATCAGTGCTCATGAATTGACCGTGAAAACAGAAAGCGGGAATACAACTTTCAGGGCTATGCGTCATGTCTCTCGTAACGGCGTGTTATGAGCGACGCAATTTCTTTGCAGTGGCTAGAGTAGAAAAGTGCCGAGCGCTGGTTCATGACTGCTCCAGGTTTGGCCGAGGCACCCGTTGTACGCCTATGCTATTTGACCTCGTCTATGATTAGAATCGGGCGTCCGTAGAACTAATGGGTCTTCAATCTGCCCAAATTTCACTCAAGGCCCTCTCCCGAAGGTTCGTCACCGTGCAGACACTATTACCACCCCGCGTGTCGTCGCTTGTGCCGCTTTACCTAGGATACCGGCTAGTCGGGAGCCGAGACGTGCCGCTGGACTTTCAGGTCCGAAGAAAAACCAGGTGTCTTTTGTTGTGGCCAGGGAAAACGTTTATGACATCAGTTATGGAATATTAAGAAATTCCAAAACTGAAAACATGAAGCGAGATGCATACAAAGAGAGTATTCCATATAACAGCAAGGAAAATTCTCGAAACTGCATCAAAGTCTCAAATAAATCAGTTTGTAACCAAGGTTCGTTTTCTTTGTAGGTGATGAGTTTCTTGACTCACTAAAAGGTGTTTAGGAACGGGGACCATGTTGGCGACTGTATTTGATAGACTTTATTAAAATGATCCGATGTACGGTGACATAGATTTAAAAGGTTCGAGATACAGTCAATTTGCAGCGCCTATATACTTGGTCCTGTAAGTATTTACATGAAGAATTATCAGGAAAGATTTTTGCAGAAAATTGTGATATTGTCGGGGTCTCCACGTAAGAAAGGAAATAGCTGAATAAGACGTCTTTTATTTTTTGTGTTGTTCTTTGCCCGAGAAAAATTTTTTTACAGTAGGAGATTAGTTTTTCCCAACATTTATACGCCCAGATGTCGTTTTTGCGCTTTGAAAACACAAGTTCCGCGAGGAAAAGGAAAGCAAACGAAACTTACCTTCTTAAAAATAAGTTCGAAGTGATTCTTAACCAGAACTTTTCTTTTATGTTCAGCAAATGTAGTGTTTTGTGGAACTGTTTTGATGAAAGGCGAGTAGGATGAATCGTAAAAAACTGTTGCCTGCAACGTGATTCCTTGGGTAGGTGCTTTCTTCCCAGCTTTTGGCGCTAGAATGTATGACAGTGAAATCATCTTGTTAACAAAAACGTGATTTAAACAGCGATACTTTTTTACCGAAGAACGCTATTTACAGTGATGGCTTTAATTCCGCTGTTTCTGTATAATTTCCTGGCTCATACCTCTGTTATAGATGCCATTCCTAATATCCATCACAAAAGGGGAATGAAGAACGTATTCATTTTTATGCACTTACTATACGCCACGATAGAATCTGTAAATACCCTCCTGTCCGGACATCTACTGCAAGGAAGGGGTTGATTACTTTCCACATAAAGTGCATCTTGCCCAAAGACAAAATTTTACCCCAGTATGCGCAAAATTCCGCGGGAAATAAAAAACCGCCGTTCACGTCAGGTTTAGAAAGGATGCGTTACAATCAAAACCTTTCAAACAGTTTAGTTTCGCAAAAACAGAACAATTTGTGTCAGATTTTTTAGATATACCAGCAGCAAGTTATGACCCATCCCAAAATACGTTTTCTTCTTTAGTTTCTGGATGTGATTTAAAAAAAAAGCAGCACCTAAATGCTGTGTGGTCGACGATATGTTATTTCGCTGCGCTCAACCTGTTTAGTCACAAGTAAGACCTCGTCGGGCTGAACAATGCACTGACGCCAGCACTTCGCAGCACAACTTCCTAAAACCACGGTATGCCCATGACAGACGCCAATCTACGACACACTTCCTGTGCATTATCGTAGAGGTACGCATCATTCCCGGTTACTGCAGATACCTTATACTAGAAGGAGCATTTTTTTATTATAAATAACTTTTACTTAGAAGGATCCAACAACCTAAATGTTTTTATTCTACACTTTTTAGATCTACTTGCCTGGAAGATAAAGAAGGTCTGTTGTTTGGTTAACAACAAATATCGGCTGTAGTTCTGGCAACATTTGTTTTCAAACTGTTTCCTTGAATCTTTCACATTGTAGAACAGCAAATACACTTCTGAATATGTGGACAGCGACAGATGGTGTGTTACACTTCTGATTATATGAACAGCGGCAGTTGGTGTTGTGGTGTTTAACTATGTTTCAGAAGAGCTCTTTAGTAACACCTACTTCAGCAGATTTTCATGCGCAGACCTTGCACTAAGTATTGGCAATACAGCTGTCTCGATAATGGCTGCTGTTGCATTACACATTTGTGTCTGAAAAACTGTGCGGTGTAGTGAGCAGACCTGGAAACACCGTCAAAATGTCGGCGAAGAGCATTTGCGTGATCTTCAAGCGTGTCTAAGGTCGTGATAACAAGTGAGAGGGTGTTTGTGTTCCGCCCTTGTAATGCACTAATCCTTTTTCAAACTTTGTGTATATCAGTGTATGAGTTGATGGATGAGATAAATGCTTTCCAGCTTTCAGTTTTGGCCGCGCTCAACTTGTTGGCTCTCTCAACTAGTTTTATTCACTTTGTACTCACAATCATTGGCCTTATGCACCAATTTTACACAACGAACTTTTAACAAAAGCATGCCCAATATAGCTCACCTGCGATGTTAACGCACCCTTGTTTTGGCGCTCTTTGGCCTAGAAGCCCTTGCGTCACTTAAAACAATCATAATCTTCATCGTCTCGAAAATGGAGAAAAAATGTACTTGGAGATTTGAAGCAATCATAAACCCAAAGATCAGAAAGGCGATTATAGGTACGCTTTCTTCTGGAGGAGTTCCGCGTGAGGAGGGATTAGAAATTCTATAACGTGGTTTAAAAATTTCGGAGCTGCCTTTATCGGTTCCGGCAGCCTCGTACGAGACGACGATTGAGAAAGGCCGCAGCACTGATAGCAGATGCAACATTCATCGCAAGCGCATTCTTCTCCGTGGCTTAGCACTGCCGCGCGTGGAGAGAACAATCCTACCCAAAAAACACTAAAATCACAATACCAGAGCCACTTGGTAGAGTTATCGTCGGATACAAACTTTCCGCATCTTCACAAAGGCACACTCAGCAGCACCTTTGTGATTTATGCACTCTCTTTCTATCCCTTGCAGATCCTAATAAGCAATCGCCATTACCGTGTCATGCATCAACGCCAGCTTTCCAGCGACTTGAGCTCCTCACGCTCTAGTATTAAAATACCGCTAACCGGGAAATTTCGTTAATGGATCTTGTGGTGCAAGTTCACCACCCAGTGATCAAAAGGCTGGAGAGAAGTCACCAGGGGTTAAGGCCTTAAGGGCCCAATTCTGCGGAAAAGCGTCGTCTTTTTTGTTGTCCAGTTTAGTAAAGGGCAGCCGCTATAATGAGTAAGTAGATAAAAAGATGCGTGTGTTTTGAAGGAATCTTCACCCAGCTCTCCACAACTTCATCCTGACGGGGTATCACTGTTACTATCTCCGTACGTTGAGAACGTTAGAGGAAAAGTTGTGGTCATTGACGCGGTTCTTTTCTTCGTGGCACATACCCATTTCGGGGATAGGTCAGTAATCAAGAGCCTTAAAGGGGTTATTGGCCCCCTTCAGAAAATTTCCAAAACTATTACTTAAAATGTAAACGTGGTAGCAGTGTGCGTGGCTCGATATACTTGAACGTGACGCCACGTGTGTATAAGGAAAGACTGTGGTCAATCATCTGCGGCAAAGATAAATAAGCGAGAGTGGGGAAGAAGATAAAAACCCGAGGCAGCAATATACAAGTTATTATTAAGTTCGCCAGGCCTTCGCCCTCAAACCACATAAGGGAACTTCATTGTTCCGAGGTATTTTACCGACCTAGTCATTGATATTCTCAGATTATATTTATAAGCCCAAAAGGCCACAAACCGTCTGGTTACGGTGCGAGCCGCACTGCATTATCTCGATACGGTGTGTGGCACGGATTTTAAGCACGTCGAAGAAGGAAACAAATATTTGAACATTACAGAAACCAGAACTGAGGGCACCCTTCGTGCTACTTGGAGAATGTCATTCCCGCCTTAATATTGCTCTACCACTTGCCACAGATCAATGAACACAACATCAAAAGCTGATATATTTGAAAAACGAACAGTAAGCGCATAATTGTAAACATCGGGAGTCGAGAAATCGATCTCCAAAACGAGCTATCAACCCGTGAGCAGAGGGTCACTGAAACAAAGATCGCCTAAATTCAGGATTACCAGCTATTCGTCTGGAAATTGATAGCACCTGGGAGAATTTAATTAGGTCAGTATGCATGTATTCAACGTTAACGAAAATAGTACATTCATCTTCATAATCAGTATTCATAAACATAATCGCGGGCCTAGGTCTACTGGAGGACAAAGATCCCCTAAAGAGCTCCGACAAGTCCCGTTTTGTGCTGCTTGCGCTCATTCTTTGTCCTAAAATACTCACTGTACCCCGCCGTCGACTCAAAGTTCCTGCCCTACTTTCAGTTCCATTAGTTAATTAGGTTTCGTTAGTTCTATTTTAGTTAACTTAGTAATTAGCCTAGGAGCAACCGGTTCAACGAAATATCAGATATTCTTCAGCAACCTCTGGGCTACATGCCTTAAATGACGTATTTCAAATTCTGTACAGTGTATTCTTATAACTTTCATCATGCTTCTTGAAATTCACGTGAAATAAACCTCTAGACGTGATTTCTTAAAGAGGAACGAAGAGGCCTACGCCGCGCCCAGGGCGCATACAAGCCAGGTAGTTCCCCAGCAGGTTGAATCTTCTAAACAAGCAATTAAAGCCCACTTTCTTCCCCTATCCCACTACACCAATCCTCTGGCACAGTATGGCTATCACACAAGAAAAATCCCGCAAACGTACCCCTACATTCGCCGCGCTGACGTGAAAGCCTGTGTGGGTTCAAGACTACCAACTACCCTCATGAAACCATAGGACTTGCCATTAAGACCACTTCCTCCCTCTATATCTGCAAAACCCCTTCCAACCAATGTGATTCAAGCCATTTAGTGCGAGTATTGCAACACGCCATGTCTCCAGATCCCCCCCCCCCCCTAAACCGGTGGGCAGGCCAAATTATCAGCTCAGCGCCGACATTTTAGTGCAGGCTAATCACGGTGACATGGAACCTGGAATCCACGCCTTTGGGGACTACAAGGCCACCAACAAGTGGGCAAGACATTTTAAGCTCTTGCTGTTGAAAAAAGTTATAAATTAGCCAACTTATTTATTTTTCTTTCCACGTTTTTAAGGTGGAGGCAATGGTTACGGATGAAAAACGGGGCGCCGTAATTCCAAATACAGAAAATCCCCGCGGTACTTACGCTTTTCAGCAAAGTTGCCCCCAACATACGTTAGAAGAAAAAGGAACAAAATTTTTCTCGTTTCATACATTTTTCAGGTATGGTGACGGACACTTTCGCGCACTGGTTCTTTGAATCGCCGAGCGTGGCATAAGTACGGTATAAAGGGTAGCACAAACGTTCAACAGTTCGGGCATTCGCCTCTAGAAAAGGTGCTGGTTTAGAAGCGAAATAATAAACGGCGAATACCTACTATATCCATAGCCCACTTGCCCGCAGCAAGTCGTCTATAGTTATATTTTAGAGCTTTAGGCCACAATATGACCATCGGCATTTTCGGGATGATCTCTGTTTGAGGACAGAACGCACTTGACAAACATTTAGGCACCGAAATGCGTGCTCCTGCCTAGCACAAATCAAGTCGTTGGCCTTTCCTTAAGGCCGGGGCATAAACAAACTGACGGAGTACTTGTGAAGACATGAAAATTTCAATTTTTTGTGCACCAACGTTTAGAACTTTTGAAAAAAGCTTGGCTACCAAATAGGTATTTAAGGTGTATAATCACCAAAGCTAGTATAGAATTGGAGCGGGTATTTTAAGCGGTATCAATGATTGCACTGCTATTTCGCAAGCCAGATTCCTTAAAAAGGGTGAGATCTCTTGTACGAGGTGTGTTATTAATTTCTTGAGTAACTACAGTATCGGCGGGTCCGTTATAGTTAGATCTTCCAGCTTAACGAAGAATTATGTGGTGTGTTTGTGCGCATGTCCGCAGCCGAAATTACGCATTGGCGTCACCATGTACAGCAGCAATGTGAGCGCAAGGAGCGTCAAAATGAACTCAAGGACACCCCAAGGTAAACAGCTCGAAATGCACACTTCTAGCTACTGAGGCTTGAAAGTGTGGTTTAATGAGCACATGGCAGCTCATAACAGGAAGTATGCTCACAAGGAGACGGTATGTTGTCGCTAGGGCTTTCTGGTTACCAGTCTTGAAGTCACAGCGAAGAATCCGAGACGCACTACTGGACTCAATTTTTACATGTATTTTTACCAAGGGGGAGGAGGGGGGTTGGAAGTTTCCCCGGCTTCTCCTGCACGAACTGTCGGCGATCTGTTTGTGTCGCATATAGGCATTTCTTGTTGTCCATGGCGAAGAGAACCCCGGCAGCATCTATGGGCATATTTGAACATTGGTCTGTGTGCATCTAATATTCTGTTTTTACCGAGCTGCACCCTCTGGACTCGTGTTGTAGTGGTTCGTCTTCCGGATGGAAAGCTTGGAAGGCCATGTTCAATCCCCGTGAGCTTTTAAAGAAAGCTTTATATGTCTCAGTGATGGCGGAGGTCCCGTCAAAATGGCACTGCAGGAGAGGCAACCCTCTCTGACGATGATGCTTAATGTGGGTGAGCTGAAAATAAAAAAAACGCCTCCCGTACTCGGAACTGAGCATGGGGGCCTTGCGTTATGAAACCGTCGTCAATCCGACTACGTCATTTCGGCGCGTTTGACGCACGTTAGATTATGATAGGGTTGCTAAACGTGCAAAATTGCACAAATAAATAATGCACCCCTCCGTGTAACGACAATGATGGCTGAATGCTAAGCTTTTTTGTGCAAAATCAAATAGCGAATAGTCTAAGTCGAAACCGCTGCGATTAAAAGTCCAAACTGCGTGCAAGTCAAAGTCGAAGCTGAACGAGTCGAAGTCCGAAACTCCTGCGATTCAAAGTGGAGACTTACACTAATACCAAGGAATGCCTCACGAGAAAGCTTCTCTTTCAACCAGTGCCATCGTTAGACAAGTACTGCACGATTTTAAAGACGATAACCTTTCTTGGGCAACTTAAATCCGAAAAGTTTGGTCTGCCTCTATGTATGTATGTCGCTCTGTCTGCCACTCAATTGAATTCAACCATCAGGACAAAAGTGAAAAGAATTCGCAAAGGAGGAGTTTGTATGAAGAAAACCCTTTTCAAACCCCCGCAGCCATAATTCATACTTTTGAAGAGTATGGAGTAACAAAATTAGGCATATTTGAGAAAAAAAACATGAAGTAGCCACTAGTATTGAAATTTTTCCTTTATATGTATTATCGATTGTTGCGATTGCAACCAAAATATACGCGCTGTGGGCTTTATTTTGATACATAGATAGAAGATCTGGCGCCGAGGCTACACCTAGTCGTGGTATTTCAAGCAACGAAAGTTTCCAGTAGGTGGCGCGCAATGAGTGCAACGCGAGAAATTTGCATTCAATGGAATAAATCTCCACCCTGTTAATCGTGCAAGGAGCGAGATCGTAGTGCAAACTCCTTAGATAGGGGGGGGGGGTGAGGACAGGTGGTTGTGGGGCATGGACGACAGAAGACCATTGTCTCTGGACGACATTTGCAACGAGTCAGCGGATAGGCGGCCATTTCTAAAAGTATTGGGGTGTACTTGAATAATAGTATCTGTTATCACGCGTGAAATCTCTTTCTTTATTCCGAAAGTTTGCCCTGTGGCATACGCGTGTTCACATGCACACGAATAAATTTGATTCGTGTGGAAAACCCAATGTTGCGCATGGAATGGTCTATGAAACCAGCGCTGAAGGTTTGGAAAAAAAAGCTCTATTGATGACACCTATTACAATATAAATAGGAGTTCGGGTAGTTTAATTCTCTGTAGGTCGGTTTCAGCAACAGTTCTTTGAAACTTTTGGATGTTTCCTGCCTTTTGTGTTGGTTTCGCTTACTTTTATTCATATGTTTACACCGTATTTTTTGCCAAGTTGGGTGAGTTTTGATTGGCGTTTTCTTCTTTAATTTGGGTGGTCTGGCTTGGTTTAGGTTGGTTTTGGCTTTGCTCATGTAAGAAATGGGCTGTCTGAGCAAGCAGCGGTAATCACAATATGTACGATAATTTTTACGACTCAATTATATGCTTCATTTTAGATGCGAAACATCTCTTTCACGGTGCTGCGTCCCTCCCTCCCTTGTTGTTGTCCGCCGTCCGCACTCTACTGCGCATGTGCGTGTCTTCAGCTCCGTCAGCGTTTGGGATGACGTCAGCGCATCCACTATAAAAAGAAATACTTAGGCGGCGCCCGGTTTCGATCCCGCGACTGTCTGGCTGCAACGTGAGGTACGTGGCGCTCTTCCCACTGCGCTACAATTCTTTTTTTTTATTGCCTGCTTGGCGACAACAACACGCACTACAATCCGAGACGGCAGCATGTGCTACGAACGCGCCTTGTGGCCTTCACTCATTCAAACTACGCCAAGAAGCTACTGATACAACAAAGGCGCGCGAAGCTGAACGTCAACGGAAACGACGAACTGCAAGCTTAGGGGAGGATGTTAAATTTCCTGCTGCAAAGCTGTGGCGGGAAGCGCCACGAGCCTTGCAGCTCAACCAGTGAAGAGGAAGAAGAGGGCCTACAGCGGGGTAGGAGCGTGAGCACACAATAAAGAAAGACGAGAACCAGGAGGTGTTCGATCAGGTAACGCGGGTGTCGGTCTCTTCGCTGTCTCTACATTTCTATACATTTCTCTGTCTCCACATGGGGGTTCACACTACGTTCCCATTCATGTTGCAATGAATGAAACAACATAACGGCAACACAATGGAACCTACACGGAACCCCATGATGATTTGCATCCTCCTCATGGTTCCGCAAAGGAAGATAGTGTAATTTGTGCTGTTCCTTATTTCAATTCGGGTTGTTTTTTCTTGGTTGGGTACATTTCTGCAGTGAGAAAAGCCCATTATCTACCTAAGATGATGGCTGGCTCTGCTCACTACGAAACAGATGTGCACGTCCTCTACTGATATGCACAGTTTCACGAATACAGTACTTATTCAGAATATGCAGCTTACCTGTAAAAGCTAGCTTACAGGAAAGCATGTTATTCTAACATACATTTCATGTGCCTGGGCAGTGCCCACAATAACCATATCAACATGTCCTACCCTACAGAGTAGGGAAAGTGAAGTGGCCCGTTCAATGCTATAGCTGTGACACTTCTTGCTCACTCAGGGCAAACATCAATTATGGCCAGTCTCGAGACAACAGGGCTTTCACTGTAGATGTGGCGCCGTGAGTAGACGCAACGTACTCAGGTGTGTGCGCCGGATGCTATTCACAAACCACAAAAAAACACGTAAACGTACATGAAGGAACGCAAGAGCTTTGCACCAAACGTGACACCCCCTACCCAAACGCACCTCTTGCGGGAGATCCTTGTCTTCCAGAACCGCTGGCTTATTAGCAAAGACCTTCTTCTTGACTAACATACCATATAAAACAGCAGCCCGTAAGCTAAGTTTTACCAAACGAAGACTTCAGCACGATTGTTTGAGTGATCCTTGAAGCTGCTACAGATGCTTTGGTGTTCCACAAAGAAGACTGAATTAGCGATTGGAAAAGTTTATTGCACCGCCGTAAAGCAACGTGATGGATGACGCAACCCGAAAATCAGCAAGTGAGCAAGACAAGGTAGGAATATAAACCTGCAACCAGCGGCAATTTTTTTTCGTCCAGAAAGTATTGCCATTTTCCCGCAAATTTTATTATAGAAGCTTATTGGCTTCGCCCCAAATTTGTTTCGTTTCTTCTTTATGCTGATTCAAAACATTTACCGCTTTTCTCCGTCGTAAACGCCAATGAGAGCGTAGAACTTGTAGGACAGTTTACAGCACTGGAAATTTTCTACTTATTTATGAGCTACTGCACTGAAAAGATTGTTAATTCTGTCTTCAAGGGTATCTTCTTGCGCTGCACACTGTTTCTAGAAATGCCAAAAACTATCACCTGGCTTTAATGGCGCGTTCAACCGATGGCGGTTGACAACGTAGTTTTTTCTATAATAAAGTAATGCCTCACCTAATTCATACTTCGCGGCAACTAGGTATCTTTCGTTAGGTATAGCGTGTTTATCTGCATTGTGTTTTTTTGTACGCCGGCCGAGTTGACTTGGGCACGAGGAGCGTGGGAAGATTGTTGTTAAATCTTTTATTCAAAAAGGGAAGGCCAGAGGCCTTGGGGGGGGAGTTGGGAGGGGAGGATTTATGGTTGAAGGGGGCTCGTATGAGTTCGTGGTCTTCGGGAGGCGGCATCAGTTTTTCACAGGACAATTGTTCAGCATTGAATGGTCCATTCACTGGTGTAGGCCATCGCTATATAACTCGCGCTAGACCGCTCTTAGTGGCGAACCGTATTATAAGGTTAAGGGTGTGTTCATCTAACGTGAGGGGATCGATACGGGTTGAGGGATCTGGGTTTGGGGAAGTGAAATTCCGGTATCGAGAGAATTTGGGGCATATCCAGACTAGGTGGTGCAAATCAGCCGTGACGGCTTGCTGACAGTATAGACATTTTGGGTTGATGTGGGGGTAGTACCATTTGCGAATTGTTTCCGGTGAAAATTATGTATCTGTATAGAATTTGTTAATAAATATTTCTTGGGTTCTTGTAAGGGAAGGCCTGTTGGAAACGTGATCCTTCGGCGTAAGTTGCTTGAGTCGGAGTTTCTTTTTGTGTTTGTACCGGTTGTATGCGAATGGCGGGGGGTTACGCTGATATTTTCGGTCGTGTCAAGCATTCAGGAAGGTCGGAAGGCTGGGCGACGGCGAGGTCAGCGGAAGATAGGAAAGAGCAAGCCTCCTGCGCAGCTTCGTGGCCTGCCTGATTCCCCGGTGCAGCCAAATCATGGCCAGGAGTCCGTCTATGCGGACTTAAATGCCATGCAGTTTGTAGGGTCATTGTTTGCCGGATAATTTGGTTTACGGAAGGGTGCGTGAAAATGGTCGTCGAAGTTCTTGAAATGCTTCGTAGCAATCGGTTAATATTCTGATCTTTGTTGGTATAGGTGATGGTGGTCGTACATCAGTAGTCAAGGCATGGGTAATGGCGAGTAGTTCCGCTCCGTGGGTGTTACAGGCATTTTGGAATGTCGGGTTCCTATAATGGTTTGGTCATCTGGGGAAACCCAGGCAGTTCCAACATTTGGTGCTGTCAGGCTGTCATCAGTATAAATGTCGATTTTCGTCGGGTGTTTTGTCCTGAATAAGCCTCTGACAACGTTTTTGTCTAGGAATGGCCGTTGTGCGGGTGATGGGGTGAGTTGTTGTTGGGTTCGGTCAGGAGAGGTCGTTGCCACGGAGGAATAGGTATCGGGAAGTCAGGTAAGGGGATGTGAGCTTGCTTATCCCAGGCCGTGAGTATGACACCTTGATGGGTAAGTTTACGCTTGAAGTAGTATTGGTCGGTTGCTCTTGAATAATTTTTTCAATTGGTGGAAGGGCAGCCGCAGATTGGAGGTTAGAGATAAGTTAGTCTTGGTGTCCGCCTACTATCAGCCATATTCTGCCTCCACCGGCACCGGCCCCTTCACATGGCTTCAGCACCTTGTCAATGCACATCCACATACCCCCATTCTCGTCGGAGGTGACTTCAATGCACATCATACGGCATGGGGATACTCAACAAATTCAGCTCGTGGAACAAAGTTAGTTGAATTTACTGAAATCCTAAATCTTCAACTAATCAATGATACAATATACCCAACCCGCATGGGTCTACATCCATCTCAAAAGGATACCACACCAGACCTTACGTGGGCCTCGCCAGGTCTTACAAATTCATGGGTACCCTGCTCTACAACGTGGGGCAGTGATCACTTCCCTATTATCATCACATTTCGCGGCAAAAGAATCCGGGACGGGCGGAACAAGAAACAGTGCACCCACCTTAATTTATCTTCCTTCCGAGATCATCTGCTTCATTACGATCCCCCTACATAACTTGCAGCAATGGCTGAAATATTACGGAAATCCTCTGCTGCTGCATTGGAAACTATTACACGCGATGAAGATTCCCGTACCTTTGACAATCACCTCGCCAACCTTTGGAAACGAATGAAGTACATCACCCAGCGTGGGAAGAAACCGCGGAAGCTTCTTCTTTGTTCGCCGCGCTGTTGTCTTCACCCGCGAGCCGGCCCGGAGATGTATAATAAAAATATGTCGGTCACCCCAAAAACAGTTGAAAGCGATGTTAGCTTTCGAAATGGGATTTTTTTTTCTTTTGTTTCGAAGAATGTCGGAGGGGGACCGTTGATATTTTAACCACCGCGATTGTTTCCATGGGAATGCCAGAAGCGGGCAAGAGCTTGAAGTCAGTCAAGGGGTGAAAGGTAGGAAGGGTGCCCCAGACGTTCTGTCTACCACAGACTGCACAGACTGCTCAAAGTTACTCGGCGAAGTTTCCATTCGCCACATGTCTGACCCTGGCGACTCGATGGCTTGGATGCGTCAATAGGTAATCGACCAGACATTGTTATACTCGATGTGTCTATAAAGAAAAGGAATTTCGGTGGCGCTGTCACAATTATACGCGCCCACGGTATGAACAATACTTTAGTACGAGCCGCCCGACAACCGATAACCGATGGGCGGTGCTATGCTTGATTTTAGCTGGTTGGGTTTCTTTTGTGTTATAACATTGTTTTGCGGAACACCTCTGGGTTTCTGTATGAGAGAGAGAGGCAGGTCACATGACTATTTTGCACCTACCTAGCTTTGTTTGTCACTGTGGCCAATCAGTGGCCTAGTGTTGGTTAACCAATGAGCCATCCTCACTGTCATGATGGGACATCCCGTTTCTTGGCGTAGTTTGGTAGTAAAACCGAGGAGTTTGCTATTTTGGGGGAAAATATTAGAGAGAGAGAGGAGAGAGCGGTGAGGCCCGCTCGTCGCAGGCCTTGCCCGACTACTTGTATGCGACTATGAGCCACGAGAGTTGTAAATACGTACTGTAAATAAAGTGTACATATTGTACATCTTGCTTTTGCTTGGAGTAGCCCTTCGTACGCCACGTTCCGTCGACCACGAGCCATCGTTTCAGCTGATCATCGCTTCGATCTCATCGTCGACCGATCGTCCACGATAGCATGATCTCTTCGTATTTTGACTGGTAGGCTAAGCAAAAAGTTGAAAGTTGAGTTGGAGCCTCTAAATCTACCAAAAATGTCAAACAATTCCTGAGGTTGTTGTCATTAAGAGTGCCGGTGAAAATGACCTATTCCGGTGAAGATTAAAGGACAGAAAATTCCTCTAGATGCGATTATATGGCCTCGGTGACAATCTGGGAAGTTATATTTGGTTTACCCGCACGTTATCAAGTGTGCCTTTCGTTACTGTGTGGTACAAGTGATGTCGTTATGAAAAGCTCAGCGCAAAAACAGACAGCGACTACAAAGGACACAACACAAGAGGCCTACTACAGACAAAGTTTTACAGCAAAGACACACGCTTTTAAACACGCCAACAACCCATAAAACTGAAAATTTTTAAAGAAAGCACAAAAATGAGGTGAATTCACACGACATAAGGGTTTTTGCACATTCACACTCACCCGTAAACAGCGCTTACGCCAGCAACCTCAAGAAATTCAATTTCTATAGCTGAAACGTACAAAGATGGCACACTGATACACTTCTCTGCGCTGTCTGAATATTCACTGCTACCATTATTTCCCTGGTGCTCTGGTCTCTCGACCTGAAAAGCATTTAACAGGTTTCCAATAACGCACTACAAGCACCGTCTTCACAATATTTGCAGTGGGAAGGCAAGTGTCCGTCATTGCTACGGCCTACGTAATTTTTATGTTAACGCAATGGAAGATTAGGACGGCGTCCTATTTTCCTACGTGGAAGTGGTAAGCCAGTATGTGTACTTAGGTGAAGTAGTGACCCCCGGATCTCAACGATGAGGTATATATAATTAGAACAATAAAAATTGGGTGTAGTTGATTCGGCCGGAATTATCAAATTCGGCCGGAATTATGAATAGCAGCCTACCATTGTCCGAAGAAGAAAATGTATGACAGCTGCATCTTAGTGGTACTCACCTACGAGGCAGAGACTTGGAGGCTCACTAAACGGGTTCAACTTTATTTGAGGATGACGCAGCGAGCATTGGAGCGAAATATGATAGGTGTAACATTAACGGACAGGAAGAGAGCGGAGTAGGTCAAAGAACAAATAGGTGTCAAGGACATATGAGCAGAAATTAAGAAGAAGTGGGTGTGGGCCTCTAATGGGAAGGCAAGATAACCGTTGGTCTCCAAGGGTAACAGTGAAGCCTCAGAGAAGGAAAGCGTGGAACGGGGCGACAGAAAGTGAGATGGGCAGTGAGATCAAGAAGTTTGCGGGGGTAAACTGGTCGCAGTTAGCACAGGACCGGGAAAATTCGAGATCTGTGGTAAAGGCCTTTGCTCTGCAGTGGTCGTAAATGGGCTAATGATGATGATGATGATGATTTTGTATGTATGTTTGCATGTTGTGTATGTATGTATGTATGTATGTATGTATGTATGTATGTGTGTGTATGTATGTATGTATGTATGTATGTGTGTATGTAATGAAAGATCCCGCTAGCACTTCACGTTAGACCTTCGTACGGAGCGACCATAATCAGGGGCGGAACATCGAGGAGATATTTGATTAGCGCAAAGACAACGAGACCACGCACAAGGAAAACACACAAGGGAAAAAATTGGCCGTGTGTCTGCTCCTTTCGATGCAAATGTCAAAAAGACGATAGTCTTTGTAGACATTTGCCAAAGAAACGCCTCCCTTTGCTTTCCCGCTCACCTCTTATGCTGTTCCTGTACGGTCGCGCTCATTCCAAAGTAAACACACTAAAGGTTTGCGCAAGGTGATTTGAATTTACCGCGTTTTACTGCTACAGGCCGCGGGTTCCTCGATCTCAGCGCTGCCGTACGGCGGAGACGCGCGTGAATGGAGGCGGCCTACTAGAAGGTTTATAGAGCCGCGTCGCCGTGCTCCACGTGCGTTCCAAGCAGAACGTGGAACCTAGCTAGTGGAACCTTCGTGCTGTTGCCCGCGTGATTTTTTATATGCCGCCAGGAGGCGGCGGTTTTCTGCAGTTGATGTAGAATATTATTTGCTATCGAAAAACCAAGCATCCATGAATATTTTTAAATGAACACTGTAAATATCCCTTATGTACTCATTTCTTCTCTTATATTCGCTTAATGTCTTGTTCTTGTCCAATAAAGTTGACAAGTATGAACATATAAACCGGGCTTAGACCTTTACATGTGGCTGTGAGTATATAAGACTATTGCGCAATATCAGTTGTACTTTGGGCCGGGTGGCTGAATCGAGTCACAGAACAGACAGACGGTCAGACAGACATACAGACAGACCAAAATTTCTGGGTTTAAGTAGCCCAAGAAAGACTATCGTCTTTAAAAGGCAGCCGGAGACGTTGAAAGCTCACACAGTCACGTCATACTCAGATAGTGTTCGCTGGCCCGTGGACGTTGCGCGGGGGTCGCTTGACGACGTGCGGCCTGGTGCACTTGCCGGGTAGCACACACCCCACGTCAGGCCTCGGGTGCTTGGCGTGGTCTCAGGTCTCCGCTCGGGAACAGTGAAGCCCTGGCAGTTCGAATTCAGGAACCCGGCACACCACGCAGCACAGCCCCCTCGACGTGATTCCAGCCACCAGAAAACCGAGCGCACGCCGTTTTTCCTCTTCCTCTTTCTCTTCCTCCGTAGAGGCACATACCTTGCCCTTCTTCGCCTGGTCAACCCAATGCAACCACGTTTCGGCATAGTGCATCACCACACAATCAACCCCCTTTCCAGAAAGTTGTCCCACAACTATTCGAGTCTTGGGTATGCATGCATGTACAGGCATCCACAGAATAAACCGGACCAAGCCAGCGGCGCGCGATAACTATCGGCGCGACACCTTCCGGCCCAGCGCCTGCTGTCGAGATAGCGGAGGGCGCATGCGTGTCCCTCCCTATAGTTTGTGCATGTCAGTTTCCTTGATTTCGGCTGCAGCACTTCGTTCCTGTCGAATGCGACGCGCGGCGGCGCCTTTCCCGGCGCACCTACCCAGCGGGCGTGATGCTTGGCAGCAGCCGGCAGCGTGCGACATGCGCCGATACCGCGTAAATGTGCGTTCATCTGAAAATGTTTGTTCGGCGCTCTGTTTATCATTTTATTGACTCGAACGCTAACTGCCGTTGAAGACAGGCTGCGATAAAGATTCACACATGACTGAACCAGTGCTGGCCGTTATGCGACGAACACACAGTTGATAGCAAGAACTGAAAACAGCGATGGTTTATTCGCTTCGGAAAAATAGACCGAAATGCACAACTGTCGGTGTGAGTGAATTGCTATCGAAAAGCAATTAGGCGTTTCCTTCTATGTCACCCATTGGACAGTGATAGCTACGAAGCGTATAAAGCACGTAACCCGTCCTGCATGGCCATATTTGTGAAGAATGCCGTCCCGCGTCCCAATCGAGCAACGGAGGCACATCGTGCGACTTTTCATCGAAGGGGCGACCCGTCTCCTCCCGCCGGACAAATGTTCAATAAAGTCATTTTTCTCTCTCTCTCTCTACTCAGCGGGAAATTTGCCGCCTCACCGGGAGGACTAGGACTTCTGTAAGCCGCATTATTCAAACCTACCGCGATGATCAGGGCACACTTATTGACGCTGAGCTCAGCGGGTAGCCTAACATCACCAGTGAGGTGCAGGAACTACTGATTGTCGCAGCCGCTGTGGCAGATCCCTTCCTGTCTGCAAAAGAAATTCGACAGGAGCTGTCATTGAATGTCTCTTGCGAGACAATTCGAAGACGACTGAAGGAGGCGGGACTCGGGAGTTGCGTGGTAGTGCAGGAAGGCATCTGCCACAGCGGCTGCGACAATCAGTAGTTCCTGCTCCTCACTGGTGACTTTAGGTTACCCGCTGCGCTCAGCGTCAATAAGTCTGCCCTGATCATCGCGGTAGGCTTGAATAATGCGGCTTACAGAAGTCCTAGTCCTCCCGGCGAGGCGGCAAATTTCGCGCTGAGTAGAGAGAGAGAGAAATGACTTTATTGAACATTTGTCAGGCGGGAGGAGACGGGTCGTCCCTTCGATGAAAAGTCGCACGATGTGCCTCCGTTGCTCGATTAGGACGCGGACGGCATTCGTCACAAATATGGCCATGCAGGACGGGTTACGTGCTTTATACGCTTCGTAGCTATCACTGTCCAATGGGGTGACATAGAAGGAAACGCTTAATTGCTTTTCGATAGCAATTCACTCACACCGACAGTTGTGTATTTCGGTCTATTTTTCCGAAGCGAATAAACGATCGCTGTTTTCAGTTCTTGCTATCAACTGTGTGTTCGTCGCATAACGGCCAGCACTGGTTCAGTCATGTGTGAATCTTTATCGCAGCCTTTCGTCAACGCCAGTTAGCGTTCGAGTCAATAAAATGATAAACAGAGCGCCTAACAAACATTTTCAGATGAACGCACAGTTACGCGGTATAAAGCCATCCTGCCGTGGCGTACACGGACGCGGCCCTCTATCCCGGAAGGCTTGCCTCAGTAGCAACAGTTATTATAGGCCAAGAGCACCGCACCAGCGTATCACTGGACCGATCCAACCCTCTACTCGCCGAGGAAGCGGCCATTGCCTTAGCGCTTACCCAAACTCAGGTTGAGACCGTAATACTGACTCTCAACAGGCTTGTCGCAACTTTTTCCAGCGGGAGGATACACAAATTGCATTAAAATACTTCACAGAAGCCACTAAGAAGACCCGCCAAGATAACTGGGCGCCTGCGCACATTGCACTCTCAGGGGAACGAGATTGCCCATCTCACAGCTCGAGAATTGACCGGCCGAGCACCTAAACAAGAAGATCTGCGTCCGCTTCCTCTAGTCTCGTTTCATGAGATTACAACGCAATATCGGCTCCAAAGACAAACGTTACGCCCCACCGCACAAACAACTACCCAGGGTCACGATAGAATACTTCGTGCCCTGCAAACTAATACTTACCCCACCCTAAGACCCTAGCAGAAACCACCCATAGCCCTACCCTGTATCCCCCGTTTGTGCCGCTTCTGCTGCAGTTTGGAACACTTTTTCACATGGTCCGGCGGCTGTACACAAAGCCCACTTGACCCGCCCAATCCCTTCCACAACTATGAGCTTTGGGAGAGCGCGTTGGCCAGCTCTTCCCTCGACGTCCAGCGCAAGTTGGTGGAGAGGGCAGAAGACGCGGCCCATGCCAATGGACTCCTGGAATGAGGAGGCCACCCTAAGGACTCTTTAATAAGAAACAATAAACATGTTTAGTCTATCTCTCTCACGCCCGCTGGGTAGGTGCGCCGGGAAAGGCGCCGCTGCGCGTCGCATTCGACAGGAACGAAGTGCTGCAGCCGAAATCAAGGAAACTGACATGCACAAACTATAGGGAGGGACACGCATGCGCCCTCCGCTATCTCGACAGCAGGCGCTGGGCCGGAAGGTGTCGCGCCGATAGTTCTCGCGCCGCTCGCTTGGTCCGGTTTATTCTGTGACCGCCTGTACGTACGTATGTATGTATGTATGTATGTATGTATGGAGGTATCTATGCATGTATGTAGGCACGTATGTATGTATGTATGCATGTACGTACGTACGTACGTATGTATGTATGTATGTATGTATGTATGTATGTATGTATGTATGTATGTACGTACGTACGTACGTACGTACGTACTTACAGTCTTTGTCAAAATTTTGTGGGCCACGGGGACCGTGGACGGAGCTGGCGGGCGGCGCCGAGCCAGGGGCGATGCGCTTGCTGCTGTGGGATGGTTACGCGGCTAAAGAGGGTGAGGGGAACTTTTGCGCTTCCTTTCGTGCTATCGTTGGCGCGAAAAGTGCACTGGGGCCGGTTTCTCAGAGTACGCGTACTACGCTTTAGCGCAGGGCACTTGGCGCAGCACTTGTTGCGCCGGACGCACTACAAAAGAAAGAGCAAAAGTTCCCTTCGCTCTCTTAGCCGCGCAACCAGCTGACAGCGGCAAGCGCAGCGGCCCTGCTCGGCCGCGCGCCTGCTCCGGCCACGGTCGCCGTGGCCCACAAAATTTTGACAAAGACTGTAACTACGTACGTACGTTCGTTTAGAGGTAATTTCTGTTTTGCCGTATGAACTATTATTTTGATGCACTAAATCACGATATGTTGCTTCAGAAATTAAACCAGTACGGAATTCGTGGGGTGACGCATTCACTTACGCAATCTTAAATCAACGGACGGGAACAATGTGGGGGCGATAAATGGCTATCAGTCGTCATTTCAACAACAAAAAAAAAACACCCGCCGCGGTGGCTCAGTGGCTAACCCGTTGCGCTGCTGAGCACGAGGTCGCGGGTTCGATTCCCGGCCGCGGCGGCCGCTTTTCTGATGGAGGCGAAAAGCAAAAACGCCCGTGCGTACGAGATTTCGGCGCACGTTAAAGATCCCCAGGTGGTAAAAATTAATCCGGAGCCCTCCACTACGGCGCGCCTCATCGCCTGCGTTGCGTCGGCGCGTTAAACCCCAGAATCAATCATTTCAACAAAAACGGTGCGGTGTACAAAAAAACGTTTTAGGCCATTTTTTTAAATTTATATGTGAATGACCTCATTTGTATCGATAACCGTTCACAGTTTGTTTTATATGCTGACGACACGAGCATGTTTCTGTCCTCAGAAAACGTTACCGATTTGTTCTCTGCTGCAAATGCTGGTCTAGATAAACTACGCTAGTGGTTCGAGGAAAACGGTTTAAAAATTAACACAAAAAAGACAAAAGCTATCTTGCTCCCACCAAAATATAAACGTGTATCCGTTATGGAACGGCTTTATCTAGGTAATTATAAGATCGATCTAGTGGGGGGAGGTGCTTTCACATCCGGTGTTTTGGGGGTGGTGCTTTCACATCGCATGAGCTGGTAGGCACACATTCAACTGTTCACCAAACAATTATCTCCTTGCTGTGGGTGTACTGTGTCAGTGTCGGGACTTCTTCCCATTGAGTATGAAACTTCAAATTCCCCACTGTATTTTGAGATCACGTTTGAACTATTGCACGTTGGATTGGGGCACTACAACAAAAAAGAATATTACCACCCTAATGTTGTTGGAGACGAAGGCCATTCGCTGCATTAACAAGGCACACTACTTTCATCCCACTCGAGAACTTTTTACACAGCATAGTATAATAAGAATCGATAATCGATATGATTACCGCCTGCTCTTCCAATTCCACTTTTCTGATGCTCTCTATCAAGAGTTCCCGAAACGATTATTTGCCTAACAACCCGGACACAGAATTACTCAACTCACCAACCTGACATGTGGGTAGTACCGTTTCCCCAAGCGAATTACTTTTTTCCGAACATTGGAACATAATATTCCGTCCATATTAAACAGATGCAGCATCGAATTTTCAGGGCGGCCGTTTACGCGACAAGCCCTCAGTGATGCTTATGTCAATGGGTGAATGTCGTGTACAGTGTTTTATTTGCATATTTTGCCGGTTTGCCGTGTTGAATGCTTTTAGTAAGTGTAAAGTGCGACAGAAGATTTGTCTGCCATTTCCTGCTTCCCTTTTGTTGCAAATCCAATGGTGCTGTTACAGAGATGTTCTTTTAAAAATAGACTTGGTATAACACATAATTGTATAAATGGTTGTTTTTATTTATCAATGTATGCATGCATGTCGTCGAAGTTTATATTGGGCCCCCTGGCCCCGTGAAGCTGCGTCTAGCAGCTTTTACGCCAGGGTGACCTTCAACTTTGTAATGTTGAAAATAAAATTGTATTTGATTTGATTTTCAGTTGAAAATTGTATGGTGGAGTATAACAACAAAGTCATTATGAATGGTTGTGGCGGTCGAGTTGAAGCTTGGAATTACTGCTGCATTTGCGAGCAGTGGTTGTGTCTTGGGGAGGCCAGTCATAGACACCTTCACCACTCGATGTTATGCCTATAGGGTGATTTTGAGAACTCTTCTCGAGTGATAAGTTTCTACCACGACTGTACAGTTTCTTCACCAAGTCCGTAGTGCGCATATTTCGGTACGTCAGCAATTTTTTGTACATACGAAGTTGTGCCGCCCTATGGTAGTTTTGGTTTTGTAAACGTCGTTTGGAAGATTGTTGTATGCCTAATGTTTCAGTTTTAAATTTTATTTGAAAACTGGCTTACGCATCAGCACTTGTCGCGCTGCTATAACATTAGGTCCTTCAAGCCCAGTTTAAAGTGAGCGATGCGGCACTCCAAGCTGGTAAAACAAGTAATCAGGACAGCGCCGATGACTGACGCGCTTATCTACTTCAAGAATGCGTCGCTTGGAGCAGGTTTTCGTTCGTCAAGTACCCCACTCTCAAGGTACGGGTTTTTAAAGCCTTGTTCTGAGCTCACTCAGTGAAGAAATGATTCGACAACTGAAAGGCGAGAGAAGATGACGCTGATTCGCCTATGTTATCGAACGGTGAAAACAATTTTTTCGCCTTAGCTCAGCTCGCTCGCATGACCAGCTCGGCATATACGAAGCAGCATTCTCGCTACCTCCTCACATGGCACAGCGGTTGAACTAAAGCTCTGGCGATAAACTGCGAGGCGGTACAGAGCGTCGCCGTCTCCTGTTAAAAAACATCCGTGAGTCACGTTGTCAGTCAAGATGACACACCTAACAGGCGGTGGTGGTTGTAGCGGCGGGCAAGTCACGTGGCATCACGGATAGTTCAAACTGTCATGTACAGCGAAAGTCGCTGGAAAGTCGCTGGACTAGGCCAATAAGGTTTTCGCCTTAAAAGGCCTCTACCTGTAATCCCTTGGTTATCACTTGTAATCCCATGAGTAGTAAAAGGGCACCAAGTATGATGGAAATTTTTTTATAAAAGTAACAAGGTCGTTCCAGTGTATTCTATAACCGGCACAAAGTTGTCCAGTGGCCCTTAAGGTGGCAGGAGTGTACAATTTGAAGCATGGTACAAAGTATGTGGCCTGCAATGTCGGTTGAGTACATATTCTTCCGCTCTAGTAATATGGAATACGCTTGACCAGCAGATGAGGGAAAGTGCGCTGAGAGAACATGGGATGTCCTTAAATAGGCCTGTATTGTTTCAGGTGGTGCCGCTTTAAAGCTCTTGCCTGTGCGCCCTGATTTTCGGTGACACAACTGTTTTTGGTCCAGCGCAACAAGTTTCAAGGGTGGTTTCGGTGGCGTACTAAATTTGCTTCAGGGTAAACAAGTATGTTCATCGAGCTTACCTTGTTTTACAAGCAAAATTTGCTTTTTTGGACAGCCAGTATGGTACCCCCATTTATTGATGTTGTTATCAATAATTAGACAAACTTTCTGGTGGTGTCAGAATTTTTACTGGGTTTCACCCCGTCTATCACCGCGCTTACGCTCTCTGGTACCCTTTCATAAAATATATGTTCCGTTTTCCTAATTGAATAGACATTCAGTTCAGAGTACCGGTGTTGTACTCTTTACGGTCCGCCTGCCGTTTTTACCCTGTTGCAATTCTTCAAGGTCTACATCATACCATTTAAGGTCTACGTCATACCATTTCGACCAACCAGCCAGTCATCAGTAATGAATTTACGTTACAGGAACGGGAGCTGTCAGATAAACTTAAAGTCCTCTATTTTAACAGCAAAACCATTAAGCAAATTGCAATTTTCATGTCCTCAGTCAAAAATACCAAAAACTTAGCTGAGCGCACGGACGCTAGCGCGGGCCTCGCGGCAACCACCAAGCAGTTAACAAAACCAAGCAAATTTTGAGTGTTCGTGTGTGCGTGCCTAGCCACGACCACCCCGCGTCCCGGACAGTTGTTTGTCAAGCCAAGCATACCAAATTTGGGAGATAAGACAACATTGCGGCGATCGCTCGGCAGTTAGAAAAACCAAAAAAAATGCTGAGCGCTCGTGTGTGCGTGCCTCCCGGCGACCGCCCAGCGCCCCGGGCGGACGTTTGCAAGTCAAGAATACCCATTTAGGGGGTTGGCCAAGATTGGTGAAAAGAAAAAAAAAAAAACTCCAGGGTTCGCAGGAATCGTGGCAACACTCCCTCGTAACGAGGAAGATACGTCAATGCGTACCTCCCTAGCGGATGTTCAATGATTATAACTTGAAAAAGAAAAAATAGGCGAAACACACTTATAGCAACAATGGTAGAGCAAAGGTCATTGTAGCAGCAAAGAGGAAGCAAATCGGACGGAATCGTCGACTTAAGCCTTCGTGATGCTTGTGAAGGTTGCGTACAGTTTCACTACCTTCAAGTCTTGTGCGTTCGTGTGAGCTTTCTTCAGTTTTTTTCGAATCCTCCTTGCCTTGAACGGTACTGACAATAAAGAAAGCGTAACAAATCACCGCACAAGCTACTGTGAGTTATTCAATGTATATTGAAGCAGTTATGGCATTACAAGTGGCAACCACAGCTTTTACTAATAAACTACCAATTGGGGTCAACTTTGTTTTACAAAAACCCCTTTCAGCGCTCATCAATCGGAAAGTAGTAAGGCATAAACAACTGCCGTCTACCACCGCCTCACTGCCTAAGCTAGTGCCGAGTTCTCCGGCCAGTATCACGAGAAAGCACCAAGTCCCCACAAGCAACCCCGTGCGGTGGCGCTGTTTCCAGTGCGTCTGCTCTTCTGCTGACGGAGCCACACCACCTTCTCTTCTTGGTTCCCTCACTTCGTGAGCAGCTGCAGCCCTGATCCAGGCTGTTACTTCTGAACACTTCTGTGTCGCTCGCACCGGGAAGCTCTTCAACGACATCCCGTGCATCGACCACGTGAGACTCTTTCTTGACGCGAGAACCTTGAATCGTTTTTGTGTGGGGGACTATTAGTCACTCTTCTGGCTAGTTTGCTTCTGTTGGACTCTCGCTTGTATCTTTTAAGTGTACTTTCCCTGGTTAGACTACCACATTATCCTTATGTCCCATCCAGCATAATTGTTGGTTATTCTCGTCCGTTGAACCGGTGTCGCGATTTCTTGTTCCTGTCTTGAACTACCGGGTCATGAGTTCTCCCTAACCTCAACACCATCACAGGCACATTCATGCGCCTACTTGCTCGCCGCGGTGGGTTTGTACTTATTAAAAGTAAACCACACTATTAAATAAACTCCTTGAAAGAAGTTACAGGCTGTAGAACCTGAAGTGGTTTAATTCTTGCAAAACCTTCTACAAAAGTCTGTATGTCTTTGTAAATATGTTTACAATTGGTCATTACTAAAAAGCTGCGATTTCAAAATTACTATTTCATTTATTTTCGCTGTACACAATATTTGTTGAAGGGATGTTTTTATATAAATAAGGAACACGACAAATGACTGAACAAATTTGTTCCTTTTGTGTGGAATTGCTTCTGCTTGAATCCTTTACAGGTAGGTCAATATTGCACCTCCTGAAATGTAAAATTCCCTTGTAATACAACAGTATCAATTGGTCCGTCCTTGTCATGTGCGCAGTATCTGTCTTACGGTGTCGGGGCTCTCATGTGGACCGTCACTAATAGAATATAACTGATTTGGAATTTTTAGTTATTTTGTATCCCGTGGCTTATCGTAAATAGGTCAAGAAATTGTCTCCAGTTGTATTATGTAAGATCTGAAATCACTCAATTGATAGCGTGCGCGTAAAGCTCCCTTCCTTAAGGCGGTGCGTGGATTGAAATTCTTTTTAATGACACAGATTTAGTACCCCACGTCAACAAATTGTAGCATCCACCGTTGCTCCGGGTAGAGCCATTGACCTTAGACGAAATGTGTTTCCATGGGAATATATAGAGTACCTGGGTCTATCTTTTGCTCATATTCAGAACTCCAGCATATGAGTTTTACTGCTGTGCTTCTAAACTTGCTCTGGCATTGATACTGCGATAGTAATCCCACCAGCACTCTGCAGCATACATTACTCCACTCTAAGAGAGCATTCACACAATCGTAATTTCTTGTGTGAGGACGCGAATTATGCGTAATGACGACAGGGCACCCTTTCGACGGAAAACTCCCTCAGGTTGCCGATATTAACAGGGAAACCTGCTAAATAAATTCATTGCGCTACAAAGGGGGACACGGACGAAGATGTGGACAGACACACACGTCCGTGTCCCCCTTTTTAGCGCAAATAATTTATTTACAATAGAGTACCAACATGCCTAGGACGCTACCCTTAATAAGGGTAACCTGGCCAATGGTATGTACCCGCATGGCTTAATTTTTATATTGACGCCTCCTTTAACAAGCGCTGTGATATAAGCTCTTATTTGCACGTATACGCTATGCGAAGACCATTGTTTGTCTTTTGTGTTAGCTCAATACAGTCAAAACCTCTTCAACTATAGGGCGTGCGCAAGGGGTGGTTACAAGTAAAAAAAAATTTAAGCCTGCCGAACCCACCGCTCATCCCAAAAGGGTAGCATGTTGGGCTAGCTGGTGGTCATACAACGGAAGGAACAGTGCACATTTTGAAGGACAGACACAAAGGACCACAGATTGTATGCCGCCTTCTTACGCATTAGAAATTTTGTCACATTGTCTGAGACAGGTCGGCCTCTCGGTGGAGCGCGTTTTTGTTCCCCACCGTGCATGACGGCAGCCCAATGTTTGCGTGGATTATCGAAAGATAATTTAGCCCGAAAAGAGTTCCACCAACTGGGACCTGTAAACATCGCGCAACAAAATTACACCAGAAATATAATGTATCACCTGTTATCACGATTCTGTCTGAAGTTTATAACTGTTAGATGGCTTCATTTTAAAAACGAAGGCATGCTCTAAATTCTGTAGAAGTGGGCGATTATGCGGCTAATACGAACGGAAAAGCCGCAAACCAAAGGAATACTATTGCAAGGGGTCTTTAAACATTTGTGCATCTGTATGACGCCAGACTCATTCAAATTTTTATCTCGCCCCTAAAACCATTGTTTTTTGTTGTTCAGTCGCCATCTTCGCCCTCGCGTCTTTCTAAAGGGACCATTGGCCCAGAGATCTGGGTTCTTTTATAGCGCATGCTTCTTAGAGCGTCCGCTGTGAACACCACACTGCCCATTCAAATACCGACCTACCCTTCGAAGTGTTTTCGGTCACGTTAGGTTACCGGGTAAAAGGCGCCAGCTGTAACGATAGCTTTCGACCATGTGTGCGTCGCTATGCAGGGTTAGTGGTTTATGAGTCCGAGGGTATGCATGGCCTTATGCGCATCACCGCGCATCGTATAGCGCTGCACATACGCACACCGGACAGTATTAGGTAGGGTGCTGGGTCCACGAACATTAAAAACACCATTAAGAGAAGACAGCTTTTAAATTAGAGTGCGATCGTCATAAAGGGTGCAGCTGTGATACCTGTTTCATAAGTAAAAATACCGATTTGAAAAGTTAACGTGAAGCTGTCTAATTTCCTCCATATCACATGGAAGCCCAATACCGTTTCTCAACCTCCTTGACCTTTTTTCGGCTTTCTGATTTTCGGTTTCAACTCCTCTTTCCTGCACTTGTGAAGTATACGATATTAAAACGGCAGCTTCCATAACAGAGCTCTGAAAGCAGGAAATAAAACACACAATGCACTCGATGTGGAACCAGCCAGATCAGGGTAGTGCAGTAGCTATCGCCTTGAGAGTTTATCCAAACGAAGACAGCTAGGAGTGGGCTGCACTACCTCGGGTCCACAGCGCACTTCATCAACACGTACTGCTCCGGACTGCACAAGAAGAAAAAGCTCACCGTCTACCTCCTATCGGTTCATTCTCATTCAGGGCATCCGAGTAACTATTCCGGTCACCACCTGACAAGCAACGTCTGTACCTGACACCGCGCGCATGAAGTGGCCAGATGCCCTTGAATTTCGGGCTGAAGCCTTCAGCCCAAAGACAAGAGTGGGCGACCAGAACCTTCAACGTTCGACACCGCTTCAGCAAACTGTCTACCCCTGCACACCCTCTGCCAAGAGCCTTCCTTAGAGAAGTTCAGGTTTGAGGATGAAGGCCCAAACTGGTTTCGCCCTCACGCCGGGTGAGCCCACAAAACGGATAAACCGAGGCAACACTAACTCTGGCTTTCCATTAAGGCTCTCCACGACAGCCACTGTATCCTACATATTTTTCTTCAACGGCACTCCCCCCCCCCAACTCAACCCATTCTGTGTGAATGTCGTGGCCGGGAATACATCTGGCCAAAAGTTTTCCTGCACGTGTTTGTACATGTGCAGCCTTGGCGGCTCCATCAACCTATCAAAAGACGTATTGCTGACATTACAGCACTCTATCAATCAAGAGCTGGTGTTACCATTACGACATTTTTCTTGCGAAGCCACAATATTGGAAATCATCTAGTTTGTCTATCCCTCTCTTGGCCACAGGCAGCCAAATGTACCCAATCTAGAATGAATGTCCTGCTTTTTACGTAATTATTTCGCCAGTCCTCTCTACCTTGTCTCTTTCCCACTATTTTATTCCCCCTCTTTCTTTCTTGCCACATTCTTCCTTGTTTCAACCTCTAACGCAATGATCCTGTCATCCTGTTTCCAACACCCTCTCTCGCATTTACCTTGTCTTCCACGGCCTCCTTATGCCTCCCACTCCACCTCTTCCTCTTAGCTGTGCTGTGTCTTTTTTTCGTCTCTCATGGTCCTTTCAAATCGTGCCTCTTTAAATTTCCACTCCCATCCCCCTAGCACTGCTCTCCGTCGTCAGTTTTCTGCTGTGTCTCCTTTCCACCTAGTCCTCTCTAATCTATCTTCCTGTCCCGATCTTCCTCATGCCACCCTCCTCTTTCCACTCTATTCATCGTCATTATCACCACCAGCAGCAGCATTATCATAATCATCGTCCTCAGCCTGGTTACGGTCACTGCATGGCGCCTGCCTATCCCTAAGATTTTCGGCAACTTTTGTCTTGAGTTAGCCGGGTTTCTTATTCGCAACCAAATTTCCCTTCATCCCTCGTTCCAGTCATTGGACAGAGAATTTAGTGTTCTTTCCCTATATCTTTAGCCATCAATTTATGACCAGGATGTTAAAGGGATGGTCTAGGGGATGTGTAACCCGCATTCAGTGTCCAGCCCAAATGACATGCTTTACCCAACTTTAAGTAAATCCCTTTCATCGAATTGTTTCCACATCGAATCTTCTGTTTAAAATAAGGTGTTATTCTTAGCATTCTTCATTCAATGTCACCCTTGGCCCATATAAGTTTCCTTGCGTGGCTACGACAAGGTTTACACTAAACAGGAGCAGAGCGCCGGAGGCGAGCAGATATGCGACGCCTGAAATGCCATCGGATGGTCCACCTTGGCGGAACATCCGCACGTGCAAAAACACTAGAAAACGACAGCGAGGAGAGAGCGAAACTGCCAAATTTGCCGCTGCCCCTCAGCAAGCCACTGGGCTGAGAAGACTAGCGCTGCCGCTTGGAGACGCGCCCTTCTTTGCTCAAGAATAGGTACTGACACCACTGGTCTTGTTCAGAATCCGGGCTGGTATGAACAAAAAAAGGCCCCCGCATTTTCGTCCTGTAGCTTCCACGGGAGATCCGCGCTACGGAGTGAAGCTTAAATCTGTCCCCGTGAGAGGTTACCCAGGAAACGCTTTCTCCACCTTTTTCGCAGTCATTTGACCCGGCATTACGTGGCACCCGAGGATGCCGTGTGTATCATCACCCTTCATTCCCCCTCTTCAATCTCTCCTACCAACTATCTGTCTGCTTCCTCTCTTGCTACACGGATGCATCTGTTTTTTCCCCCTCCATTTTCTCTCTCTCTCACACGTTGCATCATTCCTGGCTTTTGACGCTTTACGAAGCGCTTTTTCTGTGCTGAACCACTTTACCGCCGGTGCCCGTTGGGTAGAATACTGGGGGGTCACTATGTCGTCCTTAGTATTTTAAGAGTGACAATTGTGCTGGTCTCTGAGTAACCGATAGCTTAAGTAATCCACTAGGGAGCCACGGGACCAAAGCGCGTTGGTGACTGATTGGTATTCCTCTTGGGAGCCACTCACAGGAAATTGTCAAGTGCGATAACATTCGCGAGTACCGTTTTTGGGTGGTATGGTTTACAGAAAGACAAACCAGCGAAATTTTGCTAATCACTTGGTGCACGAAAGACGTTTTCTTTGAAGCGCCTAAATGTCAAACGCCGGGAGTGGGGGCTTGTAAGTTCGAGAGAGCTCGTGTAAGCTGTCACGCACGCAGGCAGTAAGTCGATCCCATATGATGAGCTATTTCAATCGAACCGTTATCTCTCGGTCATCCTTATTCCTATTCGTTTTCGTCTGTAGGAATACATCTCAGTAGCATTCGGTACTCGCATTTTTATGTTTACGTGCTTTGAAAACAAAATTGTAGCGATGCTTACTAGCCTTTTTTCTGCTACACCGGGCTTTCTCACTTTCTGCGCTTTTGTTTTTTAGTCTTATGGAAGAAATTACGTCATCAGGCAGAATGGCGGTTGCGACAGCTTCCCTCCACGGATCATGTTTACCTGTTTTGCTGACGTCCCATCAAGCTGAGAAGCCACGCATTTCGCTTCGTTTTAATATGCTTACATTTCCAATTAATAGTTTTGTGTATTTTTTGAAGTGGGCGTATTACCACCGCCAAGATTTCGACTCGTGGCTAGCGAATGAAGGGGGCTGAGACTAAAACAGGATCAACAATAAAAAATGGTCACCATCCCGCCCTGCGAAAGTGGATGTCCATCGAAGCTGTTGTAAACCACTACACATGCTGCTGGTGGAGGGTATGAAATGTTCCAAGTTATCTCGGCGGGAGTGTCGTTTTCCCCCAACTTCTCTGGCGGCAAATTCTGGCTCTTGCCTACCCTGACGCAGCCCTCGGCGTTTTGGGCAAGAATTGCTCTATTTAGTGACACTAGTCTTGCCTAGCCTTCACATAATCTGTAAATATATTCTTTACAAGGAACACATGGTGGGCAGGGGGTCCCATAGTTCATAGGCGCCTTATTATCTATAATGCGATTCAGACGCTTGTTCTGTGGTTTTTTTATGAATACTGAGCCCTACGCGGTGTGTCCAATTAGCCTGACGCTCTGCGTCTTAGGCGAGAACTGCTCGGTACTGCGTGGGTTTTTTGCTTATGACACGAAATTTCGCGACCAACTGAAGGCTAACAGCTTCGCTGTAAAACCTTTTTCTACCACTGGCAATGTACGAGGAAGGCGCAGTAGTAGCACATCAGGCTGCTACTGTTAGGCTTGGGTTTACACAAATTTACGGATCATACAACTATTCTTTCTACAAGCACGGTCATTTACTGGACCAGCCAACTACCACAACAACGTTCTCTTGCAGGATTAGAAATTTCAATTTTCGCCCTAGTGTATGTAAATACACTACAAGACTGTGCACATATTAAGGAATCCTTTGTAGCGTGCACAGAAGCAGGTGATACCTTAAATGTATTGATACGAGGAAAGAAACGATGTCTCTACTAAACAATGTCAAGAATGGGTGACCCTCACAATCAGTTTGGTGCCCGGAAATGCGATACTTGTAAACCGTCTCACTTTGTTGTTTCCTTTTTAAAATTTTAAATATTGATTTCACCTCAACCGGGGAAGGACCGGACAAAAATCATCAATCGCCGCCCAATATCAGTGGCACCAACCATATGCAAACTTGTGAAAGAATGATACACACTTAGATAACCCACTACATCGAATACTGGAAACGAGCCTACAATGGCCTCAGGCTGAGTTCAGACCTTGCATGGGAACACATTGTAACTTCTAGTTGCTTCGGAGGTTCCTAAACCGATACTTAAGGAATGAACCACCAGAGTACATTTTCGCATTCTACATAAACAAAGTGTTTGGCAATTTCAATCAGGAACCCACTCGGTCTAATCTGGCCGGTATATAACCCAGCCAGCGGGCACTCGGCTGCATTACCACATTCCTGGAAGCTCGACCAATTTCACTTCGGAGCACCAGCAGTGACCACCCTGTCACATACACTCTTGATCGCGGTGTTCCTGAGGGCTCGATTTTGATCCCCCTGCTCTTCAATGTGGCCATTCTTATTGTGACGGACTACAGCACTGGCGCCCGCTACAGCACTTAAGCGGACGAAATCACCATTTTGACAGTGGCACGGGACTACAGTGGTCATACTGGATATGGCCACCGCTCTACAGGCTGCGCTAATTGCACTTCAAGAAACTCTTCTAAAACTGAGGCTCACCTTAGCGTCTGAGAAAACGAACTCGTCTATATCAATGAAAGACGGAGTGCTCTCATGCAGAGGAGGCAATAACGTTAACACTGGGGCAACATGAAATCGAGACTAAACATGGCCATGTGAGAATTCTCGGTATTCCTATACATAGCTGCAACACGGGTAACCATTGGATTATGAAAGTCAGAAAAGCAATGGCCCGTTGCCTTACACGCAATCAAATGCGTTTCCAGCGAATTCGGTGGAACACGACAAACAGCCTGAAAACACTTTTGAGAACTATTGCAATTGGTAAAATGACATGATGGGGTGCAGTCGTATCGCTGTCAAAAACAGGTGAAAATACATGGCAAGTCCTCCACTGCCACATGCTGTAGACTATTACGGCCCTTCCTAAGTTCCCTGATGTACGAAAACTGTGGGACCTAACATCTCTACCACCGACCGAAGACATCCTCAGAAATGCTCAGTCATCATTGGACAACCGACTGCACCTCAAAATAGAGGGCCAAGACACCTTGCTTTGGTATGCCCCACGAGTCTGTACAGAAGCCTGGGTGACTCCAGGGGAAACAACCACCTTGATGTTCTCTACCCTGCAACCCTGCAAGGCTGGCACGCCCCCCGCAAATGGCGTCACTTCAACCAGGGAGCTCCTCTTTCATAGGCGCAATCAGCATAACGCCAAGGGCATATTTACTTACGGCGCTATTGATGCAGTTCCTCAGGCCTTGGCCTGGTACAAACCCTCGACCAAAGAAGCCAGACGCTATCCCTGCACACTGGATCGCGCAGCGCCTGCACAAGCAGAACATTTGACTATCTAGGCGACTTTAAGGAACCACCGCGTGCCTTGCGTCAGATATACAGACTCACCTGAAGCCCTACGCAGTGTTGAGGACCCAACAACCGAAGATCTTACAGCTAAACGCATCCGCCAAATCCTACATCACAAACAGAACCAGGACGCTGACGCTAGGGTCACCTGGATAATTGCGCACGGGGGGGCCGGGGGGAGTAGTTAGCAAGATTGTACATGGTCTTGCCCCCTCACAATATGTAGGTCTACTTCTTCATCTCCAGGCTCCCCTGCTCGTATCTCCAGACCTTCGCGACCACCCCTACGCAGATTCGCCACCGGGCGGCCGCTTCGAAGTGATGGGAGTACGACTCTAGCTGCGGTTTCTTCGCCGCGAGATATGAAATGCATCACCCTGCACATCTTTAAGGAATTAACCCTCAGCCGTTCTCAAGAAAGTACTTGCCATGACGGCCACTACTACTCATATCATGCATAAGTGGCAGACACTTGCTGACAGGAAAAAGAACATTGACATCACTGCCCCCCCCCCGTATCATCACCCTACATTCCTCCATTCATTCCCTCCGACCAACTATCCCTCGTCTCCCCCTCTTGCTACACGGATGCGTCGGTTTTCTCCTGTTACATTTTCTCTCTCTCACCCAGGTTTCATTATTCTCGGCTTTTGACGCTTTATTCAGCGCTTTTGCTGTGTCGAGCCCTGTGTGACGCGAGCATGGAAAGCCTTATTCAGGACTGATCCGCTTTGGATCTGCGTAGACGTAACCATAGTGGTTTAAAAAAATTCGGATATTGAAGTATTGCACAGGGACATTCTTGAACACCGTCATCGCCTTGATATCTGAGCCCAGTTGATCGTTGCCAGTGGCCTGGCGAGCGCGATATATTGGCCGCCTACCTACTTCTCTCACACCCCCTCTTCCCGCATCAGCGACCTTCGGTCCTCTTCCTAATAAAAGAATTCATCATCATCATGATTGTTCGAGCTATACGAGTGTATTTTTGCATCTTGTATTTTTTCTGGTATTTCTTCTGCTTTGTTATCTCTAGGGCCTTTTTTATCCTCCCCTACACTTTTCCCGCCGACTAGCTTGTCATAGTTGAGATTCTAGCAAACCTCTCGGCTTTCTTCCCTAATAGAGAGCTTTCTCTTTCTCTCCGGCACGCGTGTAGCAGAAGAGGCAGCCATTTTTCACCCCAAAATGGAGTAACATCTCTACTGACTGACGCACACCGTGCTAGCATAGCCTATTGAGGCACGTATCTCTGTCAACACCAACTGTTCTACAACATTCTAGGATTACACAAACCATTTTGAATACTGACCACGTCTTCTATACAAGAACGAGGTGGCTAAAATTGCTGGTGGCGACATTTAACACCAGGTATTCCCAACGGCGGTCTACGGCATACCTCCATCTGCCAGAAACACAGTTTGAAAAACACCTACAGAAGTAGAATGATTAACGCCAAAAATTCCGTAATCTTTGAATACCCTCTAACCGCAACCATCATTTCGTATGCAATGCTCACAAAATTGTGTCGAATTTAAAGAGATGACTACTACAAATACAACTGCACGTGTTGTAACACACAAAACATGACCTATAACCTCGTGCGGGAGTGCTGGAGAGCAATAAAAATATCAGACCAAATTAACATGCAAAATTAACTTCTTTATTATTTACGGTCAGTCATTGCCTTCGACTAGATTTATCATTGTGCCAGAGAGTAGGAGATACTTTGCCTATGGGGAATACCTCGTAGTTTTGGCATCGGTACCCGTTTGCTTGGATGTAGCAATTCCTAGAAAATGGGGTAGAATGCTTTAGCTGCAAACAAAATCAGGACTAATGCAATTGATACCTGGGGTGGTCATAAAGGTTTTCAGTCGTCCAATGTTTTCGCAGTTTAAGTCCATGAAATGTCAGTTATTTGAATACTTGTAACTACTCGCTTTAGGCGGCTTACGTCGTGAAGTGCAGACGAGCAAAAAAATGCCAGGGCATGGAGTTAGACAATTTCTTTAAAAAAAACAAGGGCGTATTTGCAGTGCACACATGTACAAGTTTTAAACGCTGCGTGTGCGTAATTTTTCCAGTGTCTACGTTTACTGTAGTCTTTAAACACGCCAATTAGGAGCACACAAATACGTATTGTCATAACAGAAAATAAGCAGAAATTTTGTATTTAACCACAAATTCAGCAAGGTGATGTCTGCTACCTGTTTACATTATTACAGCAGAAAGGACAATTGTTTGCAGGGTGATGTAGGACTGGTCAAAAGTTACAGTGCACATCTACGTTGTGTGGGTAAAGATGTGGCACGCCAGCGGTTGTTTGGTGATTGTACCCTCTTGCAGTGCTTGTCAACATAAAATAAAATTTCCCACTGGTGTTCCAACACGTGGGGGTTGGCTTGAAAAATCTCCGCGCTTCGATGGTGACTGCTGCGCCTTTGTGTAGCGTAGTGGCAGTATTGCGGAGCTAAATTCGAGCACTACGTGCTGGAGAAGGGGCGTTTCCTCTCCAATCTTCCTTCAAGGCCCCAGAGCTGGCAACGTACGGTGCGCAGTGAAGTCACACGCGGGTTTTACTTTTTTTAACCCGTTATACCTTTTTAGCCATGATGGTATCAAAGGTTAACAGACGCAGCGGAAGCAGACGGAGGGATAGCAAGTAAAGACGGGTGCATTGCCGAGTGTGGCAATATATACAAAAAAAGGAGACCTCTCGATTTGGCGTCCCCGATTTTAGGAGACGGGACGTCGGGGACACCATAACTTTTTTTTTCTCCATGCTCTTCTCCTAAGCTACTCCTTTCTTCTTCACAATTCGGCGATTCTTCCATCCATGAGCTCATTTTAAAGCCGTGTTCGTTGCGCTGTAGCCGTAGAATGGCTGTCAAGTCACTTGTTCGCGGCTGTGAGACTCTGTGTTGGTTTCCTAACTCTTGCAGTGTTTTCTTAGGTTACATGACGTAATATATTTCCGCCGGTGTAAGCGCCGGCGGGAGACATGCTTTCGGGTGTCAGTTACGAGATCGTATGAAACTAATTTATTTGTGATAATATTGCGAATAAAATGCCCCCCGCTCTTCATAGACCCCAGTGTGCGTCCTCTTTATAACGCTATTGTAGGAATGTATAGTAGCGTAAAAGATCCAAGGGGTTCAAACAGCGGCTGCCTATCGAAAGCAAGCCTTTGTGGTAGTTGGGGGTTCAGGGTCCCCTCTGCTCCATTGCGGTTGTGAAAATAAAGGTCGCTGTTTTGGGTTCGCTTTTAAATTTGTAATAATGTTAGTGGCAGAACTCAAGGTACGCTGTAAATTGATTGTCAAATGTAAACAGTGGCTCGAAATGTCTAGCCGAGCACTAGGGCATGCAACTAGCGCGAACTCAATTTTATAATTTTAGATGGTAGCAAATGTACGACGATACCGTGATGGTGCATTATGTAAATACTCATTAACTGCGCAGATGGTCATCATCTATAGGGAGCTTGGCAACACAACACGCGCACACGCTACATCGCTACATGTTCTATGAAATGCGTAAAGGTCTTGCAGCCCACTGAATTCGAAAAACCATACATTTACCTAAATACAGACATTCAGCCAAAGTCGACTTTCCAAGCACCTAAATCGGTAGTGCAAAACTTCTCGGGGTAAAATATTCTAGAACAAGAAACATAATTACACATTGACCTCAAGATAAAAGCAATACATACGAGGTCTCCTTCATAGCACTTCGGTCGTCGCCTGAAAATTCCCTGTAGTGTGTGGAGCCAAATCTGAAAGGAAAAATCGGAGTAAATAAATAAGGGCACATTTAAAACTGCGCAGTAAAAAGTCTAAACAGGACATTCCGAGACTACGAAAGTGTGTTAGTTTCTGCAGACACCACGACAGTAATCGACACAAGGAAAACGCAGTCAGTAAGGTATGCTCAGGTATTATAAATCAAGGACACCAACAAGGAATATTTTATCCGTAGCAGTTTGGTGCCCGCTACTTTAATTTGAAGGCGGCGTTGGCCTCGTTACCGAGAGAATGAAAGGAGAAACGAAGACAGAAAGAAAACGGACGAGGAAAGTGCGAAAAAAGTGTGAAGGGGAGGGCGGGTTTTCGATACCGTGCGAGACCCTCCCCGGCGGTGAGGCATGGCGAAAGTGTCAGAGAAAGGTGGTGAGACATGGTGCGCGTGGCGATGCTCTGTGATATGATGCCATAGCAGCGCGTGCCATCGTTCACTCGACGATGACGCGTTCGCTTCCTGAGACGCCGTTCACGGATAGTTCCGGAGACGCAGAGTGCGACCACTTCCTATGACGCAGTTCGCAACGCCGACCCAGAGGCTTACCGCGCGGGAAGTTCAAACAGAATTTACAACATGCTTGGTGGCAGCGATGCGCTGCGAGATAGCTGCACAGTAGCGCACGCCTCCGTGCGTTCGCTGATCACGCCATCACTTCCTGAGATGCAGCAGCTATGAGCTGTGACCTAGAAGTCTGCAGGTCACGCTGGGCACAAGTTTAGCATAGGGCATATAGTAACCGACAGCCATTTTGATCACGATATGCCGTCATTACAAGACTTGGAGTAGAGAGTGCGTAGTGCGAGTAGTGATATGAGTCGACCAGAAACCCCGTAGGTTATAACGAAAAATCGGCGTTGAATGAAGAAAAAAGTAAAAGAAATTATATCGAATTGAAAACTTGCTGACATCCCTATCTCAGTTATTTCGTTTCAGCCTAACACATGAAGGCTTTTTGGTAACAAGGATGAAGTTTCTGCTGTTGTTTCAACGGTTTGTACAGGGGCCCTCTGATTGCTCCCTTCCGTCATTTTGGTAGTTTAGAAGAAGATTTGGTTATGCTTGGGGCTAGTACCAGTGTACGATTTCGTGAGATAGACATGTAGCGACTGTACCGACACGGGCGCACGGACTCCCCTACATGTGTGGACTGCCCGGAATTAGAGACGCTGGAGCACCTGCTCTGCTTCTGCTCCCACCACGCGGGCCTGAGAGCAGAGCTCCACCGAGCGCTTCAGCGTCGAGGCCTTCCCAGCGCCGGCAGGGACGACCTTCTGATCCCGAAGGGGCCTGCGGCAACCCAACGCGAAGTCTTCGCCTATCTGCTCCATTACTTGGGGCGGTATTTTCATGTTTTGGCCCTTTCAAAAGGGCCCCTTTTGAGCGAGCCCTGATTTGCTAAAAGCAAACAACCGGATGTGACGTAACGCAAGCGCGCCTGACCTACTGGTTTGGCCGCGGCTTCTTCAAACAGGCGATTTGAATTCTAAATAGACTGTTTTTTGAAGCAGTCATGCATGCGGCGTTTATCGCCTTGTTGTTGGCTCGCCAGCGGAACAAGCGGCCGAGAAGCAATGCAGACGCGTTCGATATGCCCCGAGAAGCATTCCGCCAGCATTTCCGTCTCTGAAAGAGCCCCGTGCGGTGGCTGTGCGACGAGCTCCGGTACGAACTTGGTGGGCGGACACGCGGCCTCAGCGTCGAGGAGCAACTGTTATGTGCCCTTCGTTTCTTCGGTACCGGTGGTTTTCAGTCGGGGGTCGGTAACGAAGGAACCACATCGCTGTCGCAGCCCTCCGTGGGCCTGTGCCTCTACGCCACCGCCATCATACATTGAAATAAGCGATCGTCTGTGATCTAGCGAACGTTCAGTAGGCGCAGTGGAATAAACGATCGTCTGCGAGCTTGATAGCTGTTCAGCAGACGACCAAAATTACGCAAGCAATCGGCATGACGTTTATCACCTTTTAATGGTACTTTACACATACCAGGTTAACGGTAGTAGTCTTCACACGAATCAGACTCGTCGTTAAGAAACGAAAATCCCCCCTGGAGACGACCGGCCTCACGCAGCGGCTGTAGCCCGGATTGCAGTGCCCGGACTGAGGCACCCGTACTGAACGCTCTCTCTATACCTTTTTCTCTCTCTCCCTCTGCCTCTCTTCACTTTATCCTGTCACCCCCCCTCTACTTCCCTTCCCCTGCCCTGGGTTGTATGCTGGTGAGCTCCCTGCCGAGCTGAAAATATCCCCAGTGCCTTTCCTTTCTTTTTCCTCTATGATGACAATGATTTATACTCGGTTCGATATAAATTTTGGTGCGACTACAAACCTTTGAATGCTGGAGAAAGTTAGAATGCTGTTAACAAGTAGTTCTTGCGGTGCGAACTTCTTGAGCTTGCGCGTATATTGGCCAGGCAGTTCGGCGTTTTATCTGTTTAGTCTAGAGTGCTCGCACTTTGAATGCTGCTCCGTCTTTATACCGTGCCCTCAGCAGTAGGCAGTGCAGCTGCGCACCCACAATCAATCAACCGGACGTGATCAAGCCCGATGCTGCCGGTGGACCTTAGCCCTCGCTAAAGCATATGACATTAAAAATTGCAGGTTATTCTCTGAGCCACTGTCCCATTGCACTAACTGAAGCTGTAGTGTACATTCTTAATATATCGTGTTTACAAACATTTTGTCAAGGCAGTGATGTTGCCGTTTGTGTGTTTTCAAGGCGGATGGTGCAACTGATAACTACGTCAATGCGTGCCTACGTTTCCTGGGTTTTTCTAATAAACTTTCATCTGCTATACAGTTCCCCGGTCGTCCCCGCTCTCGTTTGGAGTTGTCTTTGCGCTGCCCAGCATGAGGGTCAGGGGAAGTCACAAAATTCCGAGATACAAATTTCTCAACTGCTCTGTACGCGAGATCCCCTCGCTGAGCTTGTGGACATTCACTAAGCTAAGGAATGTGGCTTGTAGGTTTTGCATGTCCGTAAACTGCGCTTCAGGTTACTAAGGACACACTTTTTTAAGGAAAACAACCTAACGACGTGGACAGCACGTGCGTAAATTAACAACCGATTTATTAGAAGTGGAAAACATTTCTGCTTGGACATCAGAACATTTAGAAAGCGTTAGAAAGTACAACTGGAACGGCCCCGCCGACCTCATATCTACGCGCAACGCACTTGTACATGCTGTTATCCGATCCGCCGCATACATGATTAAAACGTGCAAACCGTCTCACTTCTCACTGCCTCCTCAATTTCTATATAAATAACATCGTCTCGCGTCCTTTTTGCCCCCGCATAGATTCCCTATGCAGTTTTTATACCTCATCTTTATTGGGTATACGTCATCTCTTATACGTCATCTTTAATGGGTAGTACCACCCCCCCGACGGCCGGCCTGCCTCAGTCCCCGCATCTCATCCTGGGAGTACTGGATGAACCCGCGTGAAAGCTTTGGCGTCCAAGTAGCACAATAATTCCTGGCGGCGCACCACCTTGGGACTATTGGAAGCTTCTTTAGGAGCTGCAGGCCAGCCGTGCCTTGACCAAGAGGCGTGACGGTCGGACTATAGGCTGTTCAAAAAAATTGTATGTCTCTGTTGTCTTTTATTAAACACAGTAAGTCATCATCTGTTTCCTAGAAAATTTTGTTTTGAGAACAACCCCTAAAGGTGCGGAGCTACAAAAAGCCCACACTTCATTCAACAAGTTTCCGCGCTGGTTGAATCGTATGACTTGAACAAGATGGTGACCTGACGCGCAGGTCATGGCATTTTACTGCTTCATGGTGTAGGCTCTCTGAACTGTGGGGGGTTTAACAGCGACTGCATCTGACAAATGCTTTTTCATCAAAGCCGTAAAATATTAAGTACCTTTGAAACGTTTGACAGGTTCCGTAAATTCAGGTGCGTCGATGCAGACAATTTCTGGTCGCATATCTTTTCAATGAAGAAAGTAAAAAAAGTGCGATTTAGATTCGAACGGTGTATTTAACGATGAGCTTCACCCTCACACGCAGGAATGCCTCAGACCCGCGGCCCAATAGAGAGTCCTTGAGCAATGCGGGGACACCTAACCTTCTGGTTTTGTGCCCTTTACAATAAATGTTCTCAATATAATTGTTCTCAGCTACACTATGGGAGTTTAGAGTTCGCGGAGTCACCATTCATGGTTACCAAAATTGCCCAAGGTGCCTTGTGTGGGCCGTGTTAAATAAAGAGGACGAAGTGCGCCACGAGCGCAGCCAGTGAGAGCTCGCTCCACGAGCGCGGCTCTCGCGGCAGTCGTTCGTAGCCATCTTGGATAGCCGGACGTCTGGTCTCCTCGTTTCCTTTCGCTACATAATTCTCTGGTGCCGAAAACCTCCAGCCGTCCAGTCCCGCCGACTCGCGCCATGGATTCGCTTCGTCGCCGCCGGGGAGTTCTTCGCGCCACCGTCACGAAGAAGATGACGGCACTCGACGCACTCCTGCAGAACCCGGCGGCACCGACTCTCAAATTTCAGACGCTTCTGGACATAATTCTCGACAAGCAGCGAGCATTGCATGAACTGGACAGCCAGATTTAGGCGGCTCTCACAGAAGAGGAATTTGACGCGGACGTTTCGGATGCCATTGACGACGACGAGCGCATCTGCGCCCTTCGCACGCGCGTGCGCTCCGTCACGAGCCCGGCCCCTTCAGCGAGCGCAGCTACAGCCGACTCTGGTGAGCCTTGCGGGAGCGCACCTTCTCAGCCTCTACCGGGCACCCCTCAGACAACGCAGGGGACCCGCTTCGCCGCACTCCCGAAGCACCAGATACCGAACTTCTCGGGCGACCAACGCGACTGGCAAGAGTTCTGGGTTCACAACTAACAACTAACACCACCAACTCGACCACCATCCATTCGAAGGCGACTTTGCCACGCATCGGGAAGTTTAAGTACCTTCTCTCGTACTTGACCGGTCCCGCCAAGGACGCGATCGAGGGCATCAGGCTGGCCGACGACAATTACGCCTTCGCCGTCACAATCATTACCAACAGATTTGGGCGGAAAGACCTACTAGTGGACGACCACCTGGACAAATTGCTCGCCTTGGAGCCGGTGCAAAATTCGGCCGACACCGACAAATTGCAGGTCCTCTACGACACGGTCACGTTTCGCATAAACGCGTTGGAGGGCCTGGGCGTTTCCCCGGACCAGTACTCCGTCGTGCTCCATCGCGTACTGCTGCGGACCTTGCCGCACGACCTGGGCCTCCTGTACCGGCAAAGGCTGAAGGAGGCGGAGCAGGACGCATCCGAGGTGTCCGCGTCCCCTTCCGCCAGATCCAAGGAAATCAAGGTGATCCTGGACTTTCTCCGCGTCCAGGTGGGGATTCGAGAGGAGAGCGCCTCCGATCGTTCTGTGCCGTCAACGCACCGCGCCCAGGAGAGGGGTCAGTCGTCGCGACCGCGTGTCGTTCTACCAACGGCAATGACTCTGAGCGCCCATTGTCCCTCTGCGGGGCGGCCCAGGTGTCAACTTTGCAACGCTCAGGACCACGTCCTCGCCCACTGAACATCGGTAATATCACCCGAGGAGAAGCGAAAGCGACTGCAGGCAAACAGGTGCTGTTTCAGGTGCGGAAAGCACAGCCATTTCGCCAGACACTGCAGAACAGCCAACAGTCTTGTCTGCAGCCACTGTTCCCGTCGCCACCTCACGTCGCTGTGCGACATCCAGCTCCCTGCGGAATGGTTTGGGCCCACCAGTCCAGAGTCGAAGCAAAGTCGCAGCAAAGGGGCAGCAATCAATAATGCCACCGCGGTGACATCCGCGTCAACCAGCGGTGCAGGACCCATGTCGGTGCTTCTCCAGACAGGCCGTGCATGGGCCCTCAGCAAGAGTCACCAGCTGCTCGTTCGCTTTTTGTTGGACACCGGGAGCCAGCGAAAATTCATTCGACGCCACGTGTCCCAAGCACTTTGTTGTCCGGTCAACGGTTTCGAACGTCTAACGCTTTCTACGTTCGGAGACACTCGCTCGAGAGCACCTGTTACGTGCAACAGAGGCTCTTTGATACTTAAAAGTCAGCACGATAGCCAGAACATCACAGTCGAGGCCCTGGAAGTCCCCAGCATCTGCACCATCACAAGCCCGCCCGTCAGCAAAGAAATCGTTCGTGCTATGGCCGATCAGGGTCAAGTTGCTGCGGATGCCCGACTTGCGCCCACGTTTCGAGAGAACCAGGTCAGCGTGTTGATCGGTTCAGACGCGTATTGGAATGTGGCAGCAGTAAACGTTTCGAGAATTTTCCCTACTCTGATGGCCGTGGAGACGGTTCTGGGCTGGACCGTTCAAGGTACTCAACTCGACAGCTCAAGCCTTTCGACCGCTCACTCGAGCGCTCTGTTTCTTTCTCTTGGAGAATCGTCCACGGAAGATGCCGCCGTAGACAATGATCGATCGTCCATGTGCCGCTTCGAAGTCAGCAAAACTCGGGGCACTACGGAAAACTTAAGGATCGCCAAGAAAACCACCGGGATCAGGTGTTTCTCCGCAACGAAGAGCCAAGAAGCGACGTCGCCAACCATCCGCCCTTCCAAAAGGTGAAACTTGATTTTAAAACGAAGAGAGGTGACCCCTGCGTCATGAAAGTGCTCGGTACGCAGTGGAAGGGCTCAGACAGCCTTGTTCTGAGGGAGGACAATATCACCACGTTTGTGTCGGAAAAGCCTGTGGCAAAGAGCGAAGCCATGCCCGCTGTTCCAAGCGCACTCCTGGCTAAGCAAAGGGGACACGTGCCTCCAGCAGAAACTCTGCCTTCTAGAACTCTTGTTGACTCGCAGCGAGCTGCGCATACTGTGACAGCATCGTCAAGCCGCCAAGGGGTATCGTCTGTGGCACCATCTGATAAGGGAATACCTCCTGCTGCTTCGATTCACTGACGAGGTAACAGAAGAGCCGCCAGCCAAGCTCAAAGTAGAGGACGTCGTAGAGGACGTCGTGTTTCTTGAAGACAAGCCGATGCCTGCCGTCTAACAACTCGACCACCATCGTCACCGGTTTTTCGGTCGCGACGGAGTTGTGCGACCATGCTCCTTCCGCCAGTGGATTTCCGTCCGCCTGTCATCGGTACTTAAGAAACGGCGACAGGGTCCGCAGATGTTGTGGTGCAACAAGTCCCTGCTCAACTTGGGGGCCGCGGGAGTGTGTGAAATAAAGAGGACGAAGTGCGCCACGAGCGCAGCCAGCGGGAGCTCGCTCCACGAGCGTGGCTCTCGCGGCAGTCGGTCGTAGCCATCTTGGATAACCGGACGTCTGGTCTCCTCGTTCCCTTTCGCTACAGGCCGTGTTCCATTGTTTGTGAGCTGAAAGTCATTCGAGTTTGGCGACTTGTTAAACTATTCCCGCTCATTAGAAACAAAAACACTCAATTGCAGCATAAGTTGCAGCGCACAGAATTTTCTTTAAATACCCCAAATCTTGACGCCTAGAACAACAATACTTATGTGCAGATTACACACTAAATGGAAAACGTCAATCCTACCTTTGCAATATTTTCAACACGGATTTTTATGGATACGTTCCGATTGTTGAAGTGTTGCTTCACCTATAAGAAAGATTAAACACGGTTAAAAATGAGTCTGGCTGTTTGTAATCAATGCCACAATTTGTTCACTACGTGTTTGCAAACACCAAGCATACTCGTTGAACAGGTAATGCTTCACTGAAACTGCTGTTTTACAGAGGTCAAAATCCCCTTTTTCGAAACGCAATAGAAGTAGGTGACGGGCTCTAAAAAACCTCCCCATATTATCTTAGGCCTTTGCATATCTCCTTCGACATCCCGTTTAGCCAAAATACGTAATAAACTGGAACACCGGCGCTGGGATCCGAATCGGCCTCATTTTTCCGACCCGCACTTTTTCACCGCTGTGCAACGAAACACGGCCAGTTATAACTTACGCTAATATTCGGATCTGGGCGTTGCATTTCTTCTCATCGCGCTGTGACTGAAATGGCAACGGAACTTAAATAAAATCTGCGCATTTTCTTGCCAACCTCAAGCTAAGTCGACAGCGGAATCCAGTGTTCAGGAATTCTTATTATTTGGCGGTGAAACGGTAAGGGAATGGGGACATTTTATCATCTGTAACCGGGAGAGTTCAGTAGCTATCGTTCCGGTTTTGTAACTTAAAGATTGATTGCAAACTTTGTTAGCGGCATTTTGTAGGGTTGCAAGCACATCTTCCTTGTACAAGAATTTCTCAGATTTCAAAAGGAACAAATGAGCAGCAGCGCAGTCATAACGAAACATTTGGGATAATTTTAGGGTAAGCGTACAAGGAGCTTGATTTACAGCACCCTAACCCCAGAGTTCAGGCTGCACAATCTTTGTTGCTATATATCAACTGGGCTACCAGGGAGGCTGTTGCGGAAATCTAAATGAATGCAATGTGAAGACTACACTTGTGTCGTTATAATTTCGTTCGCTACTTCAACTACAATGCCATTTGCAACGTAAATTTCTTTTGTTAAAAAACAATATTGTCTGTCCATATTTTTCATCAAGAAAAAGCGTATGACGCTGAATGGCGCTACGGCATTCTGTAGGACCTAAAAGTTTTTGTTGTTGTGGGAATATGATTAACTCCCTTGATAGCTGTCTGACTGAACGAACATTCACAGTGATGGTCGAGGCTGCAGTATCCGCACTGTATATGCATGAAAACGGCGTTCATCAGGGCGGAGTACTTACTTACACACTTTTTGTATCTAAGGTGAACACACTCGGAAAAGCTGTGCCCCGCAAACTTTTTGACTCCATTTAAGTGAATAATTTACATATCAGTTTCAGTTTCCCATAAACTGTATATCTGTAACTTGCCGGTCAAACGTGTCACAAACAGGCTTGTAAAAATGAGCAGACGAAAATGGCTTTAAGCTAAATCTTCAAAAGAGCACGTGTGTCTTCTTTTCCAGGAGGCGTGGTAATCACCCCGAACACACCGTCCAGCTAAGTGAAATTGGTTTGCCTGTGAAAAAGGAGCATAAGATTTTAGGCATCGTGTCAGATGAAAAGCTCTCTTTTGTTCTGGAAATGAAGCAACTGAAAATAAATCCTATAGTGGCAGTGACAACTATACAAGGCTCCAACCCCCCCCCCCCCCCCCCTCCTACGGCGCAGATTAGATGTGCCAGAGGTGTCTCTACAACACTTTATTGAAGTTGTGGTTGGACTATGGGAGCGCAATATACGGGTCGGCTTCGAAAACCGCTTGAAAAATGCTTGACCCTATTCTGAACCTGGTGTTTCGCCTTTCCTCAGGAGCCTTCCGAGCCATCCGAGCCTTGTTTCCCTTTGGGGAATGTCTTCGGTTTCTTGTGAGTTATCGTTTAGTGCCATTAACAGAAGAAGTGCAGCAAGAAACCTCCTCTCACAGCATTTACTACACCTACGACACAAATATCCTTAGAAAACGTTTTACACAGACGCCTCAAATACACACAAGCTACAGATAGCCCGAAGTCTGCTATCAAAAAGACAATGAGCAAGGGTACCAGGATATCTACAACAGAAGCACACGGCGTTTTGTGAAAATTGTCTTGGCGCTCTTTGGCCACAGACGCCGTTGCGCCAATGAAACACACATAGTAGTGGTATTCTTTACAATTTACAACTTACAATTTGGTATGCAGAAGAGTGTGCCGGGTTGAGACGCAGTGTAGCAATTTTCCGCAATTAACCCTTCATTGAGAGTGTCCAGTATGTATATCGGGGGTGACACGAAATATTCATTGTTACATACGCCTGGTAACATGACAAGAGCAAAGCCGTATTTCGTCTAGTCTGTTGACGTTTTGAGGCATATTTATTTTGCACGCAGAAACCCTTTCAATTTTAAATGCAGCAATTCTTGTATCTCGCCCTCGCTAAATTGGGAGCTTGTGCGGAATAAGTAGTCACTTAGCAGTGACAAGAATCATTTTAATATGAATAACAACGCGAGAGCGGAGAAAAGCTCTGAACCCTGCTTGTGGCAATTATGGCGACTGTATCAAAAGCGTAAGAATATGTTTGAATAGGCAGAATCTGAGCTAGTTGGATCATACTTGAATTAATACTGGTCAGCCTACATTTAACTTGGTACGCAGACAATGACAAGTCAGCGCTTCTGCTTCGTTTCTTGTCATTGTCTCCGTACCCAGTAAAATTTAGGCTGACCAGTAATAATTCAAGAATATGTTTGTTGACATCAGCCGAATCCTACAAGGAGTCGTCGCATTCGTAGTTTGCGGCAGGCTTTGTCAGTCATAAAGCCTTTTTGGCAGCTATGCATGCAAAAGCCTCGACTTCAGAGCTTTGAAAAATGACTAGATTTTTTATTATCTTGCATTATATTTTATGGTGGCAACAAGAGTGTGTTTGAGCTTTAATTGCCATGACCTGCTTTTTTGTCTTTTGGGGAAGTTACTCGTAGTGTTTTCCCACGCACCTAAAGAAGACTGCCTACTGGTATTGTGTCAGTCAAGAGACAGATCATGTGGCAGAAGAAGGAATCAAAGAAAAACATTGGGTATTTTACTTCCGGCGCGCATGTAGGCTTCTGCATATTTTTGATGCTAGGCTGGTATTTAGGCAAAGGTCTAATTGATCATTTTTTGTCCAGATTTTATTCATTCGAATAGAGACATTCATCTAACATGTTGGTGCTGTGTATAAATAAAAAATACCTAGAACTTTTTTGAGAGAACTTTGAGCTGCTTTCCAGACACGTGTGTGTTCTCAGTGTGAAGAAATATAGTCCCACGCACGGGGAACTTGATGTTGATTTAGGTGCCGAAGGTCAAGCAGGTATTTTGTATCGCTTAATAGGCACGTTACTCGTATTATGCGAATTTGAAAACTCAGCAACGGCAACCACGCATAAGAATAGTGGCAGTGAGTAATCGAGTGCCCATCTCGATTTTTTAGGTCTGGTCTTTTTAAAAGATATTTTGAAGAGTCACACTTCAAGATTTTTAGCACCTAGGTATGTAGCCGAGATAGTTGGTGTGTAACTGCTCCATGAAGAAACCTTAATGCTTTGACTAAACCAAAGTTTTGTCGTGTTTTTTGAAACGCAATACTTTAAGTATTTTTACTCTTGCCAGCGTTGTTGGAAAACACTGTCAATTGATGCTAAGAATGCATACGTATGCTGTGCTTTTGGTGTGTGTACGAGCTTGCGGGCCTGCTCATGGATCAGTTTAGGTTTGCTCTGTTTATAGGTCAAGACCAGTCCTCGCCTTGGGAGAGATTGGTCCAGACACGCAGAAGAACTTGGCTGGCCATGCTGGGCATACCACAGAGATAGTTTTGTGTGCTTTGTGTGGTTGCAGAAAGAAAACGGCTGTCTCTCGCTGTAGAAACGTCAAAGATCTCTTAGATTGGCAAATCTTAGTTGTTTGTGGCATGTTTATGGTTCTTGGTTGTTTATGGCAAATCTTAGTTGTTTATCCCCTGTCGGGCCATTGCCTGAATGTTTCCAGGATTTTTTCAGGTTCACTGAAAAATGACCTCTTAAATTGACTTTTTTTGACCCCTCTGTGTAGCCCATTGATGTGCTGGGGTAGGATGGAATAAAATGATCTTGCTCCACCCGCTTAGATGTCTAGAAGTTGCATGGCTTGCGTTTGTTGCCGTTATTTTATCCTTTTATCGTTTTCACTCGTTGACAGTGATGAGGTGGTATGTATACGCTCGCACACCTTCCATACATTGCTGGCTAAGCTGATGTTTGGTGTTCCAAATGAATGATAAGAAATGACTTTCTTAAGGTGTCTCTTTTGTATTTTAAATGGAACACCTACAATCATCCGCAAATAGAGCACTCTGTATGGACTATCTGCACGCACTTTAGGCTGTGCTTTAAAGTTTTTTTTTTGGTGCGGCTTTTTTCCTTCAGTAACATGTCATGTCTTTCATATGATAATTTTCCCGTTCCTCCGAATATAGGTTCGTAAGTGTGGTGTAATCTTCTATGTTTATTATTTACCAGTTGTTCTGTAGTTGTACGAGAGGTCAGGTGTCTGCTTTGGCGACTTTACGCTATAGTATATACTGCAGATGGGTAAAGTAAATCGCTTTTCTGTTAAGAGATATGAGCGATGGAGTTACCTCAGCACACTTCGCTAGATAACAGCCACCAGCCTTCACTTTTCTTATGCTGGAGCAGTTTGAATAAACGTAAGGTTTTTGAGCCTTTGGAATTTTTACTCTCTTAATTCTATACTAATGAGCTACAGTTCTAGTTTTTTTCACTCTCCTCTACGTCAGCGATAAAACTGCCACTGCAACTGTAACCACCATCTGCTACGATTTAAAGAAATTGAGATTCATGTTTTATGATGAGCCAGGATTTGTGAATAGCTGACCACGATGTTGCGTAGTTTGTCTATCAGCTACATTTTCTTTAAAGGAGCCATGAAGAGAAAACAAAAGTTTGTTTTATTCGAAAGATTAGGTGTTCCATAGTACCCCAAGCGCTTTCCCGGAAGCAAATGATGCTTTATTCACTGAGAAATAGGCAATATTTAAGCCAAAATTTTAAATCTCCCGCTAAAATTGCACATTTCGTCACGGTGAACAATGGCGTCATACGAGCCGGTCCATGAAATAGATACTTAGTATGCCGACTCCATATAGCACCCACACGCGGGAGTCGACCAAGACGGCGGCCATTTTAAAAATACTAGTAAAACCTAGTGCACCCGCAGCCCTAGTCATGGAATCGCCTGATCCGGAGAACAAAACTCTCTCCGAGTATCTCGGGCTTGCATTTAACAACCTCACACCACTTGAACGCTCAATGCGTCTAAGTGCACGAGCGGCAAGCGTTGTGGGATACGCGGTGGACGGGAAAGCGACCATTCCGCGATAGCCACAACAGACGAACGCCCAGCCGTCGGCACCGCTGCCTCGTCAGCCCCGTCGCGACGGACGAATACAGACTGGTACGTATGTTCCGTATTTTCAATTTCAGTAGCAGTATCGCTTATGCCAGTTGGCCGGTATCGTGTATGGAAAGTCGTTCGCTCGAGCTTTCTGCTCCGACCAGAAAGATTCGAGCGTCAATGCGCGGTGTGTACGGCAATTTTTTTCCCCAAGGTCAGAGCGCTTTTGACGAAGTCGGCGACGAGCGCCAGCATGTCCGGGTCCCTGCCGTAATCACTTCCTCGGAAATGAAGCGAGCACACTCGTACTTCCTTTAGCTCTCTTTCTCCTCCGTTTGTAAAGTTCACAAAATGTAGCCACTTGCTTCGCCGAGCTTCGTCGTTGGGCAGCACATGAAAGGAGATCTCACCGGCGGGGATGTCGCACTCCCTCGACGATTGGCCCGTACTACAAGGGCATTTCAAAACACAGCAACGAAATTTCATTGTAAAGTACTCGAACAAACTGAAGTTTTCAGTGGTCGTAAGCTGTAAACGAGCTCGTAACGACAGTAGCAAGCCAACACGACCTCCATACCGAAACCTGTGCGACGAGTGGCACTATCTCGTTGCTGCTCTGTGTTCCTTACTCCCCTTGTTTCTATTTTTACCTTTGCTGGTTGGCGATATGACGGCCAACCTCCTGTGAAGGGATTACGATACCAAGCAAGGTCGCGGCTGTGCATGCTGGGATGGTTCGTTGGCCCCGAATAGCCTTGTACCCGAAAATTTCTCTGCGCGACGGTGGCGACGGCGAGATGTCGAGTTCGGCTGGCGGTAGTTTCGTACGCATTGGCATACACGCTTGCGTGTTCGTTCGGAACTTCAACCGTTTACTCCACCGTTCTTTGTCTTAAAAATAATGTGCAGTATGTTTCACGGGCATTTAGCTCGCTATGCAAACTGTAAGCCCTGCCTAACATGCGTTTGCTTTTGCCGGCCTCCGCCAATCGCAGAGCATTCTCGAGTGACATCATAGGTTCTGTTGCGGAAAATGAGCTGGTGGGTCGCATGGTCATTTCCTTTTTTCCTAATTATGTAGCTTATTTGAGCGAAGTTTGCGTTATAAGTGGTGTCGTTATGGTTCTAACGAGGCAATCTTTTGAATGAACCAAACTTGTGTTTTCTCTTCATGGCTCCTTTAAGTCTTCATGTTGACCGCTTCCTCAGTGTCTGTAGAAACCTTGGTCTATCTGTTTTTTGGGAAAGCATTGCGCGCCACTGCCCCAATAGTCTGAACGGCTGAACAGAAGAGTCATTCTGTGCGCTCCTCTTAGTTTATATAGGAAGCGAACCATCGGAATACGGACGATTCACGTAATCTTCGTGTTACACCAATCACCTTGATTATTAGCCCGTTTCCGCAATGATGAAGCATAGTGTACTACAAGCTCAGTACGCGTGTACATAGCAAAATATCAACCCCGTCACCGTCGTCAGCCGCTTTGGCAACTCTGGCGGTAGTTTCGTCCACAGTATTATGTTGAGACTTGCTTACTGTTGGAAGTACGGACGCAAACCTCATAGCTAAGAATATTCGCTGCAAAATATCTATGAAATGGGATGTTTGAGAACACCATTCACTACATAAAAACAGGGGATTTTAAGAAGAACATGATGGTTTAAAAAAGTCAATGTGAACAACGAAGTAAGAATAAAACGACCATAAATAGTAGCCCTATAAATATTAGTACGGCAATGAAAAATACAATATCCAATGAGATTTGTTTATTCTACTTTGTAAATTTATATTGTGTTTTTATTTCTTTCCCTAAGATACACATCCAGACGTCCTCAAAATGTTTTTAGCACGTTTACACAAGGTCCGTGTCCATGTTTATCAAGGAACCTATTTCCTGTTCCTGCACTTGCTGAAAAAAATATCAAAATTATTTGTTATAGCAACTGTAGTAACAAACGTTTTTTACGCGTATGCCAAAAAGAGCTTCTGACACTTTTAAGTGACTGTGGGCCCTTTTGTAAAAAAATTGTTATGTGATTTGTTTATCGGTCTATTTTAATGTATATTTTAAGACATAGTCGCTTGTCATTTTTATTGCGGTGATACAGCATAATATGTTATGGCGTTATCGCGTTTCGTGAAACACATACTCAAACAATAATTTCGTGAAACACCCTTCTCATTAATAGAACACCTAAGTCTGGAAAGCTTTCGCCCATTGAAATGCTATAAATGTTAGGTTTAGATTTATTGACACCCTTAACTTTAGCCCACCGAGATTTCCAGTTAGGTGTTTTATTAGCTTCACAAATGTGTACTCCCAGCAGTTTTAAACCCCGTGTAGGTGAAAAATACGTATGGGTATAAAATTACGTGGACTGTATGATTTTAGTTGAAAATGACACTAGAGCTATAGCATTGTTGCGGCATGTGATGGATTTGTATCCGGAGCCCCCTGAATGCTAAATACGGCGATTTCAAGAGCGCGGCCCATACGAAGTTCTGTCACCTCTTGAATGCAATTATGCGCGCCAAATAAAAGTGACAAATAACGAAGTTCCCAATTTTTCACAATAGATGTGGTGCATTCATTTCTAACAGCATGCTATCGTCTAGCAGTATATTGCGGCATAGTATATCGCATCCTAACTGTGTCGGTGAGCATATGTTGCACACACATTAGAGGGTTTGATTCCTATTCTTGTGCTTTGCAATAACAGTGATAAACACGAGCACGTACCTATTATTATTATGGCGCTCGGTAAGCAATTCTTTGGGCTTGGGGGGCGTTTAGAGCTGAACAGCGTATTACCAAATTCTGAAACATATTGACCGATTTTGGTCGCTCCCTTGATGTTTAGCGGTTTAAAGCCGCGTTTGTTTGGGCCTGTAACTGCCGCAGGTTACGTATTTCCTGTCACCTCATGATGACATATTTGGCTGCATTGAAGCGTAGAGTTGTCGCGTTTCACATAAAAGTTCCAGAAAGGTGCCGTCAAATCTTATGATCTCGCTAAATTGTATTCTTAAAAACTGATTTTATGGCGAAAAGACTAGCTCTGCCTCTCTGCTTTAGCCCACTGCATTCAACAGCGTGAGAATATAATTAGGCAGTTTTTTTTAATACTGACAGCCTTTCATAGCCACTAGCATGGGTAATGACATGCTTTAGACACCGATGATCCTGTTTTGTTACTCTTACTGTGTGAACTCTGCGCAACATTACTCGCTTAGGCCAGGAAATAATCTGCTTTGCTGTGGGATAAACTAGTCATTCAAACTAAGATTCAAGCAGAAACTTCCGAACAAATCTCCATGCTATGAAAGCGGCGTTATTACGTACCCGAGAGACAGCTGCATTTTTCGAAGATCTCCAGTCAAAAAGCGAGATTTTCCAGAGGCGCCCAGGCTGAAATGATGAGAAACCATAGAAACATTGTTTAGTATGGTTGATTATCAGCAGCTGGCGATTTGGAAAACCGTTTTCTTCGCCGCCGACGCCAAAAATACCCTTTTCGCAATTATCTTACCAACAATTTTTTTAATGCCCCTGTTTCGGGTTTAGCTGGGGCAATTGCTACCTCGTGCGGATCCATTCACCTGATTCAGTTCCTCGTGGCAGGAAATAGATTGAATGAAAAGTGAAGGCAATGACATTGGCTAGCTTGCACCTTTAACAGGGAGGAAGACTGCTTGAACTGAAGTGACCCGTGGTCACAGGATGCCAAGTAGAGTTAAAATCTGTCTATCGTGCCGGTTTGGTAGATTAGCTTTTACAATGCCCTAAACCATTTTCTCTCAAAGGAAGAAAGGCAACCGAGCTGTCGATAAGTAAGGTCTATGCAGAATCTAGGTGGAAAGCAAGCTGCATAGCGATCCCCAATCGAGTGACTCGGCGTTAGAAAGTAAGCAATTATATACGCGGAAAGCCTGGGTCGTCATTGCGTAGCTGAATGCGGAACGTGATATACAGGCTGACCCAAAACATGACTCACCAGTTGAAATATTACCAAGTAGGATAAACGATTTCATAAATGAAACGATTTCTTCCAGACCCGTCCAGTTACTTTATCAATTTTTCCACAAGCGAAGACAAACGTTAATATAGAAAATGAGTTTCAAAACTTTGTTGCCATTGTCCAGAACTAGGAACGAACCCCTGGCTAAGGGTTGCGTTCATACCGTCTACGTAAAGTTCCGAAATGGCACAGGCCCACACAAACTCATGGGGTGTGGTGATGCAACTCCGGTTTAGTATGCTGATACCTCGTATGGGCTTGACCGACTGCAGACTGAATGCTGCACCCACGTTGCTAGTAGCAAGCTCACGGATGTCAAACCCGCGTTGCTGCAACCGCCGAGCGATGATAGCTTTTAGGGTAAAATAACACGTTTTAATACTTAGCGAAGCAGCAAAGTGGGCGTTACGACGCATGATTGATATTTTGAGTATGAGTAGCGCGGTGCTTCGTGCTTTTTGGGGAGAAATAACGGGTCTCTCCAACCTGGCAACGTGGATCATGAGCGCAGATATTAAATAGAAACACAGAACATTGAGTTGAAAAGAAGTTATGTGAAAGGTACGAAACTATTTTGCCTATTAAGCGTTGAAGACGGCCATTCCTTATAGCAAGATACATACTATTCCAGCCGTTTCTTGATTAACCCGTTCGACAAAGCTAGCGTTGCCGCAAAGCGTTTTTGCCAACGCATAACAAAAATGCTGGAACCGCTAGTTTATGCGGAGAAGCACGGCTTTATTGCTCCCACTCAAAGCGCATTTCAGAAACTTCGCCTTGCGTTGTCTGTATGCAGTAATAAAAGTAGTGTAATGCGCGTTTCGCGCACTTAAGCTTATTGAGGTTCTCATACACACGTTATATCGTCGCGGCCAGCTCTTCTATCTTTTAACGCGGAGCGGGTTCTGTTACTCGAGCCGGCAGCTGTGCAGTGTTCTGTTTTCGCCGGAGCCGCTCTTGGGAAACACCGTCACGGCGCTTCGGTAATGGAGGCCGCCTGCAGGAGATTTTAATAAAGTCTTCACGCACTCCCTCACTCACCGAAGCGATCGCCCCATCCCCCTAGCCCTTCCACACGCATTTTATCGCTTTATGGTTGTGCCTTGATGGGTAAATAAAATTCGTAAACTGCAGTTGGCGCACAAAGTGTGTGTTGTAAGGCACGAAGAGTGGGGTGGGACGTTGTAGACGGATTTCGGGAGGCGTGGATGGGTTTCACGTCGCGTCGGAAAGAATCTCGGACAGCTTCAGTAGGTTGATGGAGACGTGGCCGTCCTTTTCTTTGATTTGCAGGGTGCATGATTTGTCGTCGCGATGAATGACTTGGCATAATCCGGAGCAAGGTTAATGTAAATGCAGACGTAGAGTGTCGTTGCGGAGAAAGGCATGTGTGCATTTTGCCAGGTCCTTAACACACGAATGGGCTGGGCTTGGTATACTGTGCGCTCGTGACGGGCATAGTGGTTTCTTAGTGCGTCAGAGGCGGGCGCCAAAGTCGGTAGGGTCCTAGCTTGTGACGTCAGAAGTTGAGTTGAAGAAATATTTCTGGGGTAGGTGAAGCGGTCCCCGTAAAGGTGTTCTGTTGGCGTGGCATGAAAGTCCGGTTTGGAGGTGGTGCGCAGGCAGAGAGCAAAGGCCGGGAGAAAGTCAAGCCAGGTTAGGATAGGGGGCATATAATGACTTCCTTGAGCTGTCGTTGCAAGCGCTCGGTCATACCGTTGGCGCGAGTGTGGTAACTGGCAGTCTGCAGGCGCTCAAATCTGGTGGGAGGAGCCTGAATAGTTGAGATTTGAACTGCTGTCTTTGATCCGTTGTGACGCGACGAATAGTGGCTAAGCGAGATATCCAGCCGAGAAGGCCGGGGCTGCGTACTCTGCGGTAATCCTCTTGAGAGGCCACACCTCATGCCGTCGAATGAAACGATCAATGAAGGTGAGGTAATAGCTGTAAGGTCCGGCTGATGAAAAAAGGCTAGTAATGTCTGCGTGTACGTGTTGAAACGGTTCCTACGGCAAGAGGAATGCCTGGGACGGTGATTTGAGATTGCGGGGTTATTTTGGTGCGTTGGCGTTTGAGGCAAGTGCGTATTGAGGTGCCAAACGTAGCTGTGTCACAAGGCTTGTAGAGAAGCGTGAATGCCTAGATGAATGAGGTCATGAAACTCGTTCAAAAGGCTTCGGGGATACAGTGTAGGCATGTAAGGTCAAACTTGTACACCGGATATGCTACAGGAGAGACTGCCGACCCAGCGACAGCAACTTGTTGAAGCCGGAGAGAACAACCATCATCAAGGAGGATTTGAAGTTATACGTCCGTTTTTAGGTGTTTGCCGGGGGGCGTCAGTCGGTAGCAGCACTGGGCGATAAAGGGCAGTTAGTTCCGCAAGTTCGGCCGGGGTTTATGGTTACGTTGAGAGAAGGTATATGTGATAAGTTTGTGTTCGCTGTATATGGGGCAGTGCCGTGCTTCCAGCATTTGGCGAAAGTACTGAACCGCATTGTTGCTTGCTGACAATGACCTCTCTCTACTAAGCTGACCTCGTCATCTCCGCCGGGGCCGATGTTGTATAGTCGGAGTTGCCAGAGGACGAGGGCGTCTTGGGGCTGTTTAATTTATTAGAAATTAACAGCAACAGGTACCCCTCTTTGTTAAAGCACAGCGTAAGAGAGGTGCCAATGGCGGTTCTGGAGGCATAGGTGGTCAGCCCCAATAATCAACCTGGCTTAAGATGCGAGAGCAGGGTGGCCTTGCAGATAGCAGCAATGGAGTTTAAGAACGCACATGTTAAAGCTGGTGTCCAAGTGACACATTACTTGCTTCGTAGGCAAACTAACATGTCATGGATAATGGTATATGTTGCCGCTTCAGGCACCTAGCGCCTATAGAAATTGAGCATGCCAAGAAAACGGTGGGGTTCTTTGCGGTTGTATGCCCATGATTGGTTTTCATGGCCACTATGCTATCGATACCGTTTTTAAGAGATTTGATCGCAGAAAAAGGTGACGACGTGGGCGCCGAGAGTGCTCTTCTGGGCATTGATGAGCAAACCGCGTTCGCCGAAAAGCTGGAAACATTTGTGAAGGAGCTAGAGGTGCTTCTCTGCGTTTCGAGAGACGAGAATGTCATGTACATAGACAACGCAGAAATCCAGGCCACGCACAACCTTGTCGATAAAGCGCTAGATGGTGTGCCCCGTGTTACGAGGGCCAAAACCTATGAAAACGAAGTCGAACAAGCCCACAAGAGTGATGATTGCTTTCTTCGGCACGTCATTCGGGTTGATAGGTTTGCGTGCAGGCCTTTATCAGGTAAACATCTGAGAAGATCGTGCCCGTGTGTAGGTGATTGGAAAAGTCCTGTATGTGACGAACACGCACATGTAGGAGATGGAATGGGCATTCAATGCGCGGTAATGTCACGAAGTATGCTAGCGTTTTGTCTTAGGTGGCACCAGATGAAGCGGAGATGCGTAGGGTACCTCAGGGCGGTTCCTTGACAGTGCATGGCCTCATACTCTGCCTGCGAAATTGGCAGCCGGTGCGCAGCTATGCAACATGCATCGCAGGACGCCGGAGTGCCGCGAGCAGTACGGATGTAGTGTGCGGTTCTGTGTGACACCTCTCGAAGACATCCCCTAAGCCGTCTCAGGTATGAAATTTTTCGCCACAGGTCTGTTACAACGATTGATGTTCAACGGCACGCATCTTGACGGTAAGCGGTTGCGTGGTCGTGCGCTCGCCCTCCGACGAGAGAACTGTTGCGGCGTCGATAAGTCGGTCGTGTCAACAGTCGGGTAGGAAATGATAGTACGTGAACACTTAAGACCCGATCGTTGGATCTGTCACACCGCCGATGACGAATTTCATGGACATTCGCACAGTACGTTTTTTGCGATAGATTTTTAAGGCGGTGCGAGCCATAGGTCTTAATATTCCAGTGGCTCGCAGCCCTGAGCTCGAAGGCCGTGCAAGGACATTCGTCGTGCAGGAAGGGCTGTGAATAGCAGAATATGTAATCGCAGTTAATAAGAAAACGCCGCTTTGAAAATTTTTCGGTAACAAAAATGCGATGGTCGCCAAGCTGGGGGCTTGCCGCCGTCTCTACGGGCCACCGTGGAAGTTTTCTTGACGTTTTCTTGATGATGGTGGTACCAGCGGCCGTTGTCATTTGGATGCGAAGAGACCGCGTTGCGGTCGGGCCTTTCGGAGTGGTCGCGAGCACGCTACTGTGGGTATCGCTCTAGATGCCTTTGAATAGAGTTAAGATGACGGGTGATGTCGTTGATATAGCGCACGAGCTGTAGTGGGCGGTGGGGGGCTGACGGCATGGACGGTGAGTGCCGGCCATGGAAGACAGTCTTCGTTGACTCGGTCCCCGACCTCGGCCAGGAGGTCTAGTGGTGGAGCCGGCTGTACCTTAAAGATGCTGGGCCTTCGTTGCGAAAAACGACGAATGCTGAAGAGAGGCGGCACGACACAAAGAACAACTTCCTTAAGAAGTTATCAAACTTTTTATACCGTCCCTTTGGAATACCTCACTCTGTCTCACACACACGCCCCCACGCACGCACACAGGTACACACGCACACACAAAACATCAATACAAATCTTCCCTTCCCCTGTGCGTTGCCACCCTTGTGCGGCACGTGTCACTGCATTTAAACTTACATGATCATGACAAGACACCAGCTGGCTCTAGAATATACAATACCATTATGGAGAGGGAGAGGATCAGGTCTTGCAGAGAAAAATCTGCAGCATCTTTTGCACACGCAGTCGGGAGCGCTCGCGTGATTGAATAGCAATTGGCATCATTCGTAGCGACTGCAATCCACTGAGTTTCCAATGTTTACAAATGGAACGTCCCAGGAACGTCCCAGGCAACGCAATAGAATGGCTTGAGGCGTATCTGCTGCGGTTGAAGTTGACCGCCTGTGAGTAACGGAGGTGTTTGACGCGCAGGAACAGGTAGCAAGATAGAACGTAATGGCGCACACTGCGAAGAAACGGCGACGAAGAAAACACGGTCGTGAGCCCCTGGTAGGTGATCAGCTGTAGACTTGTCGTGAAGGCGGTCCAGGACGTCCCGCCTCAGGTGTTCAGGAGTAACGAGAAGTAAATTAGGCTCGTCTGGTGGGAAATTTTAAAGGTCTAACACACTATTGGTAAGAGCGACCGCACTCTGTATAGGGAAACTGTAGTTGGCCTGGCGACGGTCAATTACCGATCGTAAAGAAGTGTCGAGGCGTTGTTGAGCAGCAATGCGGCAGATGTCCTTATTTGCAAGCACATAGGTGTTCTTCGTTGGTGTTGGTAAGTGGATGAATCCGATGTCAAGAAAAGCAAGAAAGGAGTTCGCCTTTGTGGATCCCGCCTGACTTGTAGGTGACCATAAACGCATACCCTTGCAGGCGCAGCCCCAATTAACCCCACCGCACAATTTGATCTTTAGTGACAAAAGCTAACATAGAACATTTTGATCCGTCACAACACATAGCTATGGCTGCAACGTACCACAGCCGCACAAGAAAAAGGCACTCATGCTCAGGGTTTCAGTACTGACGTTCAGGCGGGCACAGCACACGACCTGCGTAAGTGATGCCGTGGCCATGACTCTCTCGTCATTGCGCCAAAGGGGTATCTGTCCAAGTTGAGGTGCATCTATCAGTTCAAACCTTAAGCTGAGCTTATGGGTCAAAGTAAGCAAAGACGGGCGAAGTTGAAAGGCGGGAGACAAGCGTACAGGAGGCAGCGGGTTGGGCAGGGCCCTAGTGGAATGTGGCGTTGGTCTGGACTAGATTCATGAAGGGACGGGCTATGGTAGTAAAACTCTTTCTTGCGGAAATACGAACATAGGCGCTAAACACTACGGACGTCTGATGGTAAGATCGGTAAGCGCAAGTTCTTGACTGCACGTGTTTTGTAGGTGTCCGGCTGTGCACCAGCAGCGCTGACAAGGTGGCCAATTATTGTAAGGTTGCGGCCGGAGCAACGATAGTTCATAAACTTTATCTGAAGCCCCGCTGTGTGGAAGGTGTGAAACATGTCCGAGAGGTCCTTTAGATGAGTTTCAAAAATGGGAAAAAGTTATCATATCACCCAGGTATCATAGACACACGTCTAACACTTGAAGCCAAGGAGTAGCGAGTACATGATTTGCTCAAAGGTGGCAGAATCGTTGCTCAAATGGAGAAGCATCAACTTGAATTGGTAAAGGCCGTGAGTTGTGTTAAAAATTGTCTTTTCACAATTTATCTCGTCCGCAGCGGTCTGGTACTATCCAGAGTGCAGGTGTATCGACGAGAAATATCTGGCCCCATGTAGATAGTCGAGTGCATCGCGTTGCTGAATCTGTCTTCTATATTGGCGGGTCCACTACCTAAGCCTGCCCTCGGTCGGGTGCCCACTCATATACGAGAAATGACCATGCGTGTGCGCAATGACGCTGCGCCGATTTATGCAGCAGCTAGACGTAATCCCCTCTCGGCGACCTCGCGGGCCCTCAAGCGCCGACCCACCAAGGACGTCTTAGAGTTTGGAGACGTTCAACGGAGGGGCTGACAGAAGCATGGCGCGGCATCCTCCATTTGAGCGGCAGGTTTATTGTTCCTGTAGGCTTCTTTGGCTGTGTGCCGCGCATGGTTGGGCTGCCCTTTTCAGCGTGTGTAACGACACTGGAGGTGCCATACCCAGGAGAGCCGAACGACTCTGGATTGCCAGTATAATCCGCTTACGAGGTGGTTTCCAGATATTTTGTCGACGATTCTACATCAGTGGTCAAAAGGGGGTTCGATTGTAGGGTAGATTGTCCCACCGACGTCAACCGGACACTTACCACCGAGAGGGAAACGTGTCTTGTATATAAGCGTGTGGGGAACAATTTCAGCGCCAAGGATTTCTGTGATTGCCGTGTTCTTGCTAGCAGTGGAAATAAGGGGGGAAGAGGATACACCCAACTTACCTATTTAATCTTGCACGCCCAGGATTGCACTCTCCCTTCACTGTTACCCAGATTTAAATACTTCTATAGCTATTCTTTCTCCTTCAACTTCGTCCTGATGACTTCCCCGGCAAGAAACCAACCACGACCCGCTTCAACCACGCTTGCCCGGTTCGCAACAGTGGATGGTAGCTCGGCGGGTTCAGCCAGCATCGGTTACCTTGATGTAGTCGGCGCCTGATGTTTACCACGTGTGTAGCCAGACGTTGATACCGCAGTGGCGCTTTCTTAGTTTTGACTGCGACTGGTTTGTACTTCGTTGTAGCGAGTAGTGTACGGTTAACATTTTGGGGTGCACTATCAAGATGGACAAGTCAGGTGGGCAGTCCTTGAAACTTCCGAGGAGTTGGTCTTTCTCTTGGCCTCAAGTGACGGAAAAAGCCGATCGTCGAGTTAATGGATGCAGAGGATGTGATCAATGAGGAAGCTGACGAGGCCATGAGGCTCTTCTAGAGAGACTAGAACGAGAATTAGGTGGTAGTTTATGGCAGGAGAATGTAAGATACAGAAAGAAGAAAGACGCCTGCAGCACGAGCAAATTCTTTGGCGCGCACAATCTGAAGATCAACATTCTGTGCGCTTGGTGCGAAATAACCGCTCAACGAGTACAGGGAATAAGCAAGAAAATCGAGGAGTTGCAACCACTAGAAAAACAACGTTCTTAACTTCGATGTGATTTGTCAGTTCTCGATGGAGGAAGCGATGAGTTTAAAGAAGACATCGGAAACGAGCAATAGCGTGGTGTATCCTGTGACGAGGTCCCAGGCAGCAAAAGGAGTGTGAGTTTGGCGACGAAACCCTTGAAGGGGAGCTTGGAAAGTGCCGTTGTCGTTCTACATTAAAAAAATATTCTGAAAGTCTTATAAAATATTGCCAGTCGTTTTCTGGCGAAGCCGCTTGCCTGACGCCAATGAGCTGTCTGGAGTGTTTACTCTCCCCGAACACGGAGTTCGCACGATTAGAAGAGCCACCCATGCCACGGGCAGTAGGCACATTGGCGGAACCCGTTGCCGCTCGGGGAGGTAACGAGCCGATCCCGTCGGTCGGTTCCCACAGTTTCGAACGGTGCCAATGGACAAGGCAGTGGCTGTAGGGGTCCAGCAGGAGCGGACGTCGAGTACTTGCGCTGCTTGCACGAGACGCACGATGCATTGTAGCGGTCGACGGAGGTGGCAAGACCAGGCCAAAATCCTGAGTGCGAACACGATCGTACGTCCTATGGCAGCCTAAATGGCCAGCTGTTGCATCATCGTGGAAGCCTTGAAGTATTTTTGTGCCTAGGGAGCGCGGCGCAACAGGAACCCATCGGTAGCCTGAGGGGTGGTGAATTGAACGGTGAAGCACTTCACCGAAAAGCCGAAATTGTTGACGTTGACAGCGGTGGCGGCTGTTCACGGCAGTGTTGGAGCCGATGAGATACTCTATTATTTCACGACAGTAGAAATCTGATTGTTGAAGTGTCGTCAAATCTGAGGTGTCGTAAGTTGTAATATCTGCCGGCAGGAGTGATGGTGCGTGCGGCGCTGCGTGTGTTAGTCGGGAGAGGAGCCTTAGGTGAATCAAGCGGGCATCGTGAAAAATCATCTGCATGGAGGTGCTTTCTTCCAGATTTGTTCATCACCGTAAAGTCTTACTCTTGAAGTTGAATAATCCTCTGACTGCAACCAACAGAGAGCATGGGGTCTGTTACCACTATAAAGTGGCGTCCGTAGAGGTATGGGCGGAAGTTCTCAACTGGCCAAAAAACAGTGAGGCACTAATCGGGTAATTCTTCTCGGCATGACTGAGAGAGCGGCTGGCTTAGGAAACAAACCTTTCTCTGTGTTGG